>VYXF01011906.1:1610624-1742773 GCA_013397295.1 Polioptila caerulea
TTTTTTTTTTCTTCTGCATTCCTGATACTTGTTTTAGAAACAGTTAACTCTTGGGAGTCCGAGTTTCTATAATTTCCTTCTGCTTTGGTGAAAAAGCTTCTGGGCTGTCTTTCTTGAGAAAGTGTATGGCAAGTGACAGTGAAGAAAGGTGGCTACTCTTATCTTAGAGCTGTCTGGCAGGTCCCTGTGTCTGGAGCTCAAGCAAGCAGTAGCTGCAGACTCTATAGACTGTTTTACAGTGGCCTTACCTTGTGAGACATGCTTTGCACTGCTGGCAGGAGGAGTGACCCAAGCCATCATCCACCCTTCTACTCTTCAGCTTTGCACTTGGAGCATTGCTTTTATGCAGTTTCCATTAGTTCTGAATAGTTTTACTGTTATTTCTCTGAACTACCTCTGTAGAAAGTGTTACCCTATTCACTGCAGCATATTCATGGATATGCAGAGGAGAGGGTAGAGGTAAAAATCAGTCTTGCAGTGTGTAAAATGGAAAAAATCCTTCTAGAGAATATGATATAATTTTTATTTTTTTTTTTTTCCCCAGCAAGTCTATTTGGTGCATGCTTGAGAGAATCTGAGCCAGGAAATGGAATAAGTCTCTGCAGACATGGCAGGTACATTTGGTGCAATAGAGGTAGCATGACAGGGCTCTATTACAGTAAATAATACAATTCCAGAAATAACCTATGCGGAACATATTGCTTCTGCTGCACATGTCAGGAAATGGACTTTGATCGATGTTGTTGCAACACAAAACCACATACTAAAACTTTTTAATTATGATGACAGTGTAAAAGTGTAGATGGTGCTCACTGGCAGTGTTCATTGCCTTTATAATTAACAAATGGACAGTGCAGATTAATTCTGCATGCTCTTCATGTTTCACAATTCTTTCTAGTTGCTGCCATCAGCACGTATGGAAGGAATAAGGCATGAGAGAGGGCCTGGTTTTCATCACCTCTGGGGTGTTAACAGGCATCCTCGAGGGGAGTGATTATCTCACGATAACCACACCACCTGGAGCTACCATATTGCTGCTATAAAAATTCATTAATGCAAGAGAAAAATATGTACTTTTGTGCTAGAGGATGGAGTTAGGAGTTCAGAATGCTAAAGAGCTTTATCAGGTATTCTAGTTTGCCTCTATTCAGTTCCATATGAGAATATTCACCAGGCTACTGTAAGCTTTCTCAGTTTTGTAAACTAGACCACCGCTTTAGCAATACTTTTTCAGCAGCCAACAATTAAAAAGACATGGCACAACCATCAGAGAACAGAAAGTCACACACTTCAGATTGCCTTCTCAAGGGGAATATCTCAGAAGACATTCTACAACAGTTTTTCAGAATAAAAGGCACAAGGAAATTACAAATCAAATTGGATAAGTGTGTCTATAATTTTAAATTTTAAATGGACTAATTTCTGTTCAGCAATGCATTTACAGTATATTTAATTTGAGTTTATCAGAAAAGTATGGAATGAAGTACATGGGAATACAATAACTCATTGTCTGCTGTTCTCTATGATAATGTACCAAACTGTTATCTAATGACTTTGATGTTAATGGAGTCGTACACTCTGCCTGACCTCTTCAGCGCTGGATGGATGTGGATGTGTTTTTTCTGTCCGTCAGGTTTTATGCTTCACTCTCAACTTTCCTGCAAATCTTTTATCTTTGCTTCTGCTTCATTTCCCCTTTAGTAGGAGGGCAGATTTTATTAAAAGTAAGAGTTTTAGTTCTACATTTGTAGGGATAATTTCTTGGATTTTAAAATCAGTAAATATTGAAGAACTGTTAAATTACTGATGTTGTGACTATCTACTTCTGTCCCAAGTGTATTTCTTGCTGTTTTGTAGAAATTTATCCATTTAATGAAATTTGGCTTGCCTGTCATCCAGAAACAATAGGAGACACACAGAAAGCATCTTTACAAACCTCCTTTTTCTTACTAATATTTTTTAACTGTGCTTTTTTAACTGTGTTCATACATTCAACTTGCTAGACTTGTAAAAATGAATCTCCCTTAGACTTTGTAGATGGTGATGGGAGCCATATAGACATTCAAGAGAATGTGCTTAGCACTCCAGGGTGGCTACCTGTGGCTACTAAGTGGCTAACCATGGCACAGGAGGGTTTAATTTACAGCTGTCTCCTACTCACCTTATGTTTATTGTGGTTAGTCAGCACACACAGATGCTAAGGTGAGCTCATCCTTCGAGGGAGGGAGAACTTGAGGATCATTTGTTTGTACAGTACCTCTTAGACACTTGGAGTACAACTTTAGTGCCTAAAGCTGGGAAGGCAACTTAGGTTTTTTTTTCATGAGTGTACAAGGCATTGTGAAATGTTAACCTCCCTGTCTAGACCCAAAGTATCTGAGCTCTACAAAATACATCAGTGTTTCAGAGACATAGCTGCACTTGCTAGACTGCAGCTTATGGCTATGTACCTATTCTGTTATATCATAGCCATGGGTCAGGAGAACAACATATTGTTGCTTGAATAGCAGCAGCAGTTCTTACTGTGTACGCAGTAGTGGCCCAGACCGATTCTTTTCTGTGGTGCAGAGAATGGCCAGAACAGAAAGCTCTTCTAAGGCCACTGAGATTTGGGCTTTGTAAGTGGACTTAATGATGAAATTACATAGCATAAAGAAATTTATGATATTCTGTGAGTATAGGAAACCGTGATAAAGGAGTCAAAAACATCTTGTGCAACACCTTATTTGGTTCCCCAGGTGTTGCAGGGAAAGACTTATGAAGATACATTTTTGCAGATTTCTGGTACAACAATTTGCTGGGATATTTTCTGTGGCTATTAATACTGAATGCAAAAGAAAATGACTGTATAACTGTTCAAGCTTACACTTGAGAGCATGGCTGTCATTTATAACATCTGGCATGTGCAAGTCAAATGTCTTGTTTGTGTAGCTTGATCTAGTTCACCATTCTGGCTTATAAAAGTAGCTGTATAAGACACACTGCCAGAGAAGGTCCTCTGGGTATTTGTTTTACCCTAGACAGAGTCTAGGAGCATCCGCATCTCCTTGTCTCTTGCTGACCCCACCAGCTGCTGGAATGGAAATCCAATCAAAAGTAAATGCTGTTCAAGATCTTAATGCAACTTTGCTGTTATGTTCAGGATTGGAAAAAGGACTGAACTAGAGACACGAGAGCTCCTGTAAGATTGGTACTGACAGGGGTTAAATGAGCCTGCAGTCCTCTTTAGGGAACCAGGAATCAACAGGGACCTGTCCATCTGTTTGGTTTCTCAAGACTGCTGTAGAGCATTTGTGCCTTATGACTGACGTCCAAAGGAATAATTTCTTAAAAATTCCAGAAGCTAATATGCAGGAGACCTGACTTTTCTTCTGTCTTTCAAGATACTTAATGACAAGCTCTTTTAGATTATCATGGAGTGCCATCACTTAGTCCTGGTCTTTGTTTCCTATAATTTCCAGCTCCTAACTGTTCAAGGAACTCTGCAGCCTGGAAATATGGCATTAACTGATGCCCAAGACTTAAAAGTAGAATCTAGTAACCAAATGTGATAAATTACTAATGCCAGTCAATCAACATGGGTTTGTTGTTTCACTCTGTTGCTGATTTACTGGTTTTTTGTGCGTCTAAGATGGTCTAAACCTACAGGCTGTGTTGCCTTTAAATGACACTAAATAGACAAAGAAAGTCAGATTTACTACTTGACATATTTGTCCTTCCCAGATTTTTAGCCTGACTGATGCTATTAATTTCTGTGACTTTTTTTTTCCTTTTAAAGTAGTGTTCAGACTTTCCCCGTGTAATACTATTTTGTTCAAAATCTGTCCCGTGCAGCTTTCACATGCTAGATTTCATGGTTCATGAGTTCTGCCGTGTGAGTTTTACTTCATTGTGTACCATAGCTCATGGTGAGCTTCACAGATCTTGAATAGCTCTGCCTTTGATGGATGTTAGTACATTTTCTCAGTGGCTGCCTTTTATTAGTTTCAAAAGATAACAGTCTGTGTAGCCACACACTTAGGTGTTTTGTGTGTGTGAAGGGCGCCAGAAGGAAAAAATATGAAATCTCCTGCTCTTTGCCAGACTTTGCCCTTCAGGATATTTACATCTGCTTGGTATGGTATTTAACATAATAGTGAAACTGTGGGAAGCCAGAAGTGTCTCCCTGATACAGAGATAGGAACTGCTGAGATTAGGTTCATTCATACTTTCTGAACCTCCAAGTCCTGCTCTGCTCAAAAAGTATAATAATATTCAACCCCAAAGAGTTTTCAGATTAATAATTTTAAAGAAAATTACCACTTACTCCAATGGAAATTCTGAATTCCTTTGTTATGCCTGAACAAAGGTTGTTTGGATACTGGAGGAGCCCTTTCAGACAGCTGAACTGTGTTTGCTGCACATGTCTGTTTCTAGATCAGCCCAAAGTGGGAGTAGCATAAGGGTATAGTTCTTGACCCTGAAGGCTATAAGTACAGCCATTTAATGTACCTAAAAGCCATTTAATGCGTACAAGAGCCTTGCTGTGTATTCTTGAGCACCATCTGCTGGCATTTTCTCATCTAACCAGTATTTGCATAATTGGAAGCATCTCTCTATAAAGAATGTTCCTGAAAGAGGCATGAGCTGAAGCCCTCAGGAAAATAAAATCTGTTTCTTATGTGTGCTTGGAAAGAGGCCATGTAGAAAAGGTCTGGAAATGGCTTTGGAAAAGACTATCAAGATGTTGCATGAAAAAGCCCTAAATGCAGCATAAAGATTTGTACTGTGATAGGCAGTGCCTGGAGTAAGGATTTTGGCATTGCTCATCTCTTTTTATTCTGCAGCAGGTGTGATACCAACCATCATCTCTTGCCAAAGTAGTACCAAGCCAAAGAAAAGGATGGTAAGAGGTTTTCTATGAGTTATTCAGCAGTCAAGATGCCAGAGTTGTTTAAGAACCTCCTGAGAAAACTTTTAGAGAAATGTAAGGAGAAGGGTAGTAGAGATGAAGGAAGGAATGTTAACATGAATCTATTTTGGCTCTTTGATGCACAACTACTCAATATCCACACGTCCTCTTTCAAGACTTAGAAACTCAGTATGGTCTCCAAGACACATCTGAAGAGATTGTCCATAGTATAGCAAATAATAAAACATTTACACACAGGCAAATCAGCTTTAAAATATTTGTCTCAGGTGCAGGTACCTGTGCAGACACCTGTGAAGTCTTCAAAACCCTTCCAATAATTTGTCTGTGTAGCCTCACCAGGTAGCAATGCTGACTAGTGCCTATGGGGCCCACCAGTGACGCTGGTTTAGTCCCATTTCATGGATGCAGTAGTCCTACAACAAAATAGTGACAAAACTTATTTCTATATTACAGAAAAAAATAGGCTACTGCTATTTATTTGAGCATTTTTATTATTTTAGCACCTTCAATGTCTCCAAATGTTATGAATGTTATTCTGAGTCCTGTGGTGGTATAAGGGCTCCTTAGTGGCACCTGCTGTACTTTGTACTTAGGATTTATGGCAATGAAAGGAAAACAAAGAAGGACACATAACACAGTGAATGCTGTTTCCTGCAGAAGGCCTTATTTTTACTGAGGTTCCCTAGGGTTCATTGTTTCACCCTGCTCTATCCCTTTATAGTTTTTAACACAGGTACAAAATGCAACTATTAGAATTTTCAAAGGTACCAATGACAACAAGATCTGAAGCAATCACAGCTCAAAAATATTTTTCAGACTTCTCTGGAGAAGTTAATTTCTGGGAGAAGAGATGTACATGAGGAAAAAAATATTACATAGTCACAATGCAAAATACTAAACCACTAACAATGATTTTAGATCCAGGTTTCTTTTTGATTCAGCTCCTTATTTCAAGTTCAAGGGGCGTCTACCTCTTCTCAGGAGTTCAGTGCTTTTTCTGGAAGCAGGATGAGTACTGACATTCAATACCATTGGGTATTCAAATGATAATGCAACTCTATTCAGATCCATTTAAAAAGAATATTTATTGAAGTAAAAGAATAGTCAAAAAATATGTACCATATTCTTATTTATACAGTGGTGGCATATGCAAGTTTAGATGCCTCTTACAAGATGTGTGCTTGTGCTTTTTTATCAGCCTGATGCAGCTAGACCTAGCAATACATTTTCCATTCACAGGGAGGATAGAATAACCCATTAAATCTAAGCTTTTAAACTTTACCTTCAACATAAAATGCTTAAAACTCCACAGCGTTAATAAGTACATTCAGAATAGTGCATTGTCTATCAGAAACAAAATTACAACTGAAATTTAGCTTGATTTCCATCTCCAAATTCTCCATATTTTCTTTTTTTTTTCAGTCAATTGCTTTACTTTCCAGTGCAACGTATCATCATAAGGAACAGTGGCAGTCCAATTAGTGATTAGGTTTGAGCTAAATTTTTAATTTGAAATCAAGTACTTCACACAGATCTCGGGTTTTGTATCTTTTTCAGTGAGTAATATTTTCCTCAGTTCTGAGAGGAAAGTACTTTTACATTACTATTTCTGTTTATGGAGAAGTGTGGAAGGATACAAGCAGCATCAGTATTGTTTATAATCACTATCACTGGTAAGGAGTGTTAAGCTCTGACATCTTTAGCCTTCAGATAAAACTGCTTTCACAAACCAATTTATTATGTCCTGTCCTCGGAGCTCTATACAGAGATGGAAGAGATGTTAATGTAATAAAATAAAAAAGGAAGGTAGATTAATGGTCTCTTAATTCCTGAATTTCTCAGTTGTACTATGCATTTACTATCTTCTTCACTCATTTTTTCTATCCAGTGAAGAACTGTGGAGTACTGTGTGTTTGTACCAATTTTCTTGATGCTGAAGGTGCACCAATAGTTTGTTACAAACACTGGTTTTCTTTGAGGAAAAGGAAGACTTTTCTAAGTGGTATTGATGGATGATAACTTATGTGGATATCATTAACGCCTGTGTGTGCAATGCAAAGTTTGCATTCAAGACTTAAGAAAGTGCATTGAATTAATGAGCTTCAAACCAAACCAACCAACCAAAAAACAGAGGTAAAAGAACAATCAGATTTCCATCCAAGGTTGCAGTTAATTAGTGGTGAGACAAAACCAATATAAACCCATCTGGCAAGGCAGCTTTTTGCAGATGCCAAAATGAAGACTGTGCCATATCACTTCCTCTTAAGCAGGTAAAAGAGAGGTTAAGCTGGACTCAGGGGGTCCATGCCCTGTGCTGACCCAAGGCCACTGGCATATGGGTGTCCTGTAAGACTGCTCACATTGACACTTTTTCACAGGCAAACCAACGGGTCCAGAATCTGCTTTTTCTTCTTATCTGAAGAGTATGGCTTACAACCTTCTGTCAACTTCAAAGACATTTTGTCAGCACAGCACAGCTTCACTTCTGCCATTTAAAGTAAGGCAGTAAAAGTTTTTCCTGACTTGACAATCCTCAGACTTACCAAGCTTCCAGTTTTCTCTCATTAGAGAGGAGATCTAGAAAGGTTGAATATTTTCTTGACAGTATAAAATCTGCTTCCATTATTGCAAACAGTAGACAGTTAAAGAAAATTAAGCAACCTAATGTTACACACACACAAAAAAAACAAAAACAAAACCAAACCAAAAAAGAAAAAGACATTAAAACATAGGACATTGTGGCAGCTAATGCTGCTGGGTGTTGCCAGAACTATAAAACAAGCCTTAAAGAAGTTAAAAGTTAAATTACATAATTCAAGACTGCTGTGGCCTGATTAAAAATGATTGGAATTAATGAGAAGGCTCATGTTGTGTGCATGCATTATGGGAGGCAAATGGAACACAGGCTTACATTGTTTAAACTTGTCACACATTTTTCTGCTCCCTCAGCTGACTATTCCCCTCAGCTCAGTGTCCAAAACCAGATCCATATGACCAAAAAAAGATAGCCTTTAGGCCAAATGCCATAGAGTGTTTGTGTCCACCTTACCCAGCAGTTAGTCTGAGGGCTCCATTGACTCCATGTGGTGCCATGTGTGGTCCTAAAGCGTAATTTTTAACTTATGGGGTTTTTTTGGTGATTATTTTTTAGACCAAAATGTGCCAAATACATGAGTGCATGTATGTCTTCACCTCACAGAAGCAACTGTGCATGTTGCATTCACTGAGTGGTGACAAAGTCACAGCAGACAACCCCTTGCAGCACCTGTGAAAAAGTGCCAGTTTTAGCAGGACATGGTCATGCCAGCAGAGCAAGTCAGCACAACACCTGGTCCACCTAATTTCTTCACCACCTCTGCACTAAATGCTGAAGAGGAACTAACATGGCATGAAGACTTAATTTTAGCACTTGAACAATATCATGTTCCTAGACTGGCTTATAATACCTTCTTATGAGTTGCTGGTTTAGGAGGTAGCCTGGGAATTGGGGACACTGTGGAACCAAAGGAAGGTAGCTGCTGTGGGGTGCCAGGTGAACCTTAGTTTCTGGAGAATGGAGTGGGAATGCCAGCCCCTGGGCTGGTGGAGCTCCCCAGTGACTTGTAAACTGGGAAAGAGCATCCCAGAGCCTAAAGTAAGCTTGGTTAGTGAGATACAAGGCTAGCAATGGGGAGGATATAGATACCTGTCCACATCCATGATCCTCAAAACCTTCCACCTTCCTGAGTCCTTCTTGGCCCCACCCTGAAGTCCTAGGCCTGTTGCTCAGGTGCCTCGACCTTTCTTTTTCTCCCACAGTGCTATTGCCATATCCAAATAAAATTTTGCTATCCTTCTTCCTCCACACACCATGAAAAGAAGGAAATTACTTTCTTGGTAGTCTTGGAATTAAATAATTCTATACGTATTCTGCTGAAGAGTCTTGAGGGGCTCTGGAAAAAAATCCCTGTCTACTTTATAGCTAAGCACAAGGACAGGGTACAGGTATGGTTGAGCTTGGGCAGAGGTAGATTTGGGCTGGCAATGAGGTTTACTGCATTCTAAAATAAGAAGGTTCTCATCAGGACAACAGCCTGTTTTTATGTCCTGATCTGTCAGATTGGGGTCTTATTACTGAACCTCATCTTGAACCTGAATGGCAAAATCTTGTCCCAAACAAACCCTGCTGAGAACAGGCTGGTACTCATGATCTCTGACCCTTGCCCCAGATAATATATTCTGTATTCTAGTAAAATCAAGTTGCAAGTGTCTGTGGTATGTTCCAGGAAATCAATGTTTTTTGAGGAGATAAGCTAACTTTTCTAGCTCCTTTGCCCTGGTCTGGAGTTGGAAAAGACCCCAGAGATAATCGAGTCACACAGCCCACACCGTCAAGTCCACCTCTAAAACATGTCTCCAATGCCAATTCTCTGTCTTTAAATACCTCCAGGTATAGTGACTCAACTAGTATCCCTGGGCAGCCCCTTCCAATGCCTGACAACCTTTTCAGTGAAAAAATTTTTCCTAAAAATGCATGATCACACTCCTCTTCTGCTCTCCCACAGCCCCGCTGGGGGATAGCGTACTTTATGGAATTCCTCTCATGTTGCTGGGGAAGCAGTGAGGAGTAACAAAGCCCCCTCAGGTGCAGTGAGGCAGTTTTCCATTGATACTACCTTTGTTCAGTGCTTCATTTTAAAATTCATTGTGGATTGATCGGGAAGCACATTTTTCAGGACTTAATGGGTGGTATTATTTGCTTCTGAGTTTAACAGTTCTCTAAAGCCACCAGTGCCCTTTAGGCTACAAATGGAATGTTGCTGGTACATTTGTTTCATTGGATGCCTTTAGAAATCCTCCCTCTAGCCCCAACAGTAACTTACAAAGTGAGAGGGATGGGAACTGGGTTTATGCTGCTGCTGGTTAATACAAAACCTTCCTATCAAAGACACATTACCGTGGAAATCTAGGATTTAGTGGGTCATTGGTAGCAAGGTAACTATCAGAAAATGCTACAGTTTGGCATCACAAAAGTAGCCTCAATCTATGAATCTTAATCTAGCACGCAGTGATTCATAGGTACACCTTAAAAAAAAAATGGCTCTGCAACAGTGAAGTAAGTTCAAGGCTGCTGCAAAGGGGGGAAGAATAATCTCAGTGCATGAGAGAAGAGCAATGAGCATGTATCAAGGAAAATTCAGGCTGGATTTGAGAAAAATCTTTTAAGTGGTAGAAGTAGTGAAGCACAGCAATAGATTATCTGGGGTGGATGTGGATCTGCAGAACTGGAAATCTTTAAGAGCTGATGAGACAAAAATATGTGAGATAGGACATCACTGAAGCTGATCTTGCCAAAGCATAGGACAAGCTAGATGACCCCTTGAATTTCCTTTTGATTATTTTTATCTAAAAGTGTAGTTTTTATTGCATGGCTCTTGACATTTTATGCTTTGCTTGTAGTACTGCATCCTGGAAACAAAGACTGTCACTGTAGCTGTCACTTCACGAAACAATTCTGAAGATGAATTCTAAAATGCGGCTAATCAGAAAGAAATAAAGGAAATCCAAAGGAGGAAACAGTGTGATTTTGAGCCACACCTGTGTTTCTGAATACTTTTTACTGACAAAACTAGAGAAGTCCAAAATACAGGGTAGAGGAACTTCTCTCTGATGAGTATTACATACTGTCATGAAACTTGCATTCCAGTAAGAACTAAATTTTGCTGGAGGCAGAGATTTTGAAAGGCTTCCCAGTGCCTGAAAAACATGGAGGCTGTTGTCTACGCATATTTATTTATCCCTTTTTCACCAGGAAAACATTTTTACAGTCATTACAGCAGTGCTTTAGAGAGTTTTATATAATTGAGATACCGTAGGCAGGGGAAAAAAAATTGTGTTTTGGAGGTGGAGCTCCCAAAGGAAACTGAGTTCTGGCTCCAGCTACATTTTCTTGCTAGAATCCGGCTTTTTAGATAAATGTCAGACAGGAGTTCGAAGCTGAAAATAGAAGCAATGATGAAAATAATTCTAATCGCTAAAGCAAGATACCGAAACAGCAGAATAGGAAAGTGGTCCTAGGTGGAGCTAATAAATCCATGTCTGACAGCCAGATACATTGGAGTGTACAAATTATATGCTTTTGTCTGGGGAGTTTTTTTGAGCAAGATTGAGGTTTTAATGTGATTGCCTTCTTGTGACAATTAAAAGGAAGTGCATTGTTCATTGCAGGGAGAGGACACTGAGGAAAGGTCACCGAGTGCTCAGTTGTCCACACTGCACTGGAATCAACTTCGGTAGCAAATTGCATGCTCCATTTTAAACAAGAAAATAGGAGGCAAATCACAGTAGCTGAGAAAGAATGGAAGCATGCACAGGCTCTTCTGAGTGTAGATGAACACTGAATGTCATGCAAAGAGAATGGCTAAAAGACAGTAAGAAAAAAAAATGACATGTCCTATTTACAGTTTTTTTTTTGTATTTTAAAACACAGTTGTTCTATTCTTATGTTATAGTTGAAATACATGGATATTTAAGTCACAGGAATAAAACAACACAAGAAATGCAACCCCTCCTTCCCCTATACCCTCCATTTCAGCGATTAAAGTAGCATGGATACTTTGATGTTTTAAATTCTAATTCCTTTGTTGTGATTTTTATGGTTGCTTTTAAGGTTACTTTGTTGCTTTTTTGTGTTTTCTTTCCTAATAGTTTTATCAAGAGATGCTTCTCCTACAGCTAAGGCACTTAAAGGAAATACATTATTTAAATGTGAAATGGAAAGAGAGAAAATGTAAGACTACGGTGCATTTTTCTTTGTCATTCACAGACATAATAAAACAACACAGAAGACAAAAAATATAATGCAGGAAACAACATACTCTCTTGACTTATCTGCCAGCCACATCCAGATGTGATCCTTCCACCTTTAACTAATACCAGTTTTGTTTCCAGAATACAAACAAGTAAGTAGCTTATATCTATGTGTTATGAAGGGGAAAAAAGCTAGGCACTGATTTAAAAAAATGGCTGAACAAACCCACTGCTCCTGGCAGTCAAAAAGGGTCTTTCTGTCTAACTGCTTCCATGCATTTATACTACGCCAACCATTCTCAACCCAATGCATTTTATTATAATAATAATTGTTCTTTATTGCAGTAACATGCAAGGATTCCAAATAGGGTTCAAGACCCTATTATTCTAGGCACCATCCATGTGCATAATAAAACCATCTCTGCTGTAAAGAGCTTACGATCTTGACATATGACAAGGCATAACAGGAAAAGAGAACAAACAATTGCAGGGGAGGGGTGGAAGAGAAGTTATCAAAAAAGCCAATACACAGGGTGTGCTAAGTAGCAGAGTCTGAACACTAACTGATTAGCTATTGTCAAGGGCTTTGTATAATCTGTAGAAATAGTTTTTCACGGTGCCTTCTATATCACTTAGTTTCCAGTTTATAAAATGCAAATGTGTTTGTTATACCTCTCGAATAAACTGCTGGGGGGAGAAGTGAAAGGAAAGCTGAAAGATGGAAATTGTATAGGATCTCTAAAAGGAAGATGTGAGGATATGGGAGCTTGGTGCCAACCATACCCGATACCTGTACCCAAGTATATTAAGGGAAATTTCACTACTTTAATCTTTAAAAAGTCTAAAGGAAAGTGGGATCACTCTTGATGCTAATACCTTTACCATACACTTATTGCAGATATGGGAAAACAATGCATATATGCACAGTTTGTGAGTGAAGTATCTTATTTTTTCCTCTTGTTTAAGAGATTTCAAATAGTGAACACAGTAATTTGGATGCATGGCAAAAATAGGCTGAAATAGCTTCTTTGGCTGAAATGCAGAGATCGAGATCTCAATTTTCTCTTTCTATTCTTGAATTACACGATCATAACACTCCTTCCCAGAACAGAATTTATATGGATTTCCTATAATACACATGGGTGCTAGTATCCTGTAAATTTTCTGCTAGTCAATTATTATGTGAGCATATAAATGAGAATGGATTACCACAGAAGATGTGGAAGTAGAAATAAAGATAGCTGCATTTTTTTTTTGTCTCAGCAAAACCTTAAGAGAAACTATAAGTATTGGCAGTTCCTCAGCTTAAGCTTTTAAATGTAATGTTTCAGAAGTATTATTACTTGCTTCTTTGAAGTGAAGAAGTTGTGGAAAAAAATATGTGGTAAATAAAGTACATTAATATGCCAAAAAAAGGTATAATTTAATTGTATTTCTCCAGGATGTATATAGAGACTCAGTATAAGATTGTGAATTCCTGGCTGGGAGAAATTCTGTGATGCCTTTGCAGTTGCTCATGTTCATGATGGTTCAGACAGCTCTCTAAACTTTTCTCTAGTTTTCTCTTTTGTCCACTGCCTGTTCCTCACTGGCACATGTGCATTTTGCCATCAACACCCCTATGAGTGATCCTGTCGAGTCTTGTCCCACGAAGCTGTTCAGTGATGGTAGAAGAGCTGGGGGGTGCCTCACACAGACTGTCAGAGAGTTATCTCAGGTGCCTAATGCTGAACTGTGCTGAGGATCTGTTGGCTGTGGGGTGGGGACACCAGTCTGGGAGCTGTGACTGCAGTTGCCTCTTGGGGACCCGGATACTCCTGTGAGCTGTCTTGAATGTGAGATTGAAGATGCTAAAGTGCCTGCAGAGCTGAGGAGACAGTGTGGCTCCCAGAGGGCATGGCTGTGGTTGTGGTAGCAGTGAACAATGCTCAAGGACCCAGTTTTTAATGGGCAGACATGGGCTGAGATTCTTTCAGGAACACATTGGTTGAATTTTGGCAGTTACTCTCCTAACTAGCCTGGAGGTGGGCTTCTCCAGAGTGACATTCAGAGCAGACTCATGTACTCAATCTAAATTCTGTGTAGGCAGTATAAAGTTATTCAGCCCTGTCTCTGGGGAATGATCTCACTGAAAGTGAATCCCACAACTTTGTCATCTTGTTTTGTTAATATAGTTAGCATAAAATTTTACTATATGTTAGCATAAAAGTTGCAATAAAACAAGAAAGCAAGAAGCTTTTTCCTTTGGGTGATGAGCAGGGATGTGGCTGTAACCAATTGTGCTGTGCATCCATCCTCCATGGGAGGATATCAGAGAATGGCCTTCTCAATTCCAGTAACTATTGCTATCAACAAGTTTTGCCCCAGTCCAAGAAAGCCGTCACCTCAAGAAATCAGTGATTATTGTAAAGTGCTTTTCTCCTTCCTCTGAATTCCAATAGCTCTTTGGCAGCTTAATCCAGATGTCCTTTAGATGGGTAAAATAAACAGTGATGAATACCACCTAGGTGCTACCTTCTTTGAAAGGATGTAATGAGTAATCAGCAGAAAATCTGTGGCAAAGAATCACTCCTTTAGAATAACTGTTCTGAAAAAGCTTTAGCTGGAAAACTGAAATGTCTCCATCTCTCTGGCTTAATGTGCTAAAAAGTATTAAATATGTGACTCTTAGCTTTTGCTCTTTTCCTATAGTTTCCTTCTGGCTAGGTCAGGTGCTGCCTTCTTTGACATGATGGCTTTGATGGATTGTTGGAGTTGTTGTTTACAGATGACAAGGGGAGACTGGGGAACCTGATCCAGCAGGGCACTACACTAGGCAGTGGCTTCTCTGAGAGGTAGGTACGGCAATGATGACTCTAGCTACCATTTTCTCAGATTTAACCTTTCATACACAACTGTTTTGCTCAGGAATTTAAAGCTGCTCTTTTATGTTTTCTGTACCAAACATGTGCACACACACACACGTATAAACAGATGTTTACATATAATCTGTATATGTGCACACACGTGTGCTTTTGCCCTGAATCCGTGAAACAAAAAAATATCCTTTTCCTGCTCTGCTGAATTGTCTTCCACCGTTTGCCACTGTTTTACAAGGTGGATTTTAAGAATTTAGCAGAAAAAATAAAACCTGTAGGGAAAAAAAGCTAGCTTTCAATCTAGTCAGTGTCAATTAAAAGGGAGCCTCGGATGCAAATGCCACATCAGCACCAATTTTGTCACCAAGAACTTTAAGATCAGAAGCAATTACCTTCAATAGCACCTTGTTTTTATGTGTCTACCCTTCATAGCCTTGGCTAGTAACTCGGCCTACACCATAATTTACACTGACATCTAATTTCAGTGGATCTGCAAGCAATCTAACTGAAGATGGAGATACTGGGAGTGAGGAGCCCTGCTTTATCACCGCAGACATAAAGATTCATTATTTTTTACCAATTCAGAAAGTGAGACTTATGGGAATGAAGCTTTTTTTCATGTGCGTATCTGCCTGTTTTGCATATCTCATTACTTGAATTATTTCCTGGTTTAGGCAAATGATTGCTGCCTTTAACTAGATGATTAAACACTCTAACAGCTCACAAAGGAGAAAAAAAAAAAAAACAGCCAAGTGCTACTAGCATTCGGTAGATTTACCATTTTCAAGTGTCTCTGCAAAATGAGAGCAAAAAAAAGAGAGTACATTCATTGCTAATCATATTCTTTGAAGTATAGTAGAGACCTGGCAATTTTATATTGTGCACGAAAGTAACAGTATTAGACTAAGATTATTTTAAGAAGCACTTTTATCATTTTCTAACTGACAGAGAGGGCAAGCCTGCCAGCCATGCAGGTTGATGTTTCCTCATGAAACAATGAAAGAACCCCAGAATGATGTGATTAATGACTTGCATCCATTTTCTCTGATCTCAGACTTGAAAATAGAAAGCAGAGCTGATCTCTATGCTATTATCCAGCCTTCTATTCAGACCAGGCTAATACCAGCACAACTTCTTTTGTGACGCTTGTTCCTCAAGCCAAGAAATTTGCATATCACAGAGAATAAGGTTATGTAACCCAGTTGTTGATTTTGATGGTGCAAAGAACTGTCAGGGTTGTTTTTGTCACAAAGAGTGTGGTTTTAAAGTAGGTGTTAAAAAAACATGTATTCTTGCTTGTTATTTTACATGATGCAAAACTGTTCATTGTTGTAAATACATAATTAGTAAGAGAAATGCTTGTGAGTTGTATGTCAACATGTACCTTTTCAATTAGTGTTATACAGATGGTGAAACAAGACAATTGCTACTAAAGGCAACTCTTGCTTCTCTGTCTGAAAATGCAATTGCTCTTACAGCTCTCTTTCACAGAGTGCTTTGAGATTGTTCTAGGTCACTTTCTTACAAACTCTTGCAGAACAGTTGTAAATGCCATAAATCAAAAGTTAAGGTGACTTATGCTTTTGGTTCCTGTTCTTAAGGTCTGCCAGAGAAAGTGACCCGTTTCAAATTGGACCAAAAGACAAAGAGCCTAAACACTGAAGGACACTTGAGTCTGACAAGCGTTGCATATGGACTGTGATGCTGAGGGCAGTGCACTTGCTCAGCACAAGACTTACCACTTTTGTCCACTTGCACATGAAATGATCACCATAATGGGAGGGAGTAAAGAAGAAAAAACCTGCTATGAAGAGGGAGAAGAAACATGGGAGGGAGGCGTTCTTACTGATGCCTGTTGTAAAAGTATTGGCTGTAGGTTCTTAAAGTATAAACCAAGCTGATGAAGGGATAAAAAAAGACAGTTTTACTGCTTTAGTTTCTTGCCATTTTTCCATGATGGGAATGCAGGTTTTCTAAAGCATAACCTGTGGTACAGAAGTTATAGCAAACAAACAAATAAATACCATTGCAGATGAATATACAAAATTGACTCAGGCAGATTCCTGAGCTCCTAGTACTTAATCTTCTACTGTAACACAGCTGAATTGGCAGAAGTGGAAATACATTTGGAAAGTTCAAGCATTTTTAATCCTGCTGCATAAATTGAGCTATTAATTCTAAATTACAGGGAAAAAGCACTGTTTTATCAGAGGCAACATTCGCACTTTCCCTACAGAGAATATTCCACCTAGTATCATTTAAGTGACCTCAATTAATTTAGTCAAAGGAGTAATAAAATTAACTTCAACACCAACAGTTAGATGCCCACACATAGGGCATTTGGAACCAAAATCTTTTGGATCTTTCAAGATGCCTCTTGTTACTCTTGGTGTCATCCTGTTTCAGGGCAAATGCTTTAAGTATGGAAACATAAATGACATCAGGCCTGACTGCACCTTTTCTATGTACAGACCAAAGACTCTTTTTTGCCTTCCTGGAAGGCTGGGAAGTCAGTCACAACCATATGACATACTCATGGGTATGGCTTGTACCTGGAGAGTAGGCAGAACTCATCCCTCCCCTGCCCTGCACCTCCACAGTGCCCACCCAGGGAGATGGTCCAAATGGTCTCACTCTCCTCATCCGACTTCATTAACCAGGTCCAAATGCCCTAGTCTTTCTTGAGGTAAATTTCTTCTAGATACAAGGCAGCCTTCTCAGAGCTGAAGTTATTGAGGCAGAACAGAGACCAATGACCATTTCACCTTCCTTGATTGATTTTCTCAGCAGTTACAGAAATGAAGGTCCTGAGAGCTCTGAAGGATAGCAAGGTCTTTACATCATTCTTCGGCGAACCGTCAGTCTTTCCCTTTGCTTTTTAGCTCTCCATTGACTTCTAATAACCTTTCTGAGACACCAATTTATTCCATTAGAACAGGAACTTTCCACATGAGAGTTTCACAGTACTTGGGGTACGAGTTAAAGACAAGTTTATACTACTGGTTTCAGAGGATATAGACATAGAGGAAACCTCCTTGAGCCTTCCAGACAACTAGACGTAATCTACTTACTTCCAGAAATTCTTCCTGTTCAAGATTTTGAAATTGGAAGTTTCATTACAAATGCAATTTTTGTGCATATTTTTAACATAATTTAAGGCAGCTGTGATAACTTCTTTCAATAACATTTTGTGTGATTAGTTCTTCACTGCTGATGCAAGGATGACCCATGGTTTTTGCCTTCAAAACATTTTGTAAAAAAACTCATCAAATGCAATATGCAGAAACATCTGGGCCTTTTTTTTTTTCCTTGATGCAAGTCCAGGTATCTTTTATTCATTCATTATAATTATATATCTTTTATTTTATTCATTATAAATAATATATAATAAAATAAAATCTTCATCTGAATGTAAATCTGATGTGGGGGTTTTAGGAAAATCTGGCATGATACCAGACTTTCCTTAAAATAAATTTTGGTATAAACTAGTTCCACTTTATCTGCGCTATTGCTTCATATTTTTTTTCTTTACTCTCTGTCACACTGCTAATGTACAGTGCAACTACACTGCCTTTATGTTTATTTATGGTTTTCTGAAGAAAGCCTCTACCTGCTTCCCATCAGGATTGCTATTGCTCTATTTTTCTTTTATAGCTGTTACAGCAGTTTAATGTCCTGTACTATTCTCCGCTTTGTTGTCCAGGCTTTTTGCATTAATCTAGGAACATTATTTCTCTCAGAAATCATCCTATTTCCTACATGAATTAAATTCAGTAACTTCCATAAGCTGCATTGAGTTATATGCGTTTTTTTTTTCTTTTTTTGTATTGTTGCTTTTTTTTTTTTGTGTGTGTGTGTGTTTCATTTTGTGGGGAGATTTTTTTTTTATCCTCCTGCCTTTTGTGCCTTCTTATCCATTATTACAGTCTTCTTTACCTGGCATTTCTTGTCTCTGTGTATGGAAAACAGATGTGAATGATGTCCCAATGATATTCTTAATTTCCATGTTTTCATAATACCTGCCTACACTCAGGTAGTAGAACCTCTATACTCTGAGTATTGAATAGAAGTCAGTCTGATAAGAAGGTGCAGAGACATCTTTTCTGTTGCAATGCCCCTGATAGACCTTTAGGACTCAGACCCTTCAGGGACTTTTGCAATATTGCATACCCAAAACCCTCTGGCGAGGATGCCCATAGTTTAGCCACTTCCTAATGTTGGTCTGTGAATAAGATCTTCCATACAACTGCAGTATCTTTAGCATTACCTTGATGGAATAGGCAGTAATCTGGTTTTAGTAATCATCAGATGTGAGAAATGTCTCACTTGCCAGTTCCCTGTGTTTATCCCATAGCCAAGAAATGGTAAGATACAATAAATATGTATGAAATACAAATATTAATTAACCACTTACTATAATTAGAAAAAGAACTACATACAAAAAGGAAAATCGGTATGTTAAATCATCTCCAAAAGGTTTCTTTCTTTGATCAAACAAGCTGTCAGGATGGTTAGATGGACTTGCACACACAAGGATATATTTAAGAAATTATTTCTCCAACAATACTATGTTCACCAAAGAGAGCCCTTATTTTGAAGATACATATTACCTGATGTGCCATCAATTCCCCCTGAGTTTTTCTTTAGATTCAGACATTCAGAATGTAAGTTCATATCTGAAGAATTCATGTGAACTCCAACTTGTCTTGGATTCTTGCCTGAATAAACTGTCGAAAATGATTTATTGAGCTAACTAATTTTCATAAAGATTTATGCTCTTTGGCTATAACTTCTAAAGCCACTGATTATCTAGATTTTAGGCTTACTATCCTAGTTCATAACTAATCACAAATATAAAAATCACTAGGAAAATGCTCCTTTTCCCTAAGTGAGTGGGAATCAACTGGCAAATAAATCATCATCATCAGCAGCAGCAGCAACAGCAGTATGTCCCCAAATTTTATTCCTAACAAACCTCATAGTTCTCCCTACTCTTTTTTTTGCTTATTCCTGCCCTTTTCTAGAAAATAAAGATTCCCCTAAAACCTCTTTAGACTTCACTTCTCTTAATATCCACACAAACATATAATTGAAATATTTTGTCCAGAAGGGATGTTTGGAGCTCATTTAATCCTGCTCAAAGTAAGCTGAGTTTCAAAACTTGATCAGAACCATTTTGAAGAGATTTTTGAAGCATGTAGATCCTGAAAACTCTCTGGGACCTTGTTCCAGAGCTTTTTCACTCTCACCATGAACATGCTATGCCTGGTGGCAGGTGAAGAGAAGTCTGGTTCTGTCTTTGTAGCTTTTTGTAGTTGAAGTCAGCAACCCAAACTACTTCCTCCCCCCACCATCATTGCTTTCTTTTCTCCAGACTGGACAAGTAATTTCCCTTTAGTCTCTGCATGTCATGTACTGTAGCCTTTCTAGTAATCAGTTGTGAGGATCCAAAGCTGGAGGCTGTTTTGGATGAAGCTTCACAAGAGCAAAACAAAAGGAGATAACCACTCATACCTCCTGGACAATTTTGCTGCCCAGAATGCTGTTATTCTTTACAGCCATTAGGGTGCNAAAACAAAAGGAGATAACCACTCTCATACCTTCTGGACAATTTTGCTGCCCAGAATGCTGTTATTCTTTACAGCCATTAGGGTGCAGTGCTGCCCCATGTTCGATTTTCTTCCACCATGCCCTTTGGCAGAGCTGATTTTTCACCAGTCACCTCCAGCTTGGGGTTAATGTCATCCCAGGCTCAGGAATCTGCCTTTGCCTTTGCTTTCTTTCACCTTCACGGGTCAGCTCTTCATCCATCTGTCAAAGTCCCCTGTTTCCCCTCCAGTGTATCAACTGTTCCTTCCTGTTTGGTGATGTTCATAACAAGAGGATCTTATCCCAAATGTGTATCAGTCCTTGTACTGAGCAATGAAGAGAGCCAGGTTTAATCATATGACTGTGAGATTCTGAACTGTTCACTGCAATACTTCGAGTGCAATGGTCCAGTGAATCTTTCCTTGAAGTTTGCCCTTCCTGTCCACACCCATTCAGCATGCCTACAAGAGTGCTGTGGGAGACTGTGTCCAAGGCCTTGCTAAAGTCAAGGTAAATGACACAGACCGCTTTCCCTTTGTCTGCAGAGCCAGTCATTTCATCGTGGAAGGCAATCAAGATTAATTAGGATAATTAAGGATAATTATAGATAAAGGATAATTATAGAATTTCTCCTACCTTCTATCAACTTCAGAGCCACATTTTATATCCTCACTTTTGTGGTTACAGTGCTATTCCAGATTCTCTGTCTGCACTGGTGACAGAATTATTAATTCCTCCTTCTAATTAGTCCCCAGTTGCAGAGATTTGACTCCCTTCATGAATCTCAGGTAGTGTCTTCCTGCTTCATCACTTCTTTTCCCTTACAGAGAAAACTCTGTATGTCACACACGTTTCTCTTTGGGCTTCAGTCTCTAACTATATCTATCTCCTCTTGAGGGCCCAGTTATTTCATTAGTAGTGCTGCAGCTTCTGCTGGGCTTTTCATTATACTTCAGGGCTTCAAAGCTCTTTACATAGAAATACGTTCATAACTTGGTTGTATTTACCTTTGAGTAGATTACTGGCACAAATATTACAATCTGTGAAGTTGGCATGAAGCTATGCATTCGCTTAATCATAGCTATTAGATATTTCAAAAGTATACTTTGATTTACACGGAGTAGAAAACACTTTACATATCTTACTGATAGGTAGGCTAACCTTTAAAATTTCTGCACAAATTTAATATGCAAAAGATGGGACAGCACACAAATTGAAATGCTCTATAGATTTGTTATAGGGAAAAATGCATATCTACATCTGCAATTTCAGTTGGTGGATGCACAATTTACATGCAAAAGCTGCAGATGTGGGCTTTAAAAGAAAATAGTAACCTGCTGTATATCTTGGAGTTTTGGCAGGCTTTGATTTGCACCTGGGTAATTGTCCTATACTGCAGATCTGAAGGATCATTTATAAAGCTTTTAGATGGTGACCACAGCAGTATTTAGGTGTAAAAGAGATTACTGTAGTAAATGAATCTTGTCTAAAAAATAGCCAAAGAAAATTTGTATGGCATTCAGTTAAAAGCACAATGACTTTATCATTTTTCTTGACTCAGAATTTTGGCTGAAACTCTTTTGCCTCGCAGTTGCAAAAGAAAAAAAGATACATGTTCCCCTACCACTCTATTTCTTATCCAGAACCAAGAAATTATGTTTTAGAAGAAACCATTTAAAGGACGACCAATTTCACTGCAAGCAGCAAGGCCTCCAGCCGTTTAGCTTGACTCTTGCTGCAATGCCATCTGCAAATATGTATTGTTGCTGCAGTGTGCCTCCTAGTGTGTCCTGTAATTCTGTGTCAGAAACCACATTACTTCCTGCCTGCTGCCTTCCCTACTGTATCCCAGTGCTTGCTGCTGTAATGGACATATTATGCTCACCAAAACAGTGTGCCTGGGAAGACAGGTGGACACTTCTCTCTGTGTGCCTGCAAATGCAAACTGCTCAGACTCACATGGCTTTATCTATACAAGGATACATAGTTGAGAGAAGTGAAGAGATTTTGACTGATATATATAAATATATTTCTGGAGACACAAATACTTCATGGCATATATGGCATTCTCATTATCCAGTATGTTCCTTTTGAAATATTTTTTCTGGACTGATGACTTATTTCAGCAAAATGGTCTTTTTTCCCATGAAAGTGAATTATGATAAATGGGTAGAAAGTGCTGCACTTACCTCATGAGTTACTTTTCAAGTAACTTGATACTCCCAATAAGCATTCTTGTTCTTGGAGCTGACAGCATCTGAAGAGCCAGTGGTAGAGATCCTACTGTGGGTACCTAGCATTTCATTTTCTGTACTTAAAACAGTAGCTATGGGACCAAAGTGTTCATGTCTGTACTGGGAAAAAGGCATTCTATTCCCTGCTGTTGATTTGTGTCTGGCAGAGCTGTTGCATTGCAGCCTCATCCTAAACAATTCCTATGCAGGGCCAGAACTGACGTTCACCCATCCCACTGAATGCCAAAACCAGACATGCAATTATTTAAACAGACTGAAAACAGCTAAAAGACAGTTAAATACAGCTAAAAGATGGAAAGGTTCTTATGGAAGTGTTGCCAAGTTGAAACTCTAGAAGGTATAATGGAATGCGATTAGTTTTCTGTATTTTAAAGGACACATTAAGCACAGTTTGGAAAGGAATCTTAAACTTAAAGAATTCTAGCAGACCAATTGCATAAAGACCTTTAATTTAGTGCTTTTCCATACTTACAATCCTGCCTTCTTTTTTTACCAGATTAAATACAATTTTTTTCCCTAGCAAGACCCCTTTTTTTTTAAATTTTACACCCCTAACTAATCAAATTCCATTTTCTCACTTCATTTTTCACTTTCTCCTGTGCTTTTACACCAAAGAAAGACTGAATGATAAGTTTCAATCTTTTTTTTTTTTAAAAGAAAAACTCATCCTGGAACATTCTTAGCCTTAACAAGAATGTTAGTCAGAAAAAAATAGTTTGTTCATCTCAAAGCAGGGTTGTATACTGGGAAACACTGAACAAATTTAATAGTAGGTTTGTTTCCAATACTGCATGGTGCATCTAGTTAAAACTAGGAGAGGAAAAGAAATAGCTGAAAATCCAACCAATCAAACTTAAGTCGTGTCAGTCTTACACTTTCAACACACCGTACCCACTTTTCTTGTCACTATTAACTGTCACTACTTTTTCTGCTAATGCTAGCAAATCACAGGATTCAGATTCAGAGGAAATAATGGTGTAGCTGTCCATCAAAGGACACGAGGAATTGATTATTTATAAGTGAGAAGGCCAATCTGAAGGAAATTCAAGAGTCCTCTGACTTTTAATCTGTGGCAGTATGCCATCAGTCTGAAGCTGAAACCTTTGAATGTGCAAGAGGAATAATCTGAGTATTTCTCTAATATTGGATAATTAGGCCAAGATCCTTGTGAATATTTTTCTAGATGTGTTTGAAACACAGAGACGTAGAAACAACAACACTGTGTGTTTTGTGTGTGACTATTCTCAAATTAACTAAATCTGTATTTTAACATGTTGGCATAAACTGTGGATCCGGCCAAGAGTGGAAAACAGAAGTCTGAGAAGAAAACAGTGCAAGAAATGGTGGAAATATTGTCGAACATAGGAATAGAAAACATGTCATTGATGTAACTAGATACAAGGAAAGTAATTTTTTTTTTGGTAACAGAATTTTTTATAGGATCACCAAGGCCTTTTTTTGTTGTTGGAGAGACACAGCTCAGGAGTAATTTAACACTATCTCAAATTTAGACTGAAAACTCAGGTCAGGTAGCAAAATAGAAGACAACATTTATTGTCCTTTTGGATTTTTGATTCAGCAAATGACTTGACCAAAAAGTCCACTTTATTAATACAGGAACACTAGATGAATCGAAGTTTACAAATCAGTTGCAAGTGGTACCTCTGAAACCGTACGAAATAAACATCCACTTGCAAATGACTGGGAGAGCTTGTGTTTTGAAAACAGATTTGTCAGGCAAGGGCAGGGTTCATGCTGAGGACTTTGACCTCTCATTCTGATTTAGACTAATTTTCACATAAGAGACATTGTAGTGCTGCAATGGATGGCTCCAGTCTGCTTGATTGAACCTTTGATTACTGCTTGATTTCTCAGTATTGAAGAGCTGACCCTAAAACATACTGCCATTATTGCTGGGTGTGCTTCTATTGGTACGGGGAAATATTTATTTATGCTAGCTATGCTATAGTTGAATTAGGATGGCAAGAGTTATGTTTTAGTCTCCTTTAGAAATGGAAGATAGTGGAAGTCTGAAGGAGAAGGGACTTAGAAACCAGTCCCTTCCAGACAGTCTTCCGAAACAAGAGAAAAATGTTTCTAGAAACACCTACTCTGACTTCTGCACTTCTACAAAGTGAGGGGAGAAAAAAACGCTCATTCTATTAGGTTGTGAGCAATAGGTATTACCTGGATACTTTGCAATCTTTTGGGCTTTTCTAGTTAATAGGATTTATGCTTCCTTCTTTGCAAGATTTATGTTTCTCTTATGCTAAGACATACCGTATTTCAGTGCTGTGAGACCTAGAATGATATCTTACTGCAGCTATGAATCTATGCAGATGACTGCGAGAGGAGAAACATAGAGACAGTTAATTCATTTTGAAACCTATATATAATTTCACATATCAGCCTGAATCTTTACCTATTTAATAGTATCATTTGCATTTACCATTTCATATATGTGCTTCATTATGTTGGCATTTAGATTAATTTACATGACTGCAGCCACATGAACAGATGTTTTTTGAATCTCAGGCTCCCTGTGGCTTTTCCTATACCTGTTTGCTTTGATTCTTTTTATTACAGTGGTTGAGAGGTGACACTAAAAAAGAAAGAAAAAAGTCTTGAATATATTTAGGACCTGATATGAAATTGTAGTCAGGGACACATTCTTTCTACCTCCATAATCCACAACAGAAAAAGACAAATTATAAATGACACTACTCCAGCTGATAGAATGCATGTAAGATTAATAAAAGTGGGATTGCTGATGAAATGGATCACTCCCTGAATGAAGATATAAAAAGTCTCGGCAAATGCCAGAGTTTTATTTATTAAAAATATTTAGAGGCCTGATGTTGGTATTTGGCCTTTTCTGTTGAATACACATTAAGGATTCAAATTCTGCTGTAAGCTAATTTAAAATAGCACTATAGTTATAAAATTAACTTCTTCATAACATTGCTCTTGAGAATTAGGAATAATTTGCCAAGATAAAAAAGTCACAAATGTTGATGCATCGTTATCTGAAGTGTAATGCACACTTAGTTTTTATGTGGAAGGATAGCTTTAAACAGCCAATTTGAGAAGTTGGATGAAACCACACTAGTAATAAATATGGATTGTTTGCAGTTGAAATTGGTTTTAAATTGCCTCTTTCAGTTTTCTTTTTTCTTTTTTTACAGACAAAAATGTTGCCTCTTTTAAGGAACAATCACTATGTGGTATTGCTAATGAAAATATAGAAAAGAAAGAGACAAAATAAATTTTCTTTTATGAGTTACTCCTTAGATATTACCTGTCTAGCTTTTACTTTTCCTATAAAATATTTTTTAAACTTTTTTTCAAAGCATAAATGCCATTAAGTTGCTAGAATATTTTCTCCTATCCATCTGATTTCATATTTCACTGGCAGTAATTCACCTGGAAAGATCATCCTCTTAACACCCTGAAGTTAATGAATTTGTAGACTATTTACCTTGGAAAATGTTAACTATTTGAAATGACACAACCCTCCAAATGACCTAGATTTAATAAATCGAAAGAAGGCTAGGCAGCTTTTAACCTTTATTTTCTGTGGTCAAAGTGGATCTGGTCTTGTCCAAAATCTAACAAATAAAAAAATGGTGACCTCACAAGGTAATATAGGCACTAGTACTTAACGGAATTCACTGGATTCTCTCAAGATGAAAAGATATGATCTGATTAAACATTTATCCTGTTTTGTGCAGTCCTAATCTTAAATGAAACAGGTAGTCTAAAGAGTAAAACCGAGCCAGAGACCATTTGCACCAGAGAACTATGAGCCACATTTACTGCTTTAGATTTGTTAGGCTCTTTGAATAAATGGATGCTTTCAGGCCCTCTCACTTGCAGCTCTAGTTTCATTTGTGTGCTCAGTCGGGGCTATTGTAGAGAGAAGATCACTTTGGTCTTGAAACCAATTCTCAGTGCAGTTCAGCAAAACTGTGACATTCTTGATCTTATACCTAATCAAATCTTAACTGTAGCAAAGAACCTCTACAAAGAGAAGAATAATATGCAAATTATTATTTCCTTCTGGAACAAATCCTTACTCCAAACTAACACTGCTCCCAAGATCTATATACTTTGTTTCATTGGATGAAATCCTTCCTTCGTTTTACCTTGCTATCATCTAGTGCCAATTTAATCTTTAGCTGCTGTCTTTCCAAACCATACTTGCAATACAAAACCCAGCCTGGACAGAACCCATAGATTTGTTTTCCTTCTCTTCAGCACAACCTTTCAGTCTCCACTGGCAGGGCTTTTGCACCCAGCAGGCTGTGTAGTTCTGCAGATTCTGCTTTCGCTGATGAAACCTACTCTCACTAATTATTCATAAATATCAGCCCAGGGAACCAGTGCCCTGGAAAACAGAAAATATTTTTTTTTTTCTGGAACCAGCCTTCTTCCTCCTAAAGGCAGACCGGACTAACAAAGAGAGTTGTTAAATTCCTGTACTCAAAGATCCTAATTATGAATTTGACTAGAATCTCCTCTATGGACCATATTAAAATAGAAACTGTTTCCTTTCCAGAAATTTCCTTCTTCCTTACCCAGAGCTTTTTTGAATATTTAAACCTGGTGTTTTTAATTGTACCTTTCCACAGCCCAAAATCTAAGATCTAATCAACATTCAGGAAAAAAAAATATTAAAAGGCCCATTTTTTGATTTCTGAAGCCTTCATTCTAGACTGGTATCATTTGCAGGTTCAAATACTGAAACTGTCTCTTCAAGATTTGCTGTTTTTGTTAAGAGTTTCCAACTCACTAAGAAATAAATCTGTGTCCAGATACTCATGAGCTTCACAGAGTCTTAAATCTAAATTTGGTTTGTCCAGTCCTTGATCTCAGCCATAGTTATGATCCCATAGTTATGATCTCAGCCATAAGTTTTCAAACAGAACAGAGAGATGGGCAAGGAAAAAAAATAAAGATGAATTTCTCTATTTTGGCCACAGTAGAACAAAATGTCTCAGTGAGTCCTGGAGGATAAAGAAATATGAATTTATATTTATGGCTTCAGGCCCTGTTCCCAGGAAAGTTAACATGAACCACAGTTCTACTCATATGCTAATGTTTGACATGTTTACAAGAACAGAGCCAAACAGCAAGAAACTTCCAGCATGAAAAGAAGCTTTCTTCTGGGTTGGCTCCCTGAAACATTCTGCCATGCAGTGTTCTGTAAACATCAGCAGAATCAACTTCCTGGGTTTGTGCTTCGTGGTGGCAGATCCATATATAAGAAAAAGCAAACCAGGAACTGTTGATTTACAATTCAGGTATTGGAGGATGCCTTAGTCAAATCCCCTTTCTATGCTTTGTTCTCAGAAGCTTAAACAGAACTCAAGAAAAAGAGAACAGTAGGGTTCATCTCTATTTCATCAAAAGAAAATGGAAATAATTTCTCACAAAAGATGGCTGAACCTCCCAGGTTCTACCCAAAAGATTACATAGTAAGAGAACACATTTGTAAGAACAGTTTGAGAATATATATTTTTATAGGACTGGAGGGGAATTTTCTGGCACTGAGGTTTATCATAGGCCAGAAAAGGTCCATTCACTCTCTTTTCTACCCTACCAGAACTAGAGTTTAAAAATATCCCCAAGACATGAGCTACAAAAAATTGAGCAATTCTTTACGTCTGGCATGCAGCTTCATCCTAGGTCACAGAATCCTCATAAACTGTGCAGTTATAATAGTCTGCATCTGAGAATAACAGGATATTAGAGAAACTGTTGTTCTTGGTTGCCCATGTTGGACTAGAAGAAAATATTAGCCATACTCTAAAGTGGTTTCCAGGAGTTCTGCCACAAACCTGCAGTCCTCAGTTTTCCTGTGCTTTAAAACATACTGCATAGCCTCCAAGATATTTAAAAATATATGCATAAATTAAACTGCATTGGGTTTTAGTCTAGGCATGAACCAAGATAAAGGAATATTTCAGACACTACTGTAAGTTGACATTATTTATGATACAGCCACTGCTGAGCTTAGCATACTCCACAGACTTCTGCTTTTCCCTTCTCTTTTTGAGCAAGCTGCAATCACAGGGGAAAGAACAGGGAAAGAAAATTTTCACACAGACTTCGGTAATAATAAGTGTAGCTTCAGACCCCAGCCTTGACCAAACCAAAAACTAGAGACTTCAGCAAAAATATGAAGTGATTTTTCCCCTGACTTGGAGATGCACTAGCTATTCACCAGCAGCTATGTTCCTGTTCCCAATATTCCATCTGCAATTTTAAACTTTCCAGTTACACTGCGCTTAAGAATGGAGATACTCAACTCTTGGGAAGTGAATGAAAAAAGAATTACTTTTTTTGTTGTAGCACTAGGTCATATTTTATGTTCCTGAGCCTTGAAAGGTCCAGTAATAGAGTAGGTACTTCATTCTCCTTTCTAATCCTAACCCCAACTATAAATTTAGTAAAGGGAGCCATCTTGGGAAAAATCACTCACACTGACTCACCTTTTGCCATAAGTTTACAGAAGTTCTATCCAAGGAAGAAAATGAAATAGGAGCTACTTTCCTGCTCTGACATCTTTTATCAATTTGCATCACTGCCAAGATTAGGGGAAAAAAAACTTAGAAGTCACTACCTTCTTCCTGAATCATTCTTTACCACCTCTAAGCAAGTCCTGCAGAATCAGCAGGTTCCTGCTGTCCATGACCCTGAGCATAAGACTTAAATCGGGACTTAACAGTAAATCAGAGTAAACTACCACTCTCTGCCTTGATTGAGAGGCTTTAGTCAGCAGTTATTGTTGTTTTTAACAGACTGCTCTGCTTAACCAAAACCCAAAGGCTCCTAAACTTGCTTGTCAATTGTAAGTCTGAGAAATAATGGCCCTAGTGTCTGATATAAGGGAGTTTTAAAATTAATCCGTAACAAATCCATAACATCTTTATCTAGTTTTGACCCAGTTCTTACCCTACTTTTAAATGTAATGCTTAGTCAATGTTTTTACTAGACTATGTAAAAACACAGAAAACATTCTCCCTTCCGGAATCACCATTCTTAATGGTTAATCACCATGATTAATTTTGTGGGATTTGGAATTTCTCAGGACCTTCTCTGTAATCTTAATTTAAGCTTAATGACAGATTCTTATTTCAGGTATCATAACACTAAAAATTACTCTTCATTTATAAAAACAACATTTTATAACAATATCCAGCTCTCTGGTAGATACAGCATTTATTTCTAGTGCTGGATCACTAATACACAGGCCAACATTAGTGAAGGGACTGAGAAAAACCTCTTCTGTCTCCACAATTCATTCTGCTTCAGAACAGACACACAGGCATCTTTGGCAAAGGAAAACTCTTTGGTTATTGTCCTCCACAACTTCCACAGTCTTAAGAAAAACCCAGGAAATAATCTCTGGACAGGAAAAAACATGAAGTTTTTTTACACATTTTCACACATTTTCATACTCAACTTTCTACAAAGTGTAATTTATACAAGAGAGGAATATCTTATTTTTCTGAAGTTCACATTGGTGAAGGATAGGCTTCAGACATCTTCGTCTAGCATTCAGATTAAAGTATAAAAATCATACAAATTGCACTTAGAAGTGTAATTCTTCTGACTTTGAGTTTTTTGGTTTTTGGTTTTTTTTTTTTTTCCCCCATAAGAATATCTTTGGTGTGAAGCGACACACTGCAAGAAACTACAATGCAATTATGCTGTCAGCACCCTGAGTACACTACATTCCCTGATCAGTCTCAACAGAGATCCTCAGCTTCCATCCACGGGGCAGGAGCCCTCTTTCAGCCTGTGATCTGGCCCCTTTTCCTGAGCTAAGAGGAAGGTTCTGGCTTCTGCTGTCCTGACTTGCTGGCTGCACTCCTGAGTGGAGCAGACTTTACCCTGCCTGCCAATTGCTGGGCTGCCAGCAGAGGCTATTTCTGTCATCACCCCTGCCCTGCTTGAATATGACAGGGCTTGGTCCTGTTGGTGCAGTCTCTCCTGGCTCTTTGGCCCCTAGGGAACAGCTCTGTTCTTGCTGTCTCCTGACACTCTATGCTCAGCAATCATAATCTTAATTCCAATTCCTTCCCATCTCATCTTTGTTTGAGGTCAGGGAAGTGTCCGAGTAGATAAAAAATTTAAGGTCTCCTGCCCGTTATGAAGCTTTGTCTGCAAAACAAATGCTTCAATCCTTTTAACCTCATCCATGAACCATTGTTTTCTCCTTGAAGCAGGCTTTGTTGAAGTTCAGCAGGCCTTGAGAACAGACCTTATTGGAATCATAGGCTAGAGAATCTCCTCACTGTAACTGTAAATGGAGTTTGCCCCTAAAAATAACCCAAGAAGTGGGTGCTGGGTGAAGTGAATTGTAATTTTTTCCTTCTAAAGCTTGTCTTCATGCAGATTCAGGGAACCTGAAAGAATTCTACAAGGAAGTCTCTAAAGTCTGTGCTGCTCCTTTGCCTGACCTCCCTCTGCACTCTGCCCTCAGTTAACAGCAATCTAGTCTGAAGAAAAACCAACCCAGAAGAATAATTAGCTTTCCTCATTTGTCTAGTTCATGTTTCTTAATGTAGTATTAACTGTGCAGAATCTACTTCATAAACATATACTATGTTTAACTACAGGACAAACTTCAAGCTAATAGTATACCCTAATAATAATAATCATAATAGCAAATAATAATTTTGCAAAACCCAGGTATGTGTGTGATTCAGGTCTTAATTTTGAGACATGCAACTGTGTGACTTTGTGTCAATTTTATTGAAAACAAAAAACAAACCTTTTGTGAGAGTGTGTCTGTTCTGCAAGGTAACAAAAGCAAAAATGAAGTCAGAAGTGAAATCACTTGAGTCAATAATAGCAGTAGCTCAGGAGAAAAATACTGGCCTGAAGGAAAGAGATAAAATTCTGAGAGAAATCATAGAGAGCAGAAGAATGGCAATTTAGCAAGATCAAAGATCATTCTGCTATAGGCAGTAACTTGACCTTATACTTGCTATATGGTTGATGACTGCTGGCAGAGAAGAGCCATTGGTGCCTCCTTTTGGAGTGTGAGTACTGCCTCTAGTCCCAATTATTTTCCACATACGGAAGATAGCTCTCTTGTACTCATTAGTTTTGTATAACCATACTTACAAATCCCCTTCTTTAACACAGTTAAAGGTGCTCAATTACAAGTGGTCTTCTAAAGGAGTTAAAAGTCTTCTAAATGGTAATCAGGACACCAACTGTAAGAAAAACCCATAACAGAATATACTGTTTTCTCTCTGTAGTATCTGGACTAGTCTTCTGTAAAAAAGGGCTTGCAAGAATTCAAAATAAAGCCTTTCTATCTATAAAATTTATGCTTATGACAGCTTGAAGTTTAAATGAGGGACCTAGTTATCCTGTTTGGCATTAGACAAAAAAAAAATGACTAATCTTTTCTGGAATTTAACACTTTCCTATCTCAGGGATATTGCATGGGCAAGTAACAAACAAGGTTCTTCAGCCCCTGAATTCCTAATCCTAATCGTAGAAGCAGCTCTTTGTTGATAAATTTAAGACATTGCAAGATCCAGCATTAAGTACTTCAATTCTTAGACTACTGGTATATATATATACTGGTATACATATATATATATATATATATATATATATATATACNATATATACACATATATATATACACTGTATATATATTGGTATATATATATATATACATACTGCTATAAGTCACTCTCATGGGATTCACTGATAGGTCACAGGACTCTTTCTTTGGTTCCACAGGTGGAAGATGATATCACAAAGCTTCTGATATGGTACTAAGTTCTTGTGCTCATCCATCTGCAGACTTTGGCCCTTATCCAATTCCTATTCTGTTCACAGCCTATTCTGTTCACACTAGACACTCAGTTGAGAACTAAAGCCTTTCCTCCATTCAGTGTGACAGCAAGTGAGTCTCCTGGACCTCTGAAAAGCTCAGAGTGCTATGGAAAGAAGTTGCTGCTTCTGTCAGAGCAGACATTGGTGTTTATAGAAAAACCTGTCAGTTTTGGAGTTAGGGGATAAATTCTAGCCCAACAGTTGGTCTATTGACAGTAAAAATGAAGAATACCTGATTAGTTTTGAATTTCATGCCTTTTGAAGCTCTCTTTATTTTTCTTTTGTAGATCTTTTGGGTTTTCCACATCAAACAGTGACATGAAAGCCTTGTCGCATCAGTCAAACTTGCAAAATTCAAAATGGTGAAGCATCTCCTCTGCTTTTATCAGATCAGTGGCATTAAGCTCTTCATGAGATGGCTGCACATGTTGGGCTAATATGTGTTATCCTGATTTTTATTGTGATTTTGACAAATCACAACTTAAAATAGAATCTATTATTTGTACAGAGTATAGCTGAGTCTGATATTTTCAGGTGTTCTTGACACTAACAGAAGTAATTTCCCCTTTATGAGTTACACATGCTGGACTTAAGAAGGTAATTCAGTGACCCTGTACAGAGTGCCAATTGAGTGCCACCGCAATTCCAACACTTTCCCTGGGCTATAGATATTATTACACTGTTTAAGGTATTTTATTTGAGAAAGGGGTTTGGAATAAGAATAGTCTAGGATGAAAAATGTGTGCTTTCTACCATTAGGCTCTCAAAGGTTGACAAGGATCCAGCCACACAATATGTTGTTGTTGCTATGATTTTCATATGTGATCACTTTGTTGATACGCCTATTGATTTCCAGTTCAGAAATGTCTGAGCAAACACATTTTTATTTGCACAGCTGTTAGGAGCAAAAGAATTCTTTAGCATATCAATTACTATTATAAACAAATATAGTTGTTTATAAATAGATTTATTTCCCATTTTTCCTATTTCTTTAAAGAAAAATTTAAATCCTCATAACTAAAGGGTGCAAATATTCACATGTGACTCTAGTGACTTGTTATCCATCATAAAGAGTAAATAGATGAAGTGAGCATTTAATGAACATCTTGAATTCTTTAGTGGTTAGGGACTTTATTGAGAGACATGGGGCAATAATTCAAAGTGACTGAAACTTGAATTAATCTTATTGTTCCTCGACAACATAATGAAAATCTTTTTAGGGCAAGAACCATCTTTTTGTTCTCTGTTAGTACTGCATCTAGTGCAATGACAGGTACTCACTTAGGGCTCTGAGGTGCTTTTAAATTATAAATGATAATCATAATAATCTTCCAATAGATGTAGTAGATTTAATAAACCATTCTCAATGCAAACTCTAATTTAGAGACGTCATTATTGCATACACTTTGAAAAGTCTATTGAGGGAATGTTGGGTGACTAAGTCTAGGAAAAATCTGAACGTTTAATTAAATTTATTGGCTTCTCATTCTTGACAGTGATTTCCATGGCAATGCTGTGTCTAAGAAGAGGGTGGCATATCCCCCAAAAGAGACACAACAATAAATCCTTTGCAGCAGTAAAGGGTTCTTTGAGAGAGTTAATCAGCTGTGAGGAATGGAGAGTTCCTTTTCACTGAAATAGTGCCCACTTCTGGGACTGTGGTTGATACAATCAGTTCTGTAAGCGCACTGATTCTATAATGATTTTCCTACATCATGGACATTAGGCACTGCAACATTAATGAATTTTTATGAATGGTGGAAAAGCCAGTAATGAAAAAGTAAGCCTTAACCCTCTGGAAGAAAAATAAATTCCTTGAGAAACAAATAGGGATAGATATATGCTACTGTACATATAAAAGAGTGCTTATGTGTGTACAAAATGAGTATGTATACAGATGAGATACATATTCTATCATTCATTCTCTCTCATAATCTCCAGCTCTAAAAGACTTAGAACAAAGTGATTATCTAAAACTGATTTGTAATTTAAAAAATTTTTTTAATTATAAAGACGTCTTCAGAACACAAGCTATCATTGAATCAAATGGTGGTTTGAATTAAAAGAAATCTTTAAAGAACATTTAGTCCAAACCCTCCACCATGGGCAGGGCCATCTTCCACTAGACAATGTTGCTCAAAACCCCATCAAACCTGGTCTTGAACAATCCCAGGAATGAGGCATCCACAGTTACTCTGCACAACTATGCCAATATTTCACTACTCTTGGCATAAAACATTCCTTCCTAATACCCAATCTAAATCTTTCAGTTTAAAACCATTGCCCCTTTCTGTCAGTAAAGATCTTGATAAAAAGTTCTTCTCTGTCTTTTAAAACTCTTTTATATACTGGAAGGCTGCTGTATAGTCTCCTCAGAGCTTTCTTTTCTAGGGGCAGAACTGCTGAGCCTCCTCCTCTCTGAACATTCCTAACTCCCTCAGCCTTTCCTCACAGAGGAGGTGCTTAATTATCTTTGTTGACAGTCTCTTCATCATATTTGTCCACCAGGGCCACCAGGTCCTTCTCTGCCAACCTTCTTTCCACCTAATTGAACAAATGCTTCAGTAACACCGTGTCAGATTCTAAGCAGTACAAGATATACCTTGTAATAGTATTGCTAGAAGCTTGCTGGTGCTGCTGCCAAAACCCAAGCATGTAAAAAGATACAGCTTTCTAAATTTTAATGATTACTCCATATTATGAAGAGGATAATACAGTTGAAATGGTAATAATTTAACCTGTGGCCCTGAAACTAATTTAATCTCAAACTGTGTCTATCCACCAATCCACAGCTGGCAAAAATAAAATGACAAAGTAGAATTGTGGTATTTAATCACAGACTTGGCTTATAAATACCATGTCTTATTTCAGTTCTTATCTTTTCACAACTCTTGGGTAACAGATAATGAGAAATGACTGTTATTTGTCGTGGCCAGACAGATGGTTGTGTAACTTTTTCCTGGATGTGGTCTGGTTGTAGAAAGTAGTTAGTTTTGCCCAAAAAAGCGAAATCACTTTCTCTGTGGGGTGAATGTCCACATAGTAAGAATCTGAAGGCTTCTATTAAGCAGGACAGCACTTCTCCATTTCAGTAACCTCACTGGATGCAACGGCAACATGTACAAGACTTCCTGCGCGAAGAAGGGCTTTCATCTGGAAAAGGAGAAACATGTCCATGGGTGGAAAACCTCCCTTTGTTCTTTCCTTCAGCATGGATAGAGATTCAAGAATCTTGTTTTACTTAGCCGGTGTAGGCAATGTAAACAGGAAAAGTAAGCAAAAAACCAAACCAGTGATCAAATATTAGAACATAATTGGCGACCTAAGAACAAGAGTTAGTTGAACGGCAATGGCTGAGCAAGGAGAAGGTAATGCTTCACTGCAGGGAAGGATTTACTGGTCCAGAAAACCACTTCAGTAACCTTTTTGTTTCACATTAAAGGAACAACAAAGAATTAAGCTTCTAATTTTCATTTGGTTGCCTTCCTGAAGTTTAACATTTTGCTAAAATAGAAGGAAAAAAACCCAAATCAGGATAAAACAGGGAAAAAGGGAAACATCTTTGGAGATCTGACATATCTTTCAAAACATTGCTTGTAAACAGGACACAACATACAGCATAAATTGAAGTAATACAGGCAACCCTATTTTTTCGTATTATTTGACCTCTGCTTTGGTACTGGTGGTAAATATTGTTAAAAGTAAAGCACACAAATGCCCTAAGAGTCACTTCTGAGTAATTTTCCAGCACTATTATGCAAATATTGGTTTCTGCTCATTGCAGTTTGTATTTGTGATATATGCAGGCTGAAGAACATCAGCGCTGAGTCATCTGCTTAAGAGTCCCACACTATAAATGTGATGGATTGTAACATTTTGCAGAGCACAAAAGGTAATTGAGTGGAGTCAATTAGGAAAGTAGGAGGGCTTAGTGAAGAAGAGGTGAACAATCTGTAAACTACTGTGACATCTTTTTTGGCTACATTTTTTAAAACAGCTTAGTAGACCATCTAGCCTTAAATTTAAGGGATAATTGGAAGCAGCTACTTTGAAAATTCTGGCCTTTATACTTATGAAAAGATTGAAGGTCTGTTATTGTAGAGGGAGGAATGTAATTTTCAGAACAATCTAGGTTGTAAACAAACGCCTTCCTTAGAAATGTGAGATGCTTTAAATGTTATTAAAACCAGAATTTTATTCTATTCAGAATATATTGAACGCAGTCATTCATTACAATAGTTGCCATACTTGCAAGTTAAAAGCAATACTTCTTGCCTTGTTAACATGTATTTAGAAAGCAGCTCCTTATAATACATTTCTTTTGTTAGGTCACATTGTCACTGTGCTGCTGCTGCTTTCTTTATTCTCCTGACCAAAATAATATGCCAGTTGCTTAAGCAGTCCTAGTTTTCCTCAGCATGTTTGTTTTTGCAGGGACAGGAGTTGGAGTCAATGATCCCTATGAGTCCCTTCCATCCCAGCACATTCTGTGATTCTGTGAGTTGATTGAGGAGACATGGCTGGGATCATCAGAAGAAAGTGGCTGACTGAGCTCTCCAGAACTTTCCTTAAGGATTTCCTTAGTATGTTTCTAATTAGAGAAAAAAGATAACATGTGACAAAATGCTACATTCATTTTACATTTTAGAGGTATTGTTTGACACCAGCTGATTTTCTAAGTTACAGCTTGAAAGGCACTGTTTTAGTGCCGTCTTTTCCATAACGCTTCAAATAAAGCTTTAATTTTAAGATGTAATTGCAAAAAACCTTAGGAGATCTAGCTGACAAGCTAACAAAGAACAACAAAATAGTGGATAGCCACCACTGATTATTAATCATCAGTACTTTTAAAATCTTAATGAGGACACAAAATGGCACAGGACTCTGCTGCCCAAATAACAAGCTATCTGTCAAGGAGCCCTATGAGAGATGAACTGAGGAAAAGAAAACATTCTTTAGGCTGAAATAAAGAAGTTTTTTGTTCTCTATGCATTGAGTACATCCCTTTTGAATTTATTTTAAGAAAATATTTAGGATGTGAACGTGTTACCAACAGAAAGGAGGTGCCTTGTCTTACTCTTTATATATGGAAAGCTTACTTGGTTCTTTGCTGCAAAAAACATGAAATTATGTGGAAAATGGCATCTTAGTACCTCACTTCAGAAAACTGCTAAAGTAATAATAATTTTAAATATAGAAATAGTCCACACTAGTAACATTACACACATATACTCATCTTGATACCTGAAAAAAAAATCCCCAACTCTGAGTTCAGTCCGTCCTGACACAACAGAATTTTTAGTATTTTTCAGAAAATATTATGTGCCAACTGAAAATCACAGTGCCTGTATGAGGGAAAAGCAGTTCAGAACAAAAAACATTGCTGTACTTATTTATCAAAAATAATATCTTCATTGAAAAAAATCCTGTGCCAACTCTGATAATGGCTTTACAGATTAGGTATATTGTTAAATAAGATTAGATCTGAGAATAATAATCAGCCTATGAATAAGAATTATTAGGGTGTGAAATTGTAAGTTTGTGAATAAAATTTTGTTATATTCTCTGCTGCTCTATGTCGACTTTTATTTCATAAATATCTATCAGAAGAGAATAAGGCCAGGTTTCTTCCTCATATATTTCAACATTTGGCTCTTGATAATTTTAATGCTTGAATGGTAAATCCTTGCTCTGCATTATTATTACTATAATTGTTGCCACTGTTACTACAACCATCACTATTATTACTATTTCTCCTTGAGTATTTATTCTTTTTGTTACTGTATATATATATATATATAATTTATATATATGTATAAATATATGTATATACAACTTGCCACTCATTCTATTTAAATAGTTATAGATACAAGTCTTTTACATTGTGACAGAGTAAAAAAGTCAAGTACTTAAAGACATCTATTTTATAAGTTTTTCAAAATTTCCACAGGAAACCCTTGTAATTCATTGCAGGCTGTTTTACAATTCCCATCATGTTCAACCTGAAAAAAAGGACTCTGTAAATGTAAATGACTTGCTGCCGAATCTATATCATTGTGTCCTTGACTGTTTTTACAAATCTGTGCTAAAATATAGTAGGTGTATATTCTGTGACTTTTGTGGGAAAAGATGGAAATCTAAACAGTTCAAATGGGCAAAAATTATCAATCTTTGTACATGGTGAACTTGTACTGCTCTTAATTGAAGTTTGTTCTATACACAGACTGAAGGATTTAATCTCCTGTATTAAATATTCATTAATAGAAGTATATATTTTTTCTTAACATTTCTCATTAATGTGAGAGAACAAGAGGAGACATAATGTAAAACACCAGCCTCTGATTGAAGTCAAAGTAGTAGATAAGAAGCTAGACACTGGATTTCTGTATAAGTCAGTATGTGAACAAAATAAATGGAAAATTAGGTCTCTGACAAAATCTTGACTTGGAAATAGATAGACTAGAAATAATTGGAAAATTAGAAATAGATAGACTTTTATGGTAGTTCTGCAGTGGCATATGACTTTACACATATGTAGGAAGATACAGTTGTTCAAAATTACCTCAGAACATTGGAAAACACAGTACTCTGCCATCTTCTCTCATATTTTCTTGTCATGATAATATGATCTGCTGTAGTCTTATTTTAAAATAAATCACTTTTTGTGCACCAGTTCCCATAGTTCTTTTGCTTTGAGAGATATATCTCTGTAGTTTGTCAAAGAACCCATTTCCATCACTTCTGCTAGCCTCCACTACTGCAAAGGAAATGCAGCTGATGAGAAATTATTGTCAGGTGACTGTTCAGCAGGATTTATTCTTGGCCAATTTTGTTCTACTTTTTTTGCTAATGACTTGGATAGTTGAAAGGATGGCACTTTAAGTATTATTTCTGATATCACACTGGGAAGATTACCACCACATTCAAGGGCTAGTTCAGATTTCATTTACCCCTTGACAAAAGATGAGTAGAAAGCTACTCTTGATGAAGGCTAATCAAATGCACAAATTTGATTAGGGGAAGGACTGGTTAGGTCAATATTTGGGCAAAGGGTCTCTCACAAACTATGTACGAGTCACTGCCATGGACTCAGAGTGTTACCTTTGTCTCAAACCTTCATTGCTTGTAAATCCCAGGTCTCTCAAGCTGTGATGGCTGTTCTGTCTGCACAATTGCTTCATGTAGCTAAAAGAAACTTGGAGATAATCCCAAAGTTAAGGTAATGTATCAGACTGGTAATAAGGTGAGCAAATGTGCTTATCTTTTTGTGGTTTTAATCACATCCTAACTGTACTTTTCATTTGAGTGAGTTTACTAATATTTTGTCTTCAAATTATTTTTTAGGACTAAAACCAGGATAAATACAGATGAATATTAACTATATCTACTGCAGTGTATCCAGTGTACCCTATACTTTTTCTAGACACTGAAGTCTGCTCTTGTGCATTTAAAGTCCCTGATGCCAGTGTAGCTCCAATTAAAGTAAGAATGAGTGTCTGACCTGTCCCAAACCATGCCCTGGAACTGCATGGGAAGATAAGGTGATATGGGAACAAATTCTGCCTGTGACCAAGCCAGGGAGATGTTGTGGCTGTGTATTGGTACTGGTAATTGTGTCCAAGTGTTCAGCAGAACTCCTGGTTATTGCTTCATTTAGAGGAGGGCACTGCTCCTAATGAGTGCAGGTACTCATCCCACAACGGTTGGGAAACATAACTAGGGTTTACTGAGTACTCACAGAAGATTGCCCTTGTGGTCTTGGGAATCAGGACTCTGCAGACAAGTTTAAGATGAGAGGCTGGCAATGCAAATTGTCAAGTGAGAGGAAAAAAATATTCTTTTTAAGATACTAGTCAGATCCTACAGAAAACCATCTTAAAAATAAAATGAGGATATGAGAATGGATATCACCTTGGACTTGTTACAGAAAAATTTAAATTGCTATTGAAAATTAGGTAAACTCAGGTAATTTTTTATATGTATATACTACTAGAAATATTTTATAAGAGACCATGAATAACTTGGTAAGGGAGGGTAAGGTCTTAGAAAGAATATTTTTTTTCTACTCTTTGGTTAATGGTCTTAAAATAAGGTGTGAGCAAAATACATCTGAGTCCAGGAGAGAGCTCAAAGGCAGCACAGGGATTTAAAAGATATAATCTATGAAGAAACCTTGAAATAAGAGTATTTGTGCAGTCTAGGAAAGAGGATGCTGAGTGATGGCATTATATTCTTGTGTTTAAGGGCTGTTATAAAAAGATAGTGAACAACTGTTCTCTGTCTGCTGAGAAAGGACAAGATGGAATTAACTCCACTTGGATCAAGGATTATCTAAACTGAGTGCTAGGAAATAATTGCTATTGCGATACACTGAGTCCATTTAGAGAGTACCTTCTTACTCACTGGCTTTAAGAATTATAAGCAAACAGTCTTCAATGGATTTGGCCTCATGTAACGTTCCTGATTTTTGTCTTGGTCTTCCTTCTGGACAGCTGTTTGTCTATGACTCCATAGTAAAAATCTCGCATCTGCTCCCATTCAGAAGTATGGGAATAGGGGGCTGCTTCCTCTCTCCCTTCCTCCACTCCCCTACCTTCATGTTGTTTTATGAGAAAACCTTGTGGAATTAGTGGCTCGCATGTCATAAAGGACATTTATTCTCTGAAAATTGCAGCAGATTGAGAGGAACCCTACTGCAATCATAGCAGAGTCTGTGCAGCGAGAGCAGTGCCTCAAACCCCAGATAAATTCAGCTGAATTGCAGTTTAGATATGGAGGGTAATATTGGCAGTTTGTTGCTACTAATTCAGAAAGCATAAAAGTTTTTGTAGCCTAATATTGTACAAGGTAAATTTAAATCTAAAATACTTTCCAGAAAGGCTCTGTTGCTTGAGGTCTGATTGGATACAAGGGTCTGTAAGTGTAGTGGATGGTGTGTGCTACTATAAATAAGCTGAAGAGAGTCAGGATTTCAAATGTCTCACTGTGACCAATAGGATCCAAAATTAATTTTCAATTATGTCATGCTGCTGAATTTTATGCCTTCAAGTTGCCAGTATTAACAGCCAAATATTATTTTTTTTAACAGGAACTTTGCTCAAATTTTGCTTTTGTGGATGCATGGAAGGGGATGACTGCCAGTACTAGGTTTTCAGACATAATAGGGCTTTATTAGTTGAGGTATTGCTTTCATAGGAAGAATTGTTATAGCAAACTTTTGCAAAACTTCAGCAAAAGTTGTTGGTATTTTCAGTACTGTAACAAAATAACAAATCAGGATTTCCAACAGTTTCTGGCCAAAGATACTACATTCTTTATAATTAGACCGTGTCATTCTGGCTAGCAAGTTTCTCTTTCCAGACCTTTATGTTTTGAAAGGATGGAAAATGGTTTTGCTTTGACCTTATCAAACCATGTGTGATCTCTGCAACAACTTGCTGTACTGATCATCTGCACTGGTTTGTGCTTGGAAAGGCTACAGAAAAAGAGCATCTCTGGAGTAAGAGCTTCCCTCTTTACTGTCTCTCTTTGTTATTGTTGTTGTTGTTGTCAGATGGACTTCCACTCTGATACCAGGTTAATTGGGTGAGGTACTGTTCATTCTGACATAACTCACTGCCTCAGCTGCATTATCAAGCCACTGTTTTGACTGATAGTTTTCTGCTGTTCAAAGTGCTCTCTAACAAGCTCTATCTGTTCATACACATCCCTAGTTTAAAGGCTTGGAGGAAACTCAAAAGGCTGACATTTTTCATAAAGTGCAGCAAATCTGAGCTATCCATAGGAAAGAACTGCATATCAATTATGGAAAGCGTTAAAAGAGAAAAATTGAAACTACAGAGCTGTAAATACTTAGAGAAGATCACTGATCTCATCTACTGTTATGGTGCTTTAATGAGTCAGTACATAATGTAGGCAGAAATGTCTAATTTAACATTGTCTCATCAGGTTGTGGGATGACATCATTAAAACACAGCAGTCCTTATCTGGCCTGAAAGTTAAATTCTTCAATCACCTAAAATAATTTTGTGCCCTTGGACATGTTGTGAACCTTTAAGGTAAAAGTTACTGAATGTAGCTTTGTCATCTCCAGTGCTCAGCTCCTACTGTGACGTATGGGGAAGGAAGTTTAGACCATCAGCAAGAGATGGAGTGGATGGTTGGAGGAGAAGGACTCTTCTAAGGATCATTCTTCTCCCATGCCATTTTGAACAGTGTAATTTCTGTTCAACCTCATCTTAAAGCAGCATTTCCTTGTGGAGAGACCAGCTTCCTTGGTCTTATGAACCAGTTACTTACAGCATAAACTGGTTCTTCAGGCTCTTGAACTGACACAGCAGATAATAAACAATCTGGATAACGTTTTCCTTGGTCCTAGTTATAGTATATTTTTGCACAAATCTGGCTTTTAAGATATTGAAACCTAGCTAATTTGTGTCTCATAAGGTGTTATTCATATGGTCATCTAAGCTGGCCTTGCAAGAATCTGTTCTCCAGAAAGTCCAAATACTCCCCTCCATTATCTGTGAAGTACAACCATTTTTCACAAAATTCATTTTTATCCAACTGCCAATGGTGTCCCTTTTGGCACTATCTGTAATCCTCATCAGATTCTTAGATTCATCTCTGACATGTCCAGCAATTTCTCATGTCATGTGCATAATATTCCATGTCCTTTTCATCCAGCTTCACCTCAGGGTATGACAAGGCCAACTGCCTAGTCTTTTTTCTGCCAGACTAATGTGGTCTTTGTAAGTATTTTACATGTCCTGAGCAACCAATATGACACTTTAAAAAAAAAAAAATGGAAATCAGGGAGAAAATGAATGGTAAAAGAAGGAAGAAGAAGAGAATTGTGTATATACATGTATGTTTTATGTGTGTGTGTGTATTTACAGGGTTAAGCATAAAAAAAAGAGAAAATAGAAAAAAGTCAGGCCTTGGAATGTAACAGAACAGAATTATCATCTAACAATGTTCTTATTAGTAAAACATTGTTATAAGCTTTATAAGCTCTTCTATACATCACAGGATTTTAAAATTTTGCTATTTCTGTAGGCTAAACCCAGTACTGGAACACTGAATTGACTGGGGTTTTCAGTAAGAAAACTGTATTTGTAGAGGAACTTGTTTGGTGTTAAACTTTTATGAAACATACAGTAGGAACTCCCTGACCATACTGATTTAGCTTGTTGCTCCACAGAAGCCTTTTTCCTAGCACAAGGTAGAACAATGACACAGCACAGGTGGATTGATCCCTGCAGGAATATGCAGTATAAAAGCTACCATACATCTGGGGGTTCCAAATAGTTTTAATAGCTGTTTTCTCAAATCAGAACTCCTTCAAATGATATCCATACAGGTAAGCATAAGCATATTTATGTCAGGGAGAGTACTCAGGTATAGGTTCAATCTTGGTCATTTTGTGGTATCACAAATGAGTGTGATAAGGTCTCTTAAAGAATCATTGTCAAAGTTATCTGCAAAACCAGGTTGATATAAAAACAACAGCATGACAAAGTTTCTTAGATCATAGTGCAGCTTGGGATGGGGAGGTGGGATGCACCACCACCTGAACGAGATGTCGTGGAAAATGGAATCAAAGATGTTATCTTTGACAACCAAGCTGTATCTATTTCTTTATTAGCTTCTCTTATAATATTTTTTTCCTGAATATAGGATACCTCAAAAAAGGACAAGTCTTAGAATACACAATGACAATATTTTCTATTAACAGAACATTTATGTTGCTAAAATATATTCATCCTCAGTTTGAAAACACATTAGGATATTACAATATAAAAGTGCTTTAACTGCTTAATGATGTACTACTCAGTCACAGAAATCATACCATAACTCTCCATTGTCCCTGGACACAGCTCATTAAGTTCTAGAAATACTGTCTGAAAAATTCAATTCATCCAAGTCTCTATCCACTTGCTATAAAACTCTGAAAGGTAAAAAATGCTGAGGTGAGAAGGGACCTTAAAGATCCTCTGTTTCCAACCCACCTGCCATGGCCACCATGGGCAGGGACACCTTGTACTGGCCCCATCCAAGATGGCCTGGAACACTTCCAGGGATGGGGCACCCACAGATGCCCTGGGCAACCTGTGCCAATGCCTCATCAGCCTCAAAGTAAGAATTTCTTCCTAATGCCAATTCTGAACCTACCCTCTTTAATTTTAAAGGCATTTCCCCTCTTTTGATGGCTATTTAGTAATTTTTGAAATTTGTAACACAAATTGTCCTCTTTCTTTAGCACTTTTTACTATGACTTTTGGGATTTTTGTACTAGTAGGTCTTTTTTAAGGTATTTGTGATCGTGGCTTAGGTAGGTGTTTAATAATTCTAAACTTTTCCTTAAAAATATTTCAGGGAGACTTGATTAAGTGATCTAAGTGACCCTTTCCCATTTCTCTGTCTTAAATGGAGCATTTTGTTGCCAGTAGATTTTTTAGTGGAGAGTACCCCCTTATCTTTGATAATTCTTTGATAACTCTTTGGGTACTGAAAATGAGCAAATGCAAGATGAGATAATTAAGTCTATATCATCACACAAGAGAATGCATTTATGAAGTTTAAGAGCTCAGAAGAGTGCAGCATATCTGCCTATGCATGTGTACCTTCTGCTCTAATTTGAACAGTGTGACTTCTGCTTGTTCATTGATACCTACTTAATGTAAGGATTTATCTGTTGTGAGGAGCAGCAGGAACACTTGTAAATAGCTAATTTTTAAAAAATTTATTCTTAAATAATATAATAATAAATCAATAATAATATTTAACCCCATAAAGAATAAACAAATCTGTTTATGAAAATAGACACTGGTTCAAAGGAAGGGATTTTTATAATTTTGACTGAGTAAAACTAACTTAAGCAGCTGAAATATTTTGTTACCTAAATGCCACAATGTACTTAACTATGCACATCACAGAGGGAAATGATAACCTTATTAGTGGACCATTTTGATATAATTTTGTAATAATTTTTCCTACTAGAAGATTTTAAGCACTAATAAGTAAATTAGGGGAACTCACATTAGCCAAAGTTCCTATTAGAAATTTGAAAACAAAACAGAAGTTTGTGCATAAAGCTTTCTCCTTCTCTTCTTTTAACTTCAACTCACTCTGATTTACTGGGCAAAAATAGAAGATAGCCTTACCTGTCTGGTCATGCAGGCACACAAACATCCATCTAGTCAATGGAAACAATCTAAAAGTTCTGCAGCATTTCTCTTGAAAGACATGCTGTTTTGCTCTGCTTCTTTTTTGTCAAACTGATTAAAGAAAGACTTGCTTTTTTGATGACTGGCAGTATGGGAACCACTAGTGATATAATTCTGTATCAGTTTTTAAACGTATGACTTAAAAATCTTGGTATTAACCAAGAAACAGATTCCCTCAGCACAGTAAGTAAACTTCAGTGTTATGAATCACATAAGAACATGTGAAGGAGCAGAGACAAATCATTTCCCCTTCCTTTCATCATCCTGTGAGTACAGAAAGCCTTCTTGTAGTAAGAGGGAATCTATTCTGTAGATTGGAGGGAGGGACACAGGAGGGGGATACCTGTTTATATTCCAGTAACTAAGATGTTGTAGCAGCTGGAATTAATTACCCTGTTTATATTCTCCAGTGACTTTCCAACATGAATTTGATTCACTAAAACTGGGTTCGGAGAAGATCTTAGTCTTCAAGTTTATTTTAGGGACACCTTGCAATGGAACATCATTTTCATATCCATAAATGCTCAAGGACAATTATTTAGTTAACACATAGAATAACACATAGATAGCTTACCAATTTATGTGGTTTTAAGGCAGGGTTTATGTTTTAAAGCTCAAGAACTCACCAATTAGCAGAGGGAAAAGCAGAATGTTGTCCAGGACTTGCTTGTTATTCCTTATGCAAAGAATCCTTCAGCTCAGTATTTGCTCACATTCATTTGCTCAAGATATAAAGGATAACACATGCCATTTGCCCACCAAGAGATATTTTCAGATCAAAACCTTTTTCCTGTTAATCACATTCCTATCTCTTTCCAAGTCACCATACCTCATAACACATAGGCACCATCCATATCCATGAGAATTTCAGTGATAAAAAGCTAATGTGAAAGGAGGGATGCACTTCCACAGAGAAGGCAGATTTACTTGTATTTGGAACCGAGGAACAAAATTGTACATTTGCAAAAAAAAAATTGGCAAGATAATACTTGTAGGCAAATTCATATACCCCTGCAGGAACCTCAGGCTTATTTGAAATAGCAAATTTGAGAGAAGCTGATGGGAAAAGAGGTTTTCCCAATCTGTGAGGACTCACCCCTAAATGTTCTTCTTTACCTATTGTGAGGGAGACGTTGCTGTGCCCGTGGTTGTTTTACACTCAGAAATAAAAAATCTGTTATTGCACTCTAAAATAACAGATTAAACAGAGAACTGCAGAGGTCTGCTAGACTTTCATGCTTGGCTTTGTATCCTGCCAGTGTGGATGATATTTTAGTTGGTAGAAGGGCTCCAAAAGAGAGTTTAAAAATATTTTCACCTCAAGAGAAAGCTGCTGATTAAATTCTTGATCATGACCCTTTTGGCTGATGTCAAACATGTGGCAGAAGAGTTAGGCTAGGATGTAACATTAAATTTCTAATGACTTGGACAACTTAACACTTGTCCAAGATCAGTATGAATTCTAACTAATGCACTGCTGTGCCTCACTGTGCAGCAGGTATAACTTTCATAAAATTTAATTTGTAACATTTTATGCTCTGCTTCTTCCAGTTTTTCTCTCCTTTTCCCACAATTAGTAAATTTTTTTAGAGGAATACATGATGTTCTTGTACATTAAAAATGCCTACTATCCTATCTGGATAAGCTGATGTGCTGTGGCATTTTAAAGCAATCCCTAAAAAACAAGGGACAAATAAGGTCAACAGAAAACATCATACATTATGAAAAATTAATCATTATTGCTTCAGTTTCTTGTCTATCGATTATGCCAAACTTTGTACGACCCAATGAATTCCTAATATTTCACAATTAGAACTTTTTAAAAATTAAACTGTGTATGCAGTTTGATCCTTTTCCAGGTTTTGATGATAATTCATATAAAATAGCTGCAGAAGTATAAACTGGAATATGGTCATTAGATTAATGGATCTAGCTGGTTTATTTGGGGTGACTAAGGAAAATTAGTAAAACAAAAAAGGTTTACTGAAATAAAGTGTTGTAGCTGTGCTGGCCTTTCCAGCTTGCTCAGAGTTTATTTTCATTGGAGAACTTCCCATGTGATGGTACTCACGCTGTTTGGCTAAGCTTAACTATTTCTAAGAACACACAGTTGCTCCAGGATCAGATGTCTTGGCCTTGTCCATGAACTGTCAGAATGAATGACTTTTATGTGGCTCCAGTAGCCTAAGGGAGAAGCTGAGGAATTAGAGACACTGGGCATGCATGGAGCTGACTGTCACAGCCTCCTCTGCTGCTTTTGCCACCACTGTGAGCCCCTGCCATGCACTCGCAGAGGTGCTGCAAGTTTCCAGAGCAACAGGAAGAAGGAAGGTGCCTTACCTGACATGAATGCAGCAGCAGAAGACAGGTGCTGGCAAGTGGGGCAAGTAAGGATTAACACATGCCTTGAAAAAGTGGTGATGATAACAGTGATGATGATGATGGTGGCAGAGTACATATGCTTGAATTAATAAAGACAGGATAGGAAGAATGAGGTGAAGTTGGAGGCTAAAACCCACTTAACATAATTTCTGCTGCATGCAGGCAGCTGTAGCAGAGTGCTGTATTTGTGACTTCAGGCTGCTTAGATGAAACACTGCTAATCTTTCTGAAGTCTTGAAAAATTAGTTACATATATTAAACTTATACCAAGTTCCACACAGCTGTCCTCATCCCCGGGGCAGCAAGGAGTCTCCAAGTTACTTCTCAGAGCTGTGCCAGGAAATACTTTTAAATGTTGGAAAATATGACAGATAATTCTTTAAAACCTTTTCTGCTTATTTAACTCCTGGTTCACCTACCTTAGCTACAGAACATATATTGTGATTTTTAAAATTTTCCTCTAATACACACAGAAAAGATGTTTTAATAATATTAATTAGTGTGAATTGATTTAGGGCTTCAGTCAAAGGCTGGGGTTTTTTTTGTTTGGTTTTTTTTGTTTGTTTTTTTTTGTTTGTTTTTAAATTACTTGTTTTTATTACAATAAAAGGCTCTCTAAACCCCTCCCTAAATTAACATTTATGCAGACTATTTCCTCAGGAAAACGAATAATTCTAAGCACAATAAACAACAAAAAACTTCCACAGGGTCAAAGATTAATTTTTTGTTTTAAAATTCCCCATGTTTGGGATACTATACTTAGGTTTTTCTGGATATAATCTGTTGCTAGTATATGTACACATAAGTTTTAAAATAAGTTTGGAAAGGATTCTTGTGTGAAACAGAAGCTTGCTAATCATTAATTAGCACCACTAAAGTTAGAAAGTGCTAAAGCTCCTGTCAGAATCAGACTAATTGTTGCCAGCTCTTGTGGTTTTAATGCAATAAATGCCTTTCGTTGAAGGCCTGCCATAATTTCAGTGATTACACTAGAATTTCAACTTCCATTAAAAAATTACAAATTTAGATGTCTTGTTAAGCAAAGAAGCTTGAAATTATGAATTATATATTACCTAATATGAAATGAAAACAGCTCATGATCATTAATGCAATCTCTTTAGTTCTGAATATTAGAGAGGCAAACCTTCTCACTTGGGGAAGGAAAGCTTTTGTTTGGCATTACAGGACTTCAGAGTGTTCTTTTTGTGCCAAATTTGATTTCTTGTTGATTGGTGGTTTTGCTGCTACAGCCATTGTCATCTCTTAGTTTTATGTGAAGATGCAGAGCAACATGGAGTCCCCAGGCAGTGCAAAGGGAAGCCCCTTTATTGCAAAATCCCGGCCTTTTTAAGCAGTTAGCTGGTTACCAATTTATGTGGTTTTAAGGCACAACAAGCCCAAGCCAACCAACCACCAAGCACCACAATGGGGACACACAGCAGTCACACAGCACGTCTCTCTCATGTCTCTCAAGTCTCTCTACCCCTATTCCAGCTCAGCCACTCTCTCATAGTCCTCTTCTACTTAGCTGAAGTAGCAGGCCTGAGCCATGATTTTACAAGGGTAACCATATCCTTATTTTATATAGCTTTACCTAACAGTTTTAGCTCACTGTTAACTACAAATATCAGATAGCAGTCTGCATTTTTCAGGTGCAGATCTTGTTTTCACTGGGAACTTGCCAGGCAGTGTATTGGACTAATGCTGTTATTGACCATCAAGCATAGCTCAAAATCTGAGTACGTGGGACGCACACGACTTCCTTTTCCTTTTTCCACTGCAATCAGTAGAAAAACTAATTTTCTGTATTAATCAGATGATTTCTTCAATCTATTAAAAATGGGCCAAAAAAAAAAAAAAGCATTAGAGGGGAGAATGTCAGAGATCTTGGGAACACCAATAATGAAATACCATCTCTTTTTTCCTCATCACTAGTCTCCTTTGCTTCAGAGCCGTTGTGAAACTGGAGCCCCTCACAGCATCCTGCATAACAATGTTGTGAAGCTGACTCCTCTACATTTTCTGTGAATTTTATCAATATTCTTATACCAAGAATAACAGGCTCTCATGCTCATTTCTACTTGTTAAAACAAGGGTGAGCCTTTGTTTGCTTAGTTTTCTTTGTGTAGCACTTAACAAATGACATGTGCCACAAAGCTGTAGTGTTTCTATGGCAGGTCTCTGCACAAAGTCTGTCCTAACCCTTCTCTACATTCCAATTGACACTATGAAAATTGAACATGCTCTGTCTGGAGAGGTACTGTCCCTCTATTCACAGCCTCATTCAGCCCTGTAACATGGGTGTGAGCGTCATAATACAGTGCTTGGAACAGTTAAAGAGCTTCCTCTTTTTCTGGTCAGTTACATATAATTTGGACAACCAGACCCATCACTGTTCCTCAAGGGCCTGTTGTATGGCTTATGTTTTCATGTTTAGCAGGAGCCATCAATGTACTGTATTCTAGCAGGAACCATCATATGATGCGGGATGTGTGATTTTCAAATGAGTGGAGGCTGAAATACTGAGTTGCTATTCCATTCAGAACCATTTCTGTTTGAAAAGACTAAAGAAATTGTTTTTCATTGAAATCAATTTAGCACCGAAAAGCCTAAAAAGAGATTTCCCTGGATGCTTAAATGGAATAGGTATGCCATATTAAGAATGATTTAAATACATTTGTCTGTACATACTGGAATACAGTACAGCAATATATCAATACAAAAGCAATAAAGTAAAAATCCTGAGCGGAGTTATGGTTTCATATTTTAGTGCAGTGCTATTCTTTTGTTAGTGATTATTTTTTATTATCAATATACCTACATACTCTGCTCATGGACAGGGAAATGACTATGCAGGCATAAACAGAAGGATTCTTGTTCTGCAAAGACTTTACGGTGTAATTGTAAGTCAGCTCTGTGCACTCAGCATACTCAGTCAGGGAAGCTGAGAGACACCCCTGCCATATTGCTCCAGTGGAAAGGTGATCTCCTTTAGGAAAAGAGGTGGAAAAACCCTGTTTTGATGAGCTATAGTTACACTATTTTGTGTACAGTGCTGCTCCTTAGTAGCTGGATCTCATTTCTGTTTGCTTCTGAAGACTGCTGAGGTATGAAGGCAACCACTTAGGTGGGCTGGTCACAGGGAGTGCTGGGCAATTGTCAGTTCATGTGTTGGCAGGGCTGACCTAGGAAATGGGAAGCTGGGATGCCTCAGTGGGGGCTTACCAGCAACAGTCTTTGGCAGTGGTAGTCTTAGATTAGTGGTCACTGCAGTGATTTTGAAGACTTGTTCAAATAATGATGTTATCACAAGAGGAAATTTTTTTACAGTCCAAAGGCAGGTTATTCAGGTGTTTTGGTAAAGATTTAAATACATGTTTATGTAGGTGGCTTGAATATCTTACCTTTAGATTTTCTGTAACTGAAAAGAATCAGCATTACCTGTGACTCTGAGTAAGTGTGGGATACTGACTTTTGTGCTTGATGAGAAGAATGTGTGGGAGGGTACAGTTTAAACATCTTTGTTTGTTTTTATTGTCTCCAAAATACTGGAAAAGTGTGTTTTATCTTTTAAAAATATTAATTGTCATATATATTAGATGAAATATTCTTTCATGCAGCATTGGATGATAAAGTTCATTTCCTTCAGGCTCTGTGATCCTAACAGCCCTTAATTTTTTTTTTTTGTACCTCAGTTAGCCCATCTTCTTAAGCTGATAAAATGCAGAGGGGAAAGTGGATAAAGCAATACAATCTACTGTAGCTGGGAACCTTCTCAGCTACAGTACCAGTAGCTGGTCTCCAAAATGTGTTTTTTTCACTCAGTTTGATCAAGGTATAAATCAGAGAGGAGAATTCTTCCCACTGAACATTTTAAAGACAGATAGAGATGCAGATGGCTTCAGTAAAACACGAGACTGAATCTAAATGTGAAATGAAATATAGATAAAAGTGTCTCACCTCAGACAGTTTTAATATTAATACCAACTTCTCTTGGATGAAAAAGACCAATATTTTGTGGTTGTGACATTTTCCACAGGTACAAAACAAGCAGGTTTCCTAGGGATATTTCTGAATTTGATGGAAAAAAAAAAATCTATTTTTTAAATGGTGGTATGATTTTCGATTCAGTCCAGAACAATACATTAAGTTCCATTACCTGACTACATTTCGGGTTTTAAAAATACAGAAGAAACAACTTTTAATGGATTTGAAAGTGGATATACAGCACTCTGATTCTGCAATAACTATTGAGTAAACTCACTTGTTTTTGTTGCTTATATAAAAAATCTTCAGAATCAAACATTCTATACAGATGGAGACTATGAATTTTCTCTTTGCCCTAGATAGCAAACATGCAATTTCTAATGGAATTGGATGGCATTAATAATATATAAATTTTCCACCATCTGGTAAAAAAAAGTCTTGTGGGAAACTTTTTAACAGAAAACAAGGTCTGATTTGTAAAACCTGACTGAAGATCAGATGTTCTGAGTGTTTGATCTTAAAATGAACAGTAGATGGCTTCAGAGAATGTTCCCACCAGTGATGGCTAGCTCCAGATAAAGACAGAGGGCACAGCCACAGACCATACAGAATGACCACAAAGAGTATTTGTGGAAAAGTCAGGTTTTTGGTTTTTTAAATACACTGTTAGTAAAAAAAATAAATTAAAAAATAGGACTACTTTACTAAAATGCACTTCCAAATTTCCAGATCTAATAACATTTAAAACACAGCCATACTACATTACACTGCTGAGTTCTGCTGAGCCTAGTGCCTCCCATGAGAGAGAATCTTGTATGACAAGGGTAGAAAAGAGGTTTCTGGAGAGGATGAGTGTTTATTGAAGCTTACCTTCGTATGCCTTTTCAATTCCCATTGATTTGTTGTATCCACAATGTTGTGATAATGCCACCTGATCAACCCTTCTGCAAATCCGCCTTTAATGCTGGTTTCCATCACATTATAGCAATGAACTCATAGTTCACACACTTCACAATTAAGTAATTTTTAATCACTCAGTTTTATGAGAATCATGACATCATAAGCTGTGTGCCATATCTAAGTCATGATGACATCAAGCTCGTGACTGTTTCTGATCCTGAAGTTTTAAGCAGTTTTCTCAGTGCTCCTCAATTATTCAGGGGCTTTGTTCTTTCTTGTCACCTTCTCTGTGCTTTTCCAGTTTTGTTATCCCTTTTTTGATACAGTGTGATGAGTAGGTTTGCACAGTGCCAGAGAGTGGCACTTTATGGTTTTCTCCTTTGCTCTTGTCTAAGGTAGAAAGCCACAAGTGTTGCACTGTCTGCTTCCTTAAAACAACTAAGGTGGTTAAATCTCACAACACAGCACTAGTAAACAGAATTGTGTTAGAGATGATTGGACCTTAAATAGAATATTTTTATTTGTGAAGACATATCTTGCTCCAGATCTCCAATTTAGTATTTGGATAGGCAGGCATCTTTTATTTCTGATGAAAATGTCTACATTGTCTCACACCATTGGAATAATTACAATGGTGGGCCACAGTATTTTGTTCCATGTAAGAAATCAAGAAATGTTGGGTTTTTTTTCCCTCACCTACATTTATACATTTGTGTATGTTTATACACAAATGTATAACCTTTATATGATAAAGGTTTTGTCTTCCTCACAATTAAAAAATAGATGGAAATGCTACTTCAGAAAATATAGAGCTTCAAATAAGCTGTTTTTAGATATGTTAATACATTTACTGCATTTTCTTCTTAAAATTCTGCAGCTACATAGTCTTGTGGCCTGTCCTTGGAAATTTCTTTCAAACCTTGAGACAAAATGAGAACATACTCATCCCTACCATTTCAAGCAAGTACCTTTCTGTGTAACATTACATTTATAAAATGCTTCAGTAGTCATTCTTGCTATTGGAATTTATACATTGAAAATGATGAATTTATCTGTAGAATTGGAGACCAGCTTTTCTCATGGTCCAGAGTGCTATAAAATAAACTAAACACTTTTTTACTAACTGGTTGATTCCTTGCTGTTCTACGTGTTTTTCTTTCCCTACTTAGCTATTGTTCCTCAGTTAATTATCTCTAATAAGGGATATTTTTATTTTCTTGTCTGTAACTTCCTATATAAAATTACAGAGTTCACTACTATATAAACAAGTTAGAATTATGCAAATAGTTTTAAATTATAAATTGACTTCCTTCTTTAAAAGAAGAAAAAGAATATGAAATCTGGTGGCCTTTTATCCTACTCTGTCACTTTTCCTCCCCTCTTATATATTTGTGTATGTACGTGGATACACTCACATGAGTTTCTTTATCTAGCTTCAGAGGCCAAGAAATTCTCTCACCCAGAAATTTATGTAATAAAATTCTGGGGAATTAGTTACATCAGATAGATAGAATGAATCTATTTATAAATACTCTGTCTCCTTTCTGCAAAGAGAAAAAAAATCTATATTCATGGCATTGACTCTGTGCTCAGGTGCAGTCTCCTCAGAATTCATTTGCATTTTTGAGGGGAACCATGGTGCTTACATGCACTGACCATCAAATGAGTGCTGTCAGGGATCTGCAGGTTTGCTGAATCAGAGCAACACATTACCTGTCCAATGCCTCCCTAGCTCCTCTGATGATGGATATTGACAACAAGAAAGCTGCCTGGTTGTGTTGCTAATTTTTTATTTTATTTATAGGTCTTTTGTGTGTGTGTCACTTTTATGTATGATGTATTTCCATTGTTGATGTGTTTTCCTTCTGCTCTCAATGGTGTTCCTGTGTTCCCAGCAGATCCATGTGTTTGTGGCCATGAAAGAGACAGAAGTGACGACTGTCCTCCGAGGACGTAGCTCATAAATTATCCCTTATAACCAAAGCACCAGACAAAACAGCTTTTTCAAGTGGTCACAGATGAACTATGTCCAAAGGAATTTGCTTTTTCAGATGTTTATTAATGCATCTGTTTACTGATCTAGGGCATGCAAACTGCAAAAAGGTCACCATCTGCAGGTGCAAATACATTTGCTAAAGCCCCCTGGAGACCAGCTTGATTCTGATCACAGTGGATGCTAGGCAAACCTCAAGGTCTTAACCAGATTATTTCAACTGCTTTTTCTGGTTGAAGTGTTACACTGAGTGCAAAATTTTGTCACTAGCATGGAGAAAGCACAAAGTAAAAGATGAGAGAGAAATGGAGACAGAAAGTAGAGCAATTAATATTACCAGCTGTGAATAAAGCTGCTCTGAATATGATGAGCTCAGAATATTTAGTATATTTATTCTAAAAGATGTTTTAAATAACTGTAATTATATAATTAAATGACTTCCGTATAAAATTTTATCACATAGAATTAAAGATTACTATATTCTGTACAGCAGAAGGAAGGTAATACTAAGAGGAGAACAAAACTTGAAATATTCTTTCTGCAAAAATTTTGAAGAATGAAAAAATAGAAAAAACCCCCCCCGCCAAAAAAAATATACCAAAAAATCTCTCTATTGGAGGCTATTGTCTTTTGTATATGTGGGAAGAAAAAGCTGAAACAGCTGGAACTTGGAACTGGGACAAGTTAGTTTCTTGTGCTGCTGAATTCCAAGATACTCCATTTCTGGGAATCTGCAAACATAGTGAAGAGTCACCATATTAAGTAAACAACAGGAGGTCAGGGTGTCTGGCATACATACATACCCTTTGCAGTTCTCATGAAAGTATTTGTTTTTGAGGAATTGGTAATAGTAAAGAAGGAAAAGAAAGTATTTGGATTTTTTAGTTGCCTCTCCCCCCTTCAAAAAAAAAAAAAAAGACTAAGAGCTAAGCATAAAGAATGTGCATTTGCCTAATGTTGCTAAGCAGAATTCATCAGCTAGGCTCTCCTTTCTCCATTCTTTTTCTATCTCCTCCAGCATAGACACTGAAATCTTTCTTCACTTTACAAATGTCTTGCTGAGGAGGAAGAGCCATCAGAGTTTGTGAACAGTTATATAATATACCTTAAATCAGAACATCCTAATTTTGTAATTTATGCATAGGAGTAGTCCATAGAACTCATTATTCTTCTTCTCATTGGATTTTTCAAAGAGCTGTAGTTAGGTCTACCCTGCTCTCTGCACAGAAAAAGTCAGCAGTGAATAAATCTAGCACTCTGCACAGGGATAGCCACATGGCTTAATTTTCTGCCTTGCTGACTCTGTTTTTTGCACCATGTCAAGTTTCTGAGCAACCTCACCAGCCCTCCTGGCACAGATGGATGAGCTCCTGCTGCCTATTTGGGCTGAGCTGAGGAAGAACCAAGTCTACAGATATACTGTTTTTTAGCACACCTGTAAAAGACATTTTATTTTACTTATTTGAGGTATCGTTGTACCAGATCCCACATAACATTATAACACTGGCTTTTAGTTTTCGCAAGTGCAGGTTATGAGTAAAGCTTGAGTATATTATGAACGTTTTTTCTAGAAAATGAGTAGAATGGCCTTACATTGCACGAAAGGTTATGAAAAAAATTCAAGCCATTAATATTCTGTCTATTTTATAAGACTAAAGAAAAAAAAACCTGTTTTGTTTTTTAAACAACATCTTTTCTCACCTGAAATGAAATTTCAAGGCTTATAAGGTTGGTGATGTGGCTAATTGGGTGTAATTTCTATTATGGGTATTTGGTGAGAGGAGGGAAAATGAGACACTCCCCTAGGTCCATTTATGAGGAATTGATTGCACAAAGAGAGGTAGAGTGACTGCAAACTCTCATGGTGTCTTTATTCAAGTCTCCCAGGGACTGCACCTGGAAACAGTTTTGGCCCCTGCTGAGGACAGTTATTGTGAATCCATTGTGAAAGTAATTGATGCAGGCAAAAAGTAGCATTTAGGCCTTGAGATGTTTTTGCTGTTTTCTTTAGGCCGTGCGACAACAATTTTAAATAAATTCTTTTTTTCAGCAAAAAGTAAGGAGAAGAGCTGAATTCCCCCTTTACATGCAGATTAACTCTCTGCTTGTTTTTAATATATGCATCAGTTACGCAAAGTTTGGACAGCCCTCTTTTAAAGGTCTGTGTAGGTTTTCAGCTTGTCCTGTTTCCTGTCATTTTCAGTGGCTTTTGGTACCTTTCTGATTTCTTTATTAATCTTTATTCACTGTGTTTTATTTGTCCAAATCAATGGTAATGGCACAGCTTTCTGTTCTGGACTCTCTGTAGGCTATAATACAGTTTTGTTCCCCTGACTGAGTAGTTCTATTTTCACTATTTCTGTTTTCACTCTTAAAGCTTGCCTTTCTTTCATTCACTTTAAACAAACATCTGAATAGCTTTAAAGGGTAGATGCCACCAAAACTGTTAATAACCCATTGATCTTTCAAATGAAGCTGCTGGAAGGCAAGCTGGCCACTTTCTCCCTGTATTTCGGTTCTTAATTTTCTGATTATTTTGATATTTTAGAAGTTTTAGTAGCAATGAAGGTGAAGTCATCTTTGCCTTTTCACGTACACCTCCTTTTTGTGTTAGTCCCAGACAATATGGCACTGTCAGAAAGTGTTAGATACAGCTTTTTATGTTGTCTGAAACAGTTTCTCAACTGGAAGCTGGAAATAGCAGTTTGAAAGCCTGTGTCCCGTTTTGAGTTTAGCATGTTTTGTTAACACTTATCTTCATTAGGGTTATTTCTGCCAAATGTGTTCTGCTTTTCAGACAGTTCCAGACAGTTCAGTGTTCCAGAAAGGGAAGATCTGTTGGGCATTAGCTGTGGAGGTGAATAGATGGTCACTAAAAATGCAAAAGGACAGAATTAGCATGTAATGAGTTATTTTTGTATACACGGAAATTCTGTTATATTGGATTAGGTACAGGTAGCCATATTCTGCATTTCATATTTTTATATCCTAATTTTTGGTATGTGTTTCATATTGTAAACTTTAAAAAATGAGCCTTTCTAGGATAAAAAATGTTGATGACCTGAGGGTGGGCCTGGACTGTGGAGAGAAGGAGCAGTTGAGCAGTTGGAGCTGTGCAGCATTAAGTCTTTAAAGCCCAGCAGTGTCTTCAGGGTTGGGTGTGTGCTGTACTCACTGAAGATGCTGCTTTTGGGGTCAGACAAGCAGAGCTACTTCAAATATCTATGTCCCTCATGTGTGAGGTGTAGCCTTAGCTTTTGCAGTGATGTTTACTTATCAGGTTCTTCCAGCTGAGCCAAAAAGTCTGAACTTCACACATTCATTCCTTGCAATAACATGCTTATCTGATTAAGATGGCCTGTAGGCTTCCTTGCAAGAAATTAAATAAAACTCATCTTAGTCAGAATCAGGATAGGAATAATGAAATAGTTCTATCAGTTTTGTCAGCTTTAGAATCCGTAAGGAATTTCCCTCTGTCAAATTAGTAGGGATGTTTCCCATTGTTGCCTTGTAGTGTGGTGAGAGCTACGCTGCAGGATCATTTGGCAATTTATCTAACCACACACATGGGAAGCAGCAGTTTCAAGGACTGAGTCCAGGCTGTATTTATCTTATGCCTTATTATGTGGTGATTCTCTTGGTCTGTTCTCTTCCTTTCTTCTGGTTCTTAGAGAACTTGAACAGTATGAATGGATCAAATAAATCTGAGTTCAACTCAAAATCTCAGTGGAGCATGAGCATTGTAATGAGTCCACTATATAATACAACAAAAAAGGTCTTGAAGTCACAGTTTAAACTCATGTCTCTCCGCGTGTCAACCTAAATCATCTGACACAGTTTGCCTACTCTGGCATAAAGCCAACCCAGTGAATGTAGGAAACTCTTAGCCTAATAAATAATATATAAATGTAACAAAGACCTCCCCCAAAAAACCCAAACAAACACACATTCCACAAAACAACTTCAAAAAAACAGAAACAAAACCAATCAAAACCCCCAACCTAAAATACTCTGGGATCTCAGCAGAGCCAGTTATTTTACTTCAGTATTTTTCTAACACTAAGATGCTCTAATTTCCTACATTATATCATAAGCTGAAGGCACTAGAAAGCTCTTCTCTCCACTGACATCTTCCCAGTACTTCAGCTTTGAGGAATTTGAAGTATCAAAAGCTCTATGATTGGCTTTAGAAATGCAGAGGCCTGCCTGAATGAGAGCTGTTGATTGCAGATTCAGAACTTCCAGCAGTGACACAGATAATACATTTCAATGTATGGTCTTTTTTGCATAGAAAACAGAATTACAGTGAAGCATGCAGGCTCTTGTATAGTGCAGATGGTGTGATAAAATTTGAGATGTATGAAAAAAGGAAGAAGAATTTTTCATTTAAACTTATCAAAACAGTAAAATTATAATGGCGTCAAGCTGTAAATATTATTGAAAATTGCAATATATTAATCTTTGAGTGTTTGTATATGTATATATCCATGCCTTCATACTTCAGCTCACTGATTTGTCTTTGTGTCTGTGTAACAGCTGTACTTCTTTACGCTGTGATATTAATGTGACCACAGATACACAGTTTATGCCCAGAGTTTCTGTAAAGTTCAACTGGCATCAGTTAAATTCACTACTTCTAAACTGATGTTATAATGACCTCACTGACACTGTAGCTCCAATATTCCTTGATCTAAGAGATATATTGCCAAACAAAGCATCTTTGAACTAGAGGGGGAATAAGAAAATCAGGAAAACAGAGTGCAGTATGACATTTTGGAAACCAGTGTTGGAAGTCAATTTGGGGTTATGGAGGACAAGTGACTAAACTCGTCTTTGTGTTATATAGCAAGGAGCTGGCAGATTCTTTGGTGTATAGGTGGGGGGCCACAAATTGGAGCAGCAAAGTGATTTTAATTCTAACTCACAGCAGTGGTGAGCCTGGTACAGAAATATCGTGTGCTACTCTGGTATAGACATTTTCTAAAAGGATGTTGGAATGGTGGTACAGAAAAGAACTGTAAAATGCCCTTTGGAGACCGCACAATCTCTGAGAGATAATTTGATTATAGTGTTTAAGTATCTTCAAGGGAAAAATACAGAACACTGAACCAATGACTGGGAGCTGCAGACAGACAAGTTAAAATTAAAATGAGGTACAATATTCTTAAAAGTGAGATTGATTAGCCATTGGAACAAAGGAAGTGCTTGAATTCTCATTGTATTGCATTCTTCAGATCATGGCTGAATGTCCTTTCTGAAAGTCAAACACAACTTATGGGACTCAGAGGGAGGTAACTAGTAGAATCTGAATGACTTGTTTGAAAGGGTCTGCCAGAACAACTACAGAATTTGCTCTCTTCTACTCTTCAGCTCTCTAACATGAAGCTATGTATTTCACAACTTCTCTCAGACAAGTTTATTTCAGGGTCACATCTCTCAAAATTGCCCTCACATCAGACAGTGAATTCAGAAGCATTCAATTCATGTTCTCATGATATCACATTTGTCTCTGATTATTATTGATATCAAAATACCCCTTGTACTGTTGAATGTTTCTTTCATTGCCTCAAGGATGAGTATTAGTTATGATAAATGTGTACATGATATAAAGGCTTTCTGTGTTAAGTATATCCCTCACAGACAGACTGAAAAATACAAGAGTCTAAACATAAAAATGGATTGTTCAAAATCAGTGTATATCCAGCACAGTCTAATGAAAACCTGTTGGACTGTGGTGAAATCAGGAAAGCTTTGCCTCCAGAAGTGAAATACTGTAATTCTATGCTCAAAGTTACTTATAGCATTTACAATTTATGTTGCATCTTATGACATTTAATTTAGGAAGTCCATTTTAACCTAGGCCTTCTATGTAAACACAGACAAAATTTTATCTATTAAAGTACTGCTCTATACAAAGCCTTGGTGCAGCATCACATATAGGACTGAAACAGGCTACTGATTTAGTGGTAGAGAACAAGCTACTACCCACCCACTGATCTGTGTGGACTGTCTGCACACACCATCCTACTGAGTGCTAATAACTTAGAGTCCCAATTACCTGGCCTTTGCTCTGGGCTAGGAGCACATATAGGGATAGTAGCCGTGGACCAGTTGATGCATGGTTGCTTGCTTCCATGTTATATGCCTGTTTTAAATCTATATTTCTTCTGCTAGCTCAACACACCTGCAAGAGTTACTCAGCTCAGGAAATAACCATTTATGCATGTTCAAGTGAAACAGTAGAAATGAAACAGCTGATCACAGTAAAAAATGCTACGCTTTTTCTTCTTACTTCCTGCACAAGTAAGAGCTACTGTTATAAAGAAAATCTATTTGCTAAAAGTTAATGGCAGATATTAAACAGAGATCACAGTTTATGACAGCACTTCCTTGTGTGGAGTCAGATTTTCTATTTTTATTTGCAAAGGAAAATATGAACTACTCAGTTTTGGACTCTTTTTCCTTTAAAATACAAAAAATATTTGGAAATTTTGCTGAAATCTTGATGTAGATTGTTTCAGAGAAAAGGAAGCAGCTGTAAAGGATTGACAGAATTTGGATTCTTGAAAGATAATGATACATAGCCTATAGAGTTATGATTGAAAGTCCACATCACCTTGGAGTTGTCAGCAGTGGTTAAAATAATGTTAGTAGCACCTATAGCCTTTGAACAGACAATGGACAATGAGTATTTATTTCTAGACAAATCTTCAACAAGAACTTCCCTATTACATGAAGCACTTCCAGCATTTTTGACATCTAATTTCTGGTTAAACTCTGAGAAGAGAGTCAGATGCTGTAAACACATCCAAAGAGCAGTGGTCAGTGGCTCAATGTCCAGATGGCAACAAGAGACAAGTGGTGTCTCTAAGGGGCCAGTATTGGGACCAGGATACTCAATATTTTCATCACTGACATAGAGAGTGGGATCAAGTGCACCCTCAGTAAGTTTGCAGATGACAACAAGATGAGGGTTGCTGTTGACACACCTGAGTGATGAGCTGCAATCCAGAGGGATCTGAACAAGCTGGACAAAAGGTGTCATGTGAACCTCATGATGTTCAACAAGGACAAGCCCAAGGTACCACACCAGGTTTGAGGCAAGCCCTGCTATCAGTACAGGATGTGGATAAACAGAGTGAGATAAGCTCTGCTGAGAAGGACTTTGGGTGCTGGTGGGTGAGAGACAGGATAGAAACCAGCAAAGTGCACTCACAGACCAGAAGTCCAGCCTGGGCTGCATGCAAAGCAGTGTGGCCAATAGGTCAGGCTAGTGGATTCTGTCCCTCTAGCCTGTTCTTCTGCAACTCCACCTGGAACTCTACATCCAGCTCTGGGCTCACCAGCACAGGAAGGACATGGACCTGTTGGAGCGAGTTCAAGATGATCAGAGGGATGGAATACCTCTCCTGTGAGGAAAGGCTGAGAGAATTGGGTTTGTTCAGCCTGAAAAGAGAAGGTTTTGGGGTGAGCTTAATGGCATCTTTCAAGATGGGTTTACAGGGGTTTATAAGGACCATGATGACAGACTTTTTGAGTAGGGCCTGTTGTGATAGGACAAGGGCTAATGGTTTTAAACTAAAAAAGAATAAATTATGACTAGATATAAAGAATAATTTTTTTTAATAATGAGTGTGGTGAAATAGAGGAACAGGTTGGCCAGAGAGATGGTAGATGCCCCATCCCTCAAAATTTTCAAGGTCAGGTCAGATGGGACTCTGATCAACCTGATCTTCTTGAATATTTCTCTTTTCATAGAGATGGACTAGATGATTTTTAAAGGTCCCTTCCAACTCAAACTATTCTCTAATTCTGAGACTGCAGGATTCTATGATGATCTTTCTGCTTCATACCTCCTGTAAAGTACAAGGTAAAAACAGAAACAACAAACCTTTTCAAGTTAGAGTGGATTGTATTTTTTTTTAAACTCAAGGTATTCCAATTTCATCTTTTTTATGATTAATGTCTAAAATACTGTTTTCTGGATGAATTTTGTTTCCTGGTTCTCTTTATCGTCACAAAGCTATTTTCAAATTCAGGCCTATTGCTAATGTCTTATTTAAGGTATTGTACTACCATTTCATTATTTGGAACATACTTCCTAAAAATTCTATTGAAAAAACATTGAACTATTTATATCAAGTGCTTTTGTAGTTGTGTTTTCAAAATACTAGGATCTAAAAACTAAAGCCCCATTTGGCATGAATAAGAGGTATAAATATCTGGCTTCACAGTTTTCTGTTTTTAAATGGTTGGATACTTCCCTAAACCTCTTCAAGGAAGAGCCCCAGCAAATGGTGACACAGGATTGGATCTTACACTAGAGTATATAAATAAAAGATAAGAGGAAATTCAATTATAGCAATGGGAAAATGGAGCTAGCATTATTTATGGGATTATGCACCTCTTCCTTTCCAAAATTCACATTCCATTACCTTTTTTTACACAAGTAAAATGATTCAGTGAGGTCAATGCACTCTGGCTCAGAAGGCAAAAATGATTTTCTGAACTGAATGAGACGGGGGTCTTTTGGTTTCCATTTCACTTCTTGTAGGGGCTTTCCTTATTGTAATTTCTATTTTCTTGATTCTCAATGGATGAGCACACTGGATAAAATTTTATTAATAAATTTAAATGGACTTAGCTGCATAATACAGAGTCAACCTGCCTCTCTCAAACTCACCATGAAACTTGATCCATTTAGTTTGAATCATTCCATAAGGTTTGAAGACATTTTCCAAATGAGAATAAACTGGAATTTTCAGTCCTTAAGTATCCTAAACTTAGTATTGAAATTAGTACTGAGGAATAAGTGTGTTCAGTTCTTCAATATTCTTGAGGCATTATTGTCATTTCATGGTCAATGCCAGGTCTGTTCTGCTAATAATTTTTATGCCAATTATCATCCTGAGACTTATCTGGTCTATTACTCTCTCTCTAAAATAAAGATGAGTTTCACTGGCTTGTGTCAAATATGGTCCCAAGGAAGGGAATAGCTGAAGGCAATTTATCCCAGAACAACTTCCATCTGCTTGCTTTGAATACTTAGGGACTTTCAGTTTCATGTTTCTCTTGATCAGGGACTGTTAACTCCATAGAAGTACTGTGATTTCCACAAATGGATGCCAAAATGAGAAGATCAAGCTAATTTTCTTTTATGATCCAAGCCTGAATTTGAGTTTAGGTCTTGATTAATATGAAGACATAAGTCTAATACTCTTTTTCATTCTATTGTTCAATTGCTTTTTGTTTCCGCTTAGCTACCCTGTGCCTCACTCATAGATTTATGGTATAGATTTAGGTCACTTCCAGAGTTTTACATCTGGAAATAAAATTTTGCTATAAAATAGTAGCAGTCATGAGAAAGCCTATTTTAATGTCACAACATAAAAGCTGCATATATTATTTTAGTTCAGAGATAAAATGAGGGCTGATACTGTGAATCTATGATACAGTAAAAGAGTAGATGAAGAAGTTACATCTTGTTCTAGTGTCATCCGAAACAACAAAATAGACAACTAAGCTGAGGATTTTCATTTCAGTTTTCAGGAAGCTTTTCCATTTCAATATATGTGGAAATGTGGAGCATTCTTTACTTCTGTCTGACTGCAGTCTAACCTAAATAGTGAAGGGCACAGTAAGAATTGAGAGAGTGGAGTATTAATTTATTTATTCATTCATTCCTGTAAAACTTCCATTAAAATGATGTACAGATACCACTGAGGGATATGCTTCATAACTTTCTATTTCTTATTGAGGTTTTTTTTTGTATTACATATACCTGCCCATGATATTCAGGTTACTGTGAAGAGGGATTTGCTTTGACAGATGAACAGCTGAATCTCCAAGATACTACACTGGAAAGAGAAATATTATTTGTGAGGCTTGTTAATTTGTCTAAAAAATGCAGTATTCATATCAGTGATTCACTGATAATGGCTTAATTGCATCTCCTGAGCAATGCTTATTTTGTACCTTCAAGTCATTAGACTGACCATGAATGGCATCTTAAAAAATATATTTATAAAGGTTTTTGTAGATAAACATGAAGCAGTATCATGTTAAAGAAAAATCAATGAGACTAGTGGTGAGGAATATATATTCTGTGTTCCTCAACTGATGTGCTTACAGAAGGGATTTTCTTCAAAGGCTTTATCACAGCCATAGCCATAAGCATGTACATTAAATTCACAGCTGCTTGTTGTGATCTAAGGATTGAATTTATATTGTTGAATGAAATGTATGAAATTACTTCCCTAGTTTTATGGTTTGCTTTGATCCCACATTTAAAGAAAAGAAAACAAAACTGTTCTCTCTGCAACTAACCCCACATTTTAGTTGTAACAGTGATTAAAAAAACCCTGAAGACACTTAATTTCATCCAGCCACACTTTTAGGTGTGTTACCTTAAACCCCCAAATTGCCCTGAAGTAGTCTATTTTCTGCTTCACACCTCACAGTGTACATAAAGAAAAAGAGAAGACCTGCTCTAGCTCCTAAATAAGGGCCTCTGGATTTATATTATGACAGCTAAGATGTTAATGGCAAGGAAAGATCATCATACAGAATCATAAATAGATCTGTCATTTTAAAATAAGGTGAAGGTGCTGTGTGCTGGTACAAAGATGCAACTCAATAATTAAAATGATTATACAACAGGTGGCATTCAACAGCACATAAAATCCTGTGCATCAATCATTCAGGAAAGGCAATCAAAGCAGTTAGTACAAATGTAAGACAGAATATTAAAGACTTAAAGCTGTGTTACAAAGGCTCGATCTATCTCAGGTTTCTTTTCTGTAAGAAAATTAAAAAAGAAGGATTTGGAAGAGGTCTTAAGAAAGATTCCCTTTCCGTAGAAAAATCAGTGGTCCTAAGTATTTGGTGAGCTGTGCTTGCCACAGTGATATTTTACAGATTTTTTTTTTCAAATAACAATGTAGAAATTTGTAGTCTAAACATGGAGTCCTTAATTTATATTAAAAGAGGATTTAGTCTGACTATTTAATTCAGTCTAATCATAGAAATTAGATTCTCTTAGATATTTGAAATAAGCCAAGACTGCAGTTTCATTTGTGATGATAGCCCACAGAAAGAACAAGGCTCACTGACACTAATAAACATCCCTGAAGTGCAAGAATGATAGGCACCCTTAAAATGTTGCTAGTGCTCATGTAATTCTTTTTTCTGGACCTAAACTTCCCTCACTCTCCCCAGTTTTCCTCCATAATTTTAACAGTCATTCAAGGAGTATTTCTAAGCGTAATCAGCACAAAATGCCTAGCATGGTAACAATCATATTATTGCCATGAATGTTAATAGTTGCCATATCAATAACCTCCCACCACATTTAACAGAAATAATGTTCAGGACTATAGTAGAAAATGGCACGGTTTAGCACCGTGGAAGGTGGTAGAAGCCATCTTTTTTTTGATGAGCAGTCCTGGTATATAATGTTTGCCCTGATGAGCAGATCTTCCCTTGTATAGGTCAGCAGGGGCTAAGCTCAAATTATGTGTCTATGTGTCTGTGCAAGAAGGAATAGGGTGAGGGCTAACATAGCTTCAGAAAAATTATTCCCCTTGTTCTATCCTACAAAATCCATCTAGTTAACTGTAATGGATAGAACAAAAAGATTTGCTTTCACTGTCACAGAGAGAACTGTAAAGGAACTTTATTTTGTGTTTTTCCTTCTGCTGTTATTCTGCCCTTAATTTTCTTTTCTGACAATTACATGCTATGAGACTACCATTCAATACTGGGTTTGGCTGAGATAGAGTTAATTTTCTTTGCAGTAGCTAGTATAGATTTATGATTTGCATTTGTACTGGAAACAGTGTTGATAACTCATGAATTTTTTGTTACTACAAAGCAGTGCTTGCATAGAGTCAAGCCCTTGTCTGTTTCTCACACCCCATCCCACTACTGCAGAAGGGTTTGGGAGGGGACATAGCCAGGACAGCTGACCTCAGCTGACCAGAGGGATGTTCCACACCATATGACATCAGCAGGTGAAGTGAGTGAGCTGAGTGAGCGTGGGGCTGAGCTGCCCACTGAGACTAAACCCCACACCACCTTACCTTGGGAAAACACACACACAGCTGCTTCTGTTTTGTGTATTCTGGTCTTTTTTATTCTGGGTCTTTGCAGCACGCTTGCTTTGTGTGCAGTGCAGATGTGCCCAGTGGTGCTGAGGGAGTGGCTCTTCACGCTGGCCTGTCGTCCGTCTGCCGGAGAGCCAGCGCTGCGTCCGGCTGGCTGAGGCTGTCAGCTTCACACCACGGTACCCAGCAGCAGCCCATGACCTCTGATTCTCTGCTAATACCTCTTGACATCTTCCAGACCCGCAGGCTAGCCTTAAAGGAAAACAAACAAATAAGGAATGAACAAATAAGGATAATTTGCTCCGTTAAAGTGCATTGTTAAGAACAAAGAAACAAATGAATGGTTGACCCTGTAAGTTATGGATTATTTATTTTATTTATCCATTCAAACAGGAGAAATTAGCATAGGGTATGCTTTTCTGCATGTAAATTATTTTTCTTGATACATATTCTGGGAATAGTTTTATGCATTTTGGAAGCTTGAAGTCCCCTGGTTATAAATCATCTATGTTCCATATGGCACAGGCATGTTTTAAACAGTGTACCCACTGGAAAAAGCTGTATATTGTTTTTCTGAATGCTTTTCCCTTGCCCCCTAAATTTATAAATCATACTGTCACTTTCCTAAGTGGTTTGTGGTTTATTTTCTAAATTTTTGTCTGTCTGCAGAGAGGAGAGAAAAAACCAAGAGGTACCAGGTTTTTTCTTTTAACTGTAGGATTTCAGCTGGTAGACATGATGAAAGGCTCAGACTGTATTAAGTATTCAGCTCACTTTTCAGATCACCTGCATTGCTATTGAATACCTTTCCTTAAAACAAGTGCAAAGAGCATTTGATTGCCTACCTAAAAATAGTGCCTTTTAATGGAAAGTAGGAGATGCTGAACCTGCAATGGAGAGTGTAGGAAGCAGCTGGGACTGTGCTGGCCTGCGTGCAACCACGGAGCATTCTATCAATAGAAACCAGGGTGATTTGGTCTGATCCCAAATGATTAGGCACTTATGACAGTCACAACCCCTGCCAGGTTTTAGCTCTCCTTCAGCATGACCTTCAGGATGCCCTATAGTAGGAAATCTTTCAATACTACTTCTGGAAAAAGGAAAAGATTTCATTGATTATTTTATTTCATCAGCTTACTTTTAATAAAATGCTCAGATTATTTAATAAAATGCAGATTAATGCTTGAAAGAATTATATTTCTGTTCCTTGGAAAGGATGCACATATTGAAAGGGTTGATATATGCTTTGCTGAAATACCATGCAGCTATTATGGCATTACTTGCACAAAGTGCATTGCTCTATCGCACAAGCTTTCTCCAGCTTTTCTTGCTGCATTAGAGCCCTCTGCTTTCTGGTGCATGGGTCACAGAAGCTCTCAATTAAGAATTTCACTCCTATTTTCATGAATAATGTACCCCACTTCTGGAAATGGCCCACAGTCTCATCTTAATGATTTTATTACCTCTTGTTTTATGAATTTGAATCATATAAGAGAATATATGCTGCTTTGATGATAAATAGCAAGAACACAAACAAAATATATCCTGTTACACTAGTCAGAGATTACTCAGGCAGGTAGGATTGTCATTTTCATACAAGTGCTAGGCATTGGAGTACTCTATAGTAAACACAACCATCAAAATCATACAGACACCCAGCTTCAGATTACTTTGATGCGCACCCCTTAGAATGATGGCAGGTGCCTTTAATCTTTCCCCTGTTGATTTCTGTGTCTGAGCTTGTGAATTTGAACCCACTTACTTCCGAGGAACTTCACAATATCAGTAGCAAAATACTATTTGTGTGAACAAAGCCTTGTTAAAGACGACAGTGCAACCACTGGTACTGCACAAAAGGATAAGAGCTTTGTAATACAGCCTAAAGCTCAAAAAGGAAGCAGTAAGTGAGATTCATAAAAGCCTGTGACCAGAAGCAATGTGGGGAGTAAGTTGCCAATTAATTCCATGAATTAAAAACAAACAAACAAACAAATGCTATTTTCCCCAACTCCAATTCTTAATTATGTGCCAAGATGTAGAATCGCTTACAGTTTGCAACTATCATGAACAAGCATTTCTTTAGGAAAACCAACCCTCCCCATCTCTAGGTCCCAAATGATAGACATTTGAGTTAATTGGAAATTCCTCACAATTCTATAAGAAAGTCAGAACAAAGACCATGATGTGGTTCCTACTTCACAGGAAGTGATTTTACAACATCTGTTGATGGGAAGTAGAGAATAAATATTTTCCCCCTTTGTTTGCAGCTTTGCTTTTGCTTTATTAAACTGCCTTTATCTTGGCACATGAGATTTTTCTCAATTTTATTTTCTCCCCTTCCTTGTCCTGCTGAGGGAGGGAGTGATAGAGTTGCTTGGTGTGTACCTGGTGCTCAGCCAAGGTCAAACCACCACAGCGTTGTAAGAAAAGAACCCCACAGACTAATTGAGTGGAAATAAAAGAATTCATAGCCTGCCAAAAGATGAATAAGGCTAGAAAGGGAGAACACTTTGGTCTTAGAAATGGAAAGAAATCTGTAATGAAATAAAACATAAGAAAAGATGTACACTTCATAGGAAAAAGAGTAACAAATCTAAAGGCTCATATGCTCTAAAAGATATTAAAATCCTTATGTTAGCAATCATAAGATGAATTGAAAACAAAAATCTTCTTTTTTCTAGGTTACTAACAGTAATTTTGAGATTGGCACTATGCATTTTGGTATATACAGTCTCCTTCCTGTAAATAGTGTCTGCATGAATGAATATGTAGTAGGAAAATAAAAAAAGAAAATTAAAAATAGTAAGTCCTGAAGTAAGTCCTGTGTTTCCAAATCTTAATTTTTGTGGATTTCAGAATTTTGGTCAGATATGTATCTAGAAATTATCTTCTCCCTGAAAGGGATGAGAGGAAAAACACCAACAAGAATTCTGTAGGCTAGAACTTACTGCCTGAACAGAGAAGCAACATTGGACATTTACAACCCATCTTGTATTTTTGCTACAGTGTGCTGTCCCTAAGCCAACAGAGATGGATAAGATCTGTCTCCTTCCCCAAAACATTCTCTCTGTAGGCAAATGCACAGGTTACAAAGGCTCTGATGGTGTCTGGTTCTTGTGCATAATCATATTGCTTTATTATTAGGGCATTATCTCAGTGAAGAAGCCAAAGCTAAAACACTGACCTCCTGAGATCAGGTGATCTGCCATTGGTAATCTTTGAATTGTTTCTAATCAAACCAACACCAGCAGCAAGAAGCAGGTTTATGGTGTTACTGGAGGTCTGTTGCACTCTGTCTCTTAATACTTTGCACTCACAGCTTCCACTGACGATAACTAGTGAAGGCACACCTGTAGCTTGGCAGCCCGGGGCTCAAACTATTCTGTCTGCACTCTTGATCTCAGCAAGCTCCAGACAACCATTGTGGCTTTACTTCCTAAAAATAGATCTATTTGCTTCAACTCTGGATGTTACTTGGAATCTTGACATTATAGGAGCTCTTCCCTTGCTCCTCATAGAGCTCAGCAGTAACTGGATGTCCAATTACTTATCTCCTTGTTTGATACGTTCTTTTAAGAAGGCAAAGGGATGGTTAAGGGATGTACTGACTACAATTTCTAATTCAGATTCCCTTGCATTTTAGTTAAAATAATGTTTATTGAAAGGTGCTTGATTATTTGCTCTGGAAAAGACTAGCAAGTTAAGGTGACTTGAAATAAAAGTTGTCCTGTATTCTTGAACACAGTGGAAAAGAGTAGGGAAATATGTTGCATAGTTACTGTACAAGCAAATTAGAAAGCGGTTGTTTTCTTTCATTCAGGATTTCAAATACACTTTTAGAGAAGAATTTGCACAATGTTATATGTGATGACTAAACTTTCCACAATGGGAATGCCTGCACTAATGTTGCTTTTAGCAGCGTTCCCTCACTTTTTTTTGGTGGATGATTGAAGTAGAGTTAGGTCAATGAAAGAAAGAAGAGGATTATCTTGCTGATATAGCAAGGGCTTTACATAGTATAAGTATACATAGAGTTTTGTTCACCTTCATTCAAAGGTCTCATGGTTTGTTTGGAGTTCAGTAGCTTTTATTACAAATCAGATCTTTATTTTGCTGAAAATGGCGCAGTAATATTACGGACTACTCAGTTATAGTTAATGTCTGTATTGGTAATCTAGAGCAGGAAGGCTCCCTGATTGTTAACTTATTTCCTTCCTTGAAATATGCTGTATATATTATACACAATTATTTAAACTAATCTAATACAAATTGAGATAAGCTGGCATATCAATGACAAGAAATAACAAGAAAAATCACACTTACAGTATGCCCTTGTGTTTGTGGGATATAGCCTTCCTCCTGAATCAGAAAACAGGTTCTTATTATTAAAAAGTTTCTCTTGTGGATAGAAAATTACTCACTGCAGAACACCATCACAGCTGTGAGTCTATCTGCAGTTGGATAGAAGTCTACTCCGCCAGATAAATGTCAAGGCCTGAATAGCCCTTTTGTGACAAAAACCCTTCTGGGTGGAATATGGAACAGGTTTTGAACAGGAAAGTAAAGTATTTCAGGCCAGATGGTTAATCTGATGGAGTTGTATTCTGACAGAAGGAAAGAGTGGTGCTGTGTAGTTTAGCAGTTATGTCAGGGGGAGAAGAAAGCCCTTCTGCTAAGTTAATGGAGATCCATGATTGTGCTGGACTCTAGGGTAATATGACAGCTCCTAAAAATACATAATGGGAAATAGCTAATATAGTATGATAAAGTTTTCATGCTGTTTTACTGTTTCAGCATTTTCTCAATGACAATGGCTGAGAACCATACTCTGGCAAACAATTCCTTATTATTTGAAGTGTATATTTCTACGTCCATATGTGTGAGGAGGGTTTGGTTGTCTTAATCTGTTCTCATAATTTTTATTAAATGTGTCTCATTCATATGAAATTCTGGAGAGGAGTTTCCACTAGATTGTACAGCTAGAAAGGGTTTATTCATTCTGTGGAAAAAATTGTAACTGAGGCAACTGCTCCTATTGTACTGTGTCTAACTTGTCATCAAATGCAACAATTTATAATACTCGATAGGGGATCAATAACTTATTAAAGAAGAGCAAAAGGCTGGTTAAAAGGCTGATTTAGGATTTTAGCTAAAGGGCTAAGAAAGCCACAGCATCTTGGGCAAGGAGGCAGTGAAAGGCAGCAACATGCTGAGATGCTCATTTCCTGCTATCTGCGCCTTTCAGAAAGGCTGATGCACTTGCTGATAAGACACCTGTGGTTTCTGAGAGGCCGTGTCTTTTGGTCCTCACTGATATTACTCTGGCCTCTTTGATGTACAAGTTAAGAAAGGAAAATGCAGGCTGGCATGCTGCCTCAAAAGATTGCCAACTTTCTCATCAAAGAGTGGTACTTGAGAAAGCAGGACCTAGTTTATATGTTGGTGTTTTAGTAGTACAGAAAATGAATGTAAATCTGAAAATAAAATGCATGAATAACAGGTTTCATTACAACATCATAAAAGAATCTTGATGAGAGAGCTCAGTATTTGGAATATGTCTGTGGTGAGCACCATGGAAAGGAGTCTATTTACAGAATATTTAGGTAGTTTATGGAAGTTCTAATTAAGCTCTTTGTCTGTAAATGTGATCAATGGTTTTGAAGACCAAATTAATTTGAGAGTACTGTATAATATTACTATGATATTACTAATTAAAAAAAAAAATAGTTTCAGTGTCTCCTTTCAGTGTCTTACATCTAATATGCAGGTCATATTCTTTTGACATCTGCTGTGCATTGTTGGAATGAGAATTGAGTAAGAAACAGAGATGAAGGAACAGAAGCTTTTTAGAATGCAGACGCAATTTAAAAATAAAAATAGATAAAATGCAAAGAAACCTGGAAATGTAGGCATCAGATTTTTCAAAAACACCCAAGAGTTAATTCTGTGGGTATGTGATTATTAACTGAAATAAGGTAGTAAATTTTAACTCTTCTTTCAGATAACATTTCAAAATTATCAGAGCAATTAAAATCAACAGGTTCTTCACATCTAATAGACACAGGGATTACCTGATAGATTACCCCACAGACTAGCAATGCAAAAAGCTAGTTGCAGACTCATGGGAGAACTCTGGTGGGAAAGGACCTCAGATGATTTCTAGTCCAATTTCTGGCACAAAGCAGGGTCAACTATGGGATCAGAACAAGTTACTCACAGCTTTGTCTGTCTAGACACTGGAAACCTGCAGTGATGAAGAGTGCACAAGCTTTCTGAGGACAACCTGCTACTCTGCTTGGTAAAAGGAAAAGACACTTTTCCTTATATCCAGTGGGAATCTCTCTAATTTTCAGCTTATGGCTATTGTTACCTGTCTGTCCACCATGTGCAACTGAGAAGATCCTAGTATGCCTTCATTGAAATCTTCCTGATGACCTTCTCATGAGTGCAGATGAACTCCCATTAGGTCCTCCTGGAGCCACTTCTGCAGGCTGAGCAAGCCCCATTCCTCCAGCCTTTGTTAATAAGGGAAGTGCTCCAGCCCCTTTCACTCTCTGGCAGCCCTCTGTTGAAAACTGGCTCCATTTTACTAAAGTTTGGCTGGCACTGGATGGATCAAAACCAGATACACTATTTAGATGTGCTCTCATGAGTGCTGAGTTCTGGTGGATGACCCCTTTCCCTCTATCTATGGGTTGACAGACTGTTAATACAGCCCTAGGTGCTTTTGCCTTTCCTTTCTCAGTGCGCTGTTTGCCACCATGACTGGGGCATTTCTGCAGACTTAGGCCCCAGACTGGCAGTCAGATCCCTGCCTGTATTACTGCAAGGAGTCCTTCTTTCCCAGCTGCAGGCCTTGGCATCTGCCTTGTTGAATTTTGTCAAGTTCCTGTTGTCCTGTTCCTCCAGCCTGCCTGGGTCACTCTGAATGGCAGCCTGCCTTCTGCTATGTCAAAATTGTTCCCCCAAATCTAGAGTCATCTCCAAACTTGATGCAATAACACTCCATTACCTGCTCCAGGTCACTGATAATGTTATTAAGCAGGACTCATCTCCTTGTCTATCCAGTCAGATGTCCTAACTTGATTATGTGAATATTCTGTGAGATCATGCCACGGACAAAATAAATGACAAACACTCCTCTCTCCTCATTTACAAGGGCTCTGTGAGTACACAAGGCTATATGGATTTTTTCAGTCGAACTCTCTAGAATTATCATGTACAGAAATTTTTACACTGATCAGGAAAAGTTACTCAGAGACCAAATCAGAGTTATTAAACTACTAAAATTATATGCAATCTGCTCACATCTTACAATGTTGGTCATAACTGCTATCACGATCCCTTTCAGTAGAGACATGCTCTAAGATGTGATAAGCACTGCTTTTGTGATTTGTCTTACAGACATATGCTTTGGATCTTACAATGGACTTGTCACAAAAAAGTTTATATCAAATATGGAATAGAGAAAAATCCAGATACCTTAATTTCTGGCATTAGTTAGGGCTCATCTATGCCGCAACAGGATGAACTGTAGGCGTGTGCAAAGTGGTTACTCAGAGGAGAGGAGAAGCTGTTACTCAGAGGAGTGTTTCAGTGAAAAGGATGTCCTAAGACATTTATAAGATTGCAAAAGATGCTTTCATCATCTCAAATGTACACTGACAGTTTATTATTCTCTTCTAGTTGTGCAGGTTTCAGAGTAGCCCTGATGAAACATGCTATTATATCTATGGAACTGTCTCAATAAGGTAGATTTGCTATAGGTTTAACACATAATTGTGGTTTTAAAAACAAGAGAATGGAAGAATGGCATCCTATCTAGAGTATAATAATTATATTATTATGGCTTATATTTGAGTCAGTATTGCTTCTAGTACCCATTATATGAAGTCCTCAACCTTTCAACATGATCCTCAAAGAGGAAAAAAATGTAATATATGTAATATAATTATAATTAAAAATTCTTTAAGTACTGCTTGGTTTACCAGGTATGAGGTTATACTACAGTGAGAGCCTTGAGGAATTGGAGATAATTGTGTGGTCAAAGCTATTCTGATCATGAGTAAACTGTTAATTTGTTATCATCAGTTAATTTGTTAAATACTTTGGCATTTGTTTAATGAGATGTCTAAATTAGAATGCTACCAACAGGAAAATATTGATAAATCCTATGTAGAAAAAGAATTTTACCATTTTTGAGTCTTTCCTCCTCTGCATAAGGGTTTTTATTTTCTCATGTGAGTATCTCTTGCTACACATTTCTTTCAAAAACGAGACATGAATGGTACTTAAATCACAAATAGCAACAGAGCATTGAGTTTTATGCATTTATATGACAGGGTCCTTGCTGTGTTTTCGTATTGAGGATTTTGACATTAGCTGAATCAAGTATATCAGCACAGTGACTATGTTTCTGCTGTCAAAATGCAGCTTTAGGACTGCTTAAAAATGTGGGAAACCAGCAACATCCTTACAGAAACCTTGTCTATATTTATTTCTATCTGGACAGAGAAAACAGAATGTTTGCCAGATTCTGACAGATGCAGACATTGAATTTGCCACACATATTCAGAATGGACATCTATTAACCTGTTCCTGGAAGTGGACAGCACCACCTGTCTAAAAAAATAGGAGATAAAGCAAAAGATGACAGTGGGTATTGGAAGAAAGATTTCCCCCCTAGCACTTCGTCCTATCCCAGCAAACAGACTGGTGCATGGAGGCTAAGCTGTAGCTACTCTATCCAGATGACAGGGGAAAGGCTTATATATGAGCTTTAAAAGATTAGAGGGAGCCTGTGATCTTTGAGAAGATCTTACAGCTAAAATTTAGCTTGTAACTACAGATATAAAAGGTTAGCAAAATTTCTGATTAGGTTTTTATTCTACTGTAACTGATATCATTATTATAATGTTTTTACAGGTTTGATCCTCCTCTGAAACCTGGCTGTTTTATTAGCATCAGCAATAACTTGCAGTGGGAGACTCCATAGTTTAATTGCGGTTGGGTGAAAACATTTTTCTGTTACCAGATTGATGTTTCAGCCTTTCAATTTTGTACAATTCCCTTGTGTTCTTCTTTCATGAAAAAGGGTACTTAGCAAAACCCCATCTAATTTCTCTGAGCTATTAATTTCATTTAGTCATTATTCTGCTTGTCATTTCTAGAGGAAAAATGTTTCAATTTAAATTTTTTTCCCCTGCTTCTTCAGTGATGATTAACTTTACACAACCTCTCTATTTATTGATTTTTTTCTTGAGTCTTGATGACCAGAGAAATAATTATTTGGCTTTTTGGCTAATTGTTTAGCTTTATTAGTTAAAACCCCCCAAGTACTATGTACTGTTGTGAATAAACAAGGTGATTGAAAAGGCTTACCTTCATGATTCCAGATATATATCTTGGATACAAAATCTGAGATTACAGGAAAAGCTAGAAGTTTTGTCCTGTACTTAGTAAGCCCATCCATCAGTGATCAGGATTTCCTACTGTCCACAGGCACCAAATTAGGATCACATAAAGATACTAAGGTTTTCAGGTGCCAATGTCTTTGTAGCCTTTGGAAGAACTTGTGAGATGTTGTATCAAAATGTTGATAACAAAGCATGCTATCATCAGAAGAAAGGCACCTAATTTTTATTCTTTTGACTTTCGGATATACCAATTTGTGCAGCAAATGCTTTCTGAGCACCTGAAAGCAGGCTGCACTACAAACAGATGCATAATGTATACCACTAGAATTCCATGAGACTTCAAAATTCATTCAAACTTGAGAGGATTAGATCAGTGTGGAAAATTAAATGTGTGCTTCTATTTATAACAAAGGAGACCATTATTTTCCTAGTTAAATTGTTTTATTTCAGAGGATATTTATGTAAGATTTAGTGCTTTCGATTGTTATACTTGTCAATGGCAGTTTCAGCTTTATTCCTTTGTCTTTTCCAGTACATTCATGTTAGCCTAGTTTTTCTAAGATTATGAAGTTAATAAAATATTTACAAACAAAAAGGATACAGGACATAGAAAAGTTGTATTTATCCATTGAACATTAGAATTATTGGTGTAGAGTTGAAATACTTAAATTTTTACAACTTTGAAACCTAGTTAAGCACTGAAACATGAGTTTTATTATGACTGATTAATGAATATGTATATATCAATTAAATAGGTTTATCATAACATAAATGATGGAAAAGTGAAATAAATCCCTCATTAGTCATAGTTTTATTTTACATTATAACACAGGATGTATCTGCTACAGTTTTCCTGCATGTCTTTTTCTTGCTAGGATAGAACACATCTCTGAATCTCTTTCAAGGCTCATTATATTGATATGAATAAGTGAGATTTTTCATGGTTAGCATAGTGAAATCTTTTTTTTTGTGGTTCTTAATTCTTTACGTAAGTATATGAACATAAAATATCTAGTATTTGTCATTGTAAGGTATCAGATCCTTGCTCTACACCTATACCTGTGAAACCCCAATCCTTTCCAGAAAAGTAGTCTGCTCTCATGGCCAAACTGCAAAAGCACTTTACAAGCATAATATGACCCACCAACCACTGGTCTGTCAGGGAGGGGCATATTAAGGGTTTAAGAATTGAGAATGTACCCATTCCAACTTCAGCCAAAAGCAGTAATATTTTGTCAAAATGTTTGGTGGTTTAAAAATTTTAATGGGGAATAATAAGACACCATCAGGCCACGCTACATCTCATGTAAAAAAATTATATTTGACACAAATTTCAACTTTTGAGGCAACATTATATTCATGGGTTAACAGACAGTCCTTTTTCTAGTCATGTTGGAATATTGATAGGTAATCCAATAAAAGTTTGATTTATGAGAGAGAAATGAATGTTTATATGAGTTGATATTTTTCTGAAAGACTGAAATTCTCAGGGAACAGACATTTTGGGGAAATTATGTAATGCTAAGTGACTCAAGAAATGAGTAACACAGCAGAGCACAGCACAGCACAATTTTAATAAAGAACTTTAAAAAATGATTAAGATGAAGATAAACAATATCAGTGAATTTGTACTAAATAAAGTTACAGATTGAGAGATTTGATGATGTATTATGTAAAATAAAAAAACACATGCTCTTAGGTACTTCATAGGCAGTTTATAATATTCTGCATCCCGTTGCCCCTAATGATAAAGTACGAGACTCTTTGGAGTGCAGGCACATGGGAAGGACCATTGATCTAATACTTGTGATGACAGTGATCTTATCACTGTGTCTACCAGATGGAGAAATGCTCTGCATTTGGAGCAAGGTCAGGAGTCTTGGAAGCAAAAACGTTGGGTCAGCAATAATAGTTGTAGTATTCATTATACTTTTTTACAGCTTCATTAGGTTCAATATCTGCAGTAATTGCAACTTGTAGAGCTCTTTTCTTTGTTCATATCTATTTTTGAATTTTGATTCAAATATTTTCAGTGTATTTTTTGTTATAAAAGAATTATTTTGTCATAAGCAAAAAGATATAGAGGAATTTATATATTTGATTTAATATTTAACTTTAATTTTTTATTTTTTTAGGGGGAAGTATTTTCCAAAAAGAGAATTATTCCAAGTAATATTGTTTCTGACTGATAGTGAGATACTTATTTTGACACTACATGAAATATTTTACTACATAATTATTTAATTGTGAATTATTGAATGTTCTGTATCTTCATATCAGAGTTTTGAATCCAGAAGGAGTAATGTCCATAGTTTGGGCTAAGAATGTATTTTTGAACATTCAGGTGATAAAAATGCCATGATTTTTCCAGATTTATTGTCACTCTAAACACTGTGGACCATTCTAGGCATTACATGACCATTAAAACAATTTTTAAATAGTGAGTTCCTGCAATTTCATCAGTCTTTAATTACCCACAGTATTCATAACAAATTTCACATGAAAAAAATAAAAAGAACAAAAATTTGTGATGATTTATGTTGCTTAGCTCAGGAAGAGATTATTATCTTGTATACAGGATTTTGCCTCTGAGGGGCATTTGATAGTGCACAAATACACAATGAATTTAATAACTTTAAGATTGTCAAGTTAAGAAGACTAACTAACTTTAGTTTGATTCGTTAAGATCTTTGTGGTGCTCTGGACTGAGTCTTGGAATATGTCAAGACTAGGCCACAGGAAAGGAAACTTGCACAGTAATTAAGTGAAAATTTATTTTTCTTCTCTAAAAATTATATTTACCTATTTCTATTATATTATGTTCTGTATTTATTTCCTAGGCTTTTAATATTTTCAAGGGCTTGCTTCTTATTTGCTTATGAGACAAGATTTTTGATAAATTAGCTGTTACAAAAGCTCTGTGTTTGGAATTGTTCCTTACAGAAAAAAAAGGAATGCTCTTTATTCAGTACAGTAAGCATCCTCAGTAAAGCAATGGTGTGTACAGAAGAATTATAATGGGATGACACCTACATCCAATTTTGTCTGGCATCTTTATAACAATGTGTCACTTGTCACATCTGTTTGATCATGCAGACCTACGTGTGTATCAACACCGCTGATGAACACAAAAGGCTTCAAATTCAAAAATAATTTGTCTTCACAGCCAGGCTCACTTCACTAAAGGGATGTTGCAGTAAAGATTTGAATTGCAGTAGGAAAGAAATGAGAAAAAGATTTCCACTCATGATTTTGTGCTGGAAATGATATTTCAGAAACTTTGATTTTTTTTGCGCTGTTGCCCTCCTACCGCTCCACTCTAAATGTAACTCAAATTTTCAAAACTGACATTGGCTCAGGACATCCAGGATTTTAAAGTTACAGAAGATACTATTTACAAACATACATAATTGGACTCCATGAGAATGCCATTTATAGACATTTTCAGTTCCAGAGTGCTTGAAAAATCTTCCTTGAATTAGGCAAATAACTGAGGAAGGGAGAATACAAATAATTCTTACAGGCACAATGAGCAGCTTCTATTTTCCCGTGTCCTTGTATGACAGTATCACTGGGATGATCCAATGTTCCAAATGAAACATAAGCACCAATCCCCTATCCTGTCATATATAAGATTATTTTTATTCTTCTGTATTATGCATTCTTTTCTTAATATGAGTTGACACATTTATAAAGGGAAACAGCCCTCTGGAAAAGCTAACAGCTACCGGAGAAGGTGAATGTGAGTGTCCGTAGCCAAGTCCCTTCCCTCAAGCCTCTTATCTTGCCAAAACCAACATACACCAAATATGAGAGCATCCTTATTCGCCCTTCAAAATGCTTTTAAAATCTTTGGTCTTTTATGCCACCTTCAGAATACTTCTTACATTGTCGTTGAGTTAAAAGCCGCTGCTTGGGATTTGTAGGACAGAACATTTCAATTTCTTTTTGTCATCCTGCCACGCAGCTGAGTTCAGGAGCCCAAGTTAAATGCCAGGGCTCTCCACATAAGGGGACGTAAGTGCCTAAAAGGGAAACTGGCATTTGCTAGCAAGTGTTAACTGGTCACTGGAAAATGCTGAAGTGTTAAACCCTGACCTTATCCCAGTCATGCAAACATTTAGGAGTATACCTCATGATCAGAGAAACTCACAGCTTCCAGACCTATCCTACATCTCAGTGTCAAAACCATATCAGACACTTATATTAAAAGGAAGACAAAAAGGTGAAGAAGAAATGCGTTTACGTTTACAGTCTTTAGCAGGTACATTACCGCGGAACTAGACCAAGTAGAGAATTTTATGTTGAAATACTTATGTATCCCCTGTATAGGAATCAGAGATTGACACAAGTAATAGCTCTCCTAAGAAATAAAATTGTGTTTGGATTGCCACCCCTGCCCTCACCTCGCTGAATCATTCCACAGATGATGAGGACAGTCAGTTTAAGAATAGCCTAAAAATAGAGCTCTCACACACAGAAAAGAAAATAATTCTCTATGGATATTTCAGACAGTCAAGTATGATGTTGATTATTGTCTAATTACAGAAAAATATGGAAGTGAGAAAGTAGTCAGCCTGGATCGTGTTTGATGTACTAAAATTATTCCTGAACTGTACTGCAGGTTTGTGTTCCGCACCAAGACTTGGAGTGCACTATTGAAGCCTGGATTCTGATTTTATAATCTCCTTGTTGCAGCTGCCACTCAGTCTTTCAAATCACATATATCTTTGATGTCAGACCATTGTTCCATTAAGGTGCAGCTCACTGCTTTTTTCAACTCAATCTCTTTTAATCTTGCAAATCAAATAAAGCTCAGTAATGCAGATAATATGTCAAAAATGTCCTTACCTCATTGACATTCCCAGTGGAAGCCTACTTTTGAAATAATTTCTCAGCTAAGTTCAGACATGTTCCATAAACCATAAAACATCATTGAGAAGTGCTTAGTGAACATCAATTAAAGGAAAAAGATAGCCAACAGGTATTATAATAATAGTTAACTGCAGGGTTCTTGGGCAGTAGAATGTACGTAAAAATAAAATAAAATTTAACGCGCATGTTATTATTGCTAAATATCACTTCTTTATAAAAAATAATACCAGATTGTGCTTCTAGTGATATATCAGTGGACAGAATAATAGTTGACTCAGCCTGTTTGGAAAGTTTTTGATACTACAAATAAATGGTTGTTGCAGGTCTTTAAGCAATGCAGCCTATTATGGGATTTATCCTCGGTGGTAAATATTTCTGCTGGCAGTTTGAAGACACAAAAAAGCCTTCAGCTTGATATAACATCATATGCATATCTGAGGTGCCAGCAGTTCTTTTCTAATGTGCTTCTGTGAAGCAAGATTTAGATAGGAGGGACATAACAGGCTCTAACACATATAAAGGTGTCTGAGCTTAGTGGACCAGGAAAACAGTGAAGACTTGGGAACTCTGCTACTGAATGGTATTGAAATGAGCCTCTGATTGTGTTTATGCTGTGATGCATGTTTATGCTGTTATGCATGTTTACATATGTGGGTAAACATACTGAATATAGAAGAAGAATATATTGAAATCACATAAAAAGTGACAGCAAGATTATACTCCTAATATAGTTTTGTTCCTTTATCAATGCAGGAAAGGTAGGTTTGACAGGTAGCAAGTTTTACAGCACCTAATCCAGGTGCAAAGACAGTGTCAGTTGAATACAGATGTCACAAAACCACAGGACAGAGACTGGTTGAGGCTTGATGGGCCTCTGGAACTCATTTATCCCAACCTTCCAACTAAGCATGGCCAGCCATAGCCAGTTTTCCAGGACTGTATTCAGACATTTTTTGAATGCCCCCAATGACTGATACACTATAGCCTCTATGGGCAGCCTGTGTCACTGCTTGGTTACCTTCACAGTAAACAGCAATTTTTGACTTTCAGATAGAAAATGATCAGATTTGTGCTGGATATTCTGTCCCCAGCTCTCCTTCTGCACAAGGCCTGATGATGCTGGAAGTCTCAGCTGAATCCTTACACTGCCCTTATCATGGCATGCAAATTTTCATAGCCTTTCTGGTCAAAAGACCGTCCTTCTTCTTTGGGGCTGAAATACATTCATGCTCTATTCTTTAAAAATGTAAGGACAACAGGAAGAAAATAGATTGTGAACTATAAAAGCTAGAGAAATCAAGATTCAACCATTTAAATCTTCTTCTTGATAGTGTGGGGTTAACAATAATAGCATATTCTTTAGTATTTAGTCCTGCCTAATATGTTGTTGTTTTCAGCATGAAGGTTTCTGTCATTTGAGAAAGGAGAAATCATCTTGAAACTAGCTAGGATTTTCAAGGAATTAAATTAGTTTACCTACAAGCCTTATTCCCTAAAATTCTTTTGATTATTTTGTTTTGTTCTATGTAGCTGAATGCTTTCCACATGGCTCCTGTTATATGTGCTGATCTTGCTGTAAGCTCTTTTTGGTTGATCAAAACTACTGCCCAGTAAAAGCACATTCTGATGCACAAATGACAAGTAGTGCAATGTTCACTCTGGAAAATGTATTGTAAAATTTCTCTCTATATATACACTTTTTGAAGGATGGAATAATAGCTTTCTGTAGCAAAGAAATTCAAAGAGACATGGTGTTTTTATTTTATTCAGTTATTTTTTAAAATCAGCTTGAAATGATAGATACATACTCAGTGTCCAGTGATCCATCATCCAGTGGCACATACTGCAGTAAAATGTACTTCCAAGAGGGACATGGAAGAGCAAAAGCAGGAGTGAAGGGAGGCTGAGCTCAGTGGTAGTAAATCACTTGTAAGTTGTCTCTGGTGGTTTTGTAGATCTGGCAGTGCAGATATAAATGTGCCGTGTGAAATCTTTTCTTGTGATTTGCCATAGAAATTTCAGCCATACTATTTTTTATATTTGTGCTGTGAAACCATGCAGATATATTAGCATATCATATTTCAGGCATAAGTAATGAATTGAGGTACAGTTGACATAAAAGCAGCAGATCTCTTTTTGGAAGCCACAGTAACAGAAAAAAAATTCAAGTCTTTAATTTTAGATGGACCTATAGACAGAAAATCATAATTTTAACCACTGTCCAGTCCTTTCCTACTTGATATTGTTTAAGGGTGTATTAACCATAAAAGTAAAGTATAAGGAGGCTATAGATTAGGTAAAGCAGTTAGTCTTACCAGGAAGCAGAGATCACTGTGGAAGCATTTGTCTTCAGTAATAGTTATCAAAAAGCTTAAAAAACATGGGGGTTTTTAGGAACTTATGACCAGCTGAACTGGTGTTTACTAGACCATGGCGCTTGTTGGTATAGTTACAACCTTTATTTTAAATATTTGCATCTATTCTTTTTTTCTCTCTGTTTTTAGATCCTAATTATTATTTTTGTCCATTTAATTTGGAAAATAATAATTGTGCTTTCCTTTTGTTTACAAAAGTAAGACCTTTTTCTCTTATGCCATTATTAATAGCTAAATGACTTGACTCAGAACAAAACCAATTCTGTTTCAAAACTAAAAATGAATTCATAAAACCAACACTTAAAATTGCAAATATATTATAAAAAATTCCTGTTCTAACAAGAGAGTAGCCTTGTGTGAAAAAAAGATGTGCTGCCCATATAGGAAAAATAAAAATTATTATTTATCTGGAAAAATATTGCAAGAAACAGCTGTTTTCCAAGTATCACTTTTCTTCTGACTGTACTAAATTCTCCTCTATGTATGCTTGCTACAAAAAAGAGGTTGAACTGAATTGGTACCATAAATATCGTAGAAGCAGAATTTCAATGTATATGAATTGGCATAGAATTAATTTAGATTTGTGAATTTATATAAATAGACAGTCACAAGTGAGGAATTATTTTGTAATTTTGAATATATCAGACTTCATACTGAAGAAAAAAAATGTTAATGAAATACATTCTCTCTAGAATCTGGGCTGTGGACATTTTAAAGCAGAAAATATATTATTGCTCAAACTTATTATTGAGAACTTTTCATTTCATTTCATGATGATCAGACAGTACTTGAAGACTAAAAAAAAGATAGTGAAATCAGAAAGCATTCTTGGAACACTTCTTCAGGAACATTAATCTAATCTGTAAAAGTCTGAAGAGCTTTCTAGCAAATTTCTGATCTACTGTCTTGATTAAGAACGAAGTCCTAAAATTAAAAAAAAAAAAGGCAGAGTAAATTTTTTAAGTATTGCAAATGAAACTTGTCTTTTTACAGATATTGAAGATCTTTTTCACATCTTGATAAATACCAATCACTGTACTTTGGCATAAGATCATCAAGGGTATAGCATTGTATTGTTGGATGTTAGTTTTGGTAAATTTATGTTGAAAGTAAATACTAGCACAGCTTGAAATATAGTTTATTATGGGTAACAGTTTTTTTTCATGCTCATTGTGTGCTTGTGAGGCCAGATTTGTGATATAACTAAATGCGGGATGAATGATGATTCTGAAAGTAGACCAGAAATTTCTTGTTATGTTTTAAGTAAACTTCTTTCCAGTTTTTGTGAATCTTGGGATTTATGATATGCACTGGAAAGTGAATCCTAAAGAGAATAATTGGTTGGTTGTTTCTAATACTGATAACATTACTGTCATCATTAGATCGAGGTGATGTTCTATTAATGGAATAGAAGATATATGCTTTTTGGAAATGGAATTTAGGATTATTGGTAAACAACAACTTGAAGCAGTCCAAATATTAAATATAGTAATTCTTTCCTGAGTTTGTATAGTATTTGGCTCAGAAATGAACACTGGGTCTTCCTGCTGCATTATGGAAAGAGAATAATTAAAAACACATCAGCTATGAAGAGCAATTGAAGAAAATGAGATGTGGTATGAACAGGTGCAATTGCTATGACTTCTGTGCAAATTCATCCAATTGTATCAAAAGTTATTGATGACTTGCAAATCCAGTTTTGCTTCAGTTTCATCAGTTAAGCTTTGACTGAGTAGTTTTCTTTTATTTTCAACTGGGATTTGTTTTGTCATGTGTACCAGTTTTCACAGATGCTGATTCTCCTAGAGGGCATTTTGTTGAGGGTTCTATTTAGTGAAATTCATGTTGCAATTTCTAGGAAAATAAATATGGGGGAATAAATCATAATCTGTCATGTCCTTTGTAAATTTTACTTAGAATATCTCCAGACAGTGTGACTGAGTTCATGGAAACAGACACTGGTTTTTTAAGTGCACACTGAGAACAAAGGAGAAGCTCAGAGACAGCTGGAGATACTGTAGGGAACATTTTTTTTCTGCCCTCAGTATGAGTGTGCTTTCATAATCCCTTTGTGCAATTAGCTCCTGGAGGATTGTGCCCAACAGACAAAGTCTGACCCTGAGAACACGATGTCACTGCATTCAGTTCAAATCTTTTTGATATATATACCTCTGGGGAGTGAGTATGGCTATGTTGAGAGCTAGTTTTTCAAGGAGGCCACACAAAAGTTGCTTCCAGTTGAGATGCTATGACTCAGTGGCAACAGATTTCAAGGCCAGAAGGAGCAGTTGTGGTCGTTGCAGTCTATGCCAACCAGAAAGACAATTTTGCCTGGTGTTCTCTCTAAGTTGAAGAAATAAGTTGAAATAAAGCACACATTTTTGAATCATGTTTTATCTTAAGTTCAATGTTTCTAATGATGAAAAGACCCCTTCCCTTGGCAGATTGTTCTGGTGGTGAATTGCTTTAATTTCTAAAACTCTGCCCAACTTCTCTTAAATTTTAATTTATAAAATTGGTTTTAGTACTGGGTCTGTTCTTCTGTTCCACCCAACTAGGACCATTACATGTATGCTTCTCAGAACATACTTCACTATCTTCAAAACTTGTTCTTAGGCAAATGTCGTGCCATATATAAACAAGACTTGTGTGTGTGGAATGGTCTTTTTTTATTTAGTTTGTCTAGGACACTTTACTGGGAGCAGTTACTTACCCATGAAGGTGATGACTGTCAGTCTAATTGGCTGATTTTATAAAGTCCCTGGAAATTTCTGATTAAATCCAGGGAATTCCCAATATTCCAAGCCTGTCTTTCATGGATGGTTATTTCATGATATTGGTTAGCTCTGGTTTTGCTTCCATTGTGAGCATCAATTAAATGGCATTTGCAAATACCTTTGGTATTTGTCCTAAATATTGATGAACTAAATTTATGTCATTGAAAAGAAAATGGCTGGAAAATTTTATGATAATCAGTGTAAAGATTACAATATATTCTCTGAATAACTCATGAAGAACATTTAAAAAATCTGATTACCTACCTGGAATTTGCGCAAGAAGTGCTGATAGTGATTTGTTCACAGTGTCTACTCTTATTTATATAAGAAACAACTTGAGTGTAGAGGGACATTTCACTATAACCTCTATAATTACGGAGATTTCAGGTAGCTGGCAGCAGGTCTTGTACATATATATTCAAAAGCTATATTTGGCCACAGGTTTGAGATGTAATTGATGACAGAAAATTTAATATTATGAGTGTGATCAAAGTTGCATGTAAGATTTGAATAAACTCAAATTCACCCCTGAAAAAAGGGGGAAAAAACCAAAACCCAGCAGAATTTGAAATTTGGAATGTTTCATAAGCTTCCACAACCATTTTTGATGACAAATTAAAGACATTGTGGTTCATGTCATGTCTGAACTTTCTATACTTTGGATTTACTGCTTATCTAATTTGTAGCTTTGGTGTATTGAGTAACTTGTAGTGTACAAAAAAAGATTGTTTTTTATCCTATTATAGGTTCATCAGATTTTGGAATTATGATATAGTTGTAGTTAATTTTTCTAGCCTTAAATTATTTTGTGATACAGGGCATCTCTGGTCAAAATTCATATAATGGAACTTCACTAGAGGTTAACTGTAGCTACTCATATGCAGATAGTGGGTAATGCATTTGATAAAATAATGGTGTGACAATCTTGTGTGTCACTGTAATTCAGTTTATTAAAAGTATCAGCTATAGATCTGTAATCTTATACAGTTATATAGAAAGTTTTTTCTGTGAAAATTGGTATTTTGTCATTCTTTATAAGGGGAAGATAGGCAGCTGCAAGAAAGAGGGAGTACATCCTCTAAGGAAAATCTGTTTTAGCCAACCTCCTACATGACCTGTATTCAAATTTTCCTTCCATATTTCTGAATTTTAGTCCAGTATTTTTCAAATAAAATTCTCATAGGAACTGAATTAAATATTATGTAGAGCTTGTTGGGTATTTTAACCTGATTTTTATTCCTCATAAAAATAGATTTCATCCAGTCAATTGAAAATAGAAGAAATTATGTTTTGGTCAAATTCTAGAAGTCTTTTTTCTTTATCTAAACATTTTCCTGTGCTAAATAATTACTTGTTTTCAAGGAGTACTTGCACTCAAAAATTATTTCAGAGCTGGCTTATCCTTGAGTATGTAAATATTACATGAGGGTTTAATATTCTCATAAAATAAATGGGTAAATTTAATCTATTCAGAACAATTAAGGGGTGCTGAAGCAGGGAGTTCTGAAAGAGTGAACCCTCTGTGGGTCCTCTTGAACCCAGAAACATCTCTGATGACCAGAGCCCTTCTCTGCTGCAATGAATTCCACAATACTGTGGTCCCCATGTCGTCTGGAGAGAAAAAAAGACCTAAGAGGCTGCCTTTTTTTTTTTTTCTTTTCCAGTTACTTCTCTGTCCTTGTATACGGTCCAGCACAACTCCTAACCCTTTAAAATCTCATGTTTTAATTTATTCATCAATGACTCTCTTATTCTTGTAAATCATTTCTGTNGAGGCTGCCTTTTTTTTTTTTCTTTTCCAGTTACTTCTCTGTCCTTGTATATGGTCCAGGACAACTCCTAACCCTTTAAAATCTCATGTTTTAATTTATTCATCAATGACTCTCTTATTCTTGTAAATCATTTCTGTAGAACTGTAGTTCTAGGGCAGAAGTAATAAAAATCAGATCTTTTGAAAGTATTATGAGCAAATAACTTCACTGGAATAGAATTGAATGTCTTTGTTTCCACCTGAAAAATCGACTGCCTTCTCCAAACCTCTAGAAAATTTCCTGCAAGATGATAAAGGTTCTTTTTAAGTTGAGGTACTTGACAATTAGGCTATGCAAACTTTGTAGTAGCCCAGACAATTAATAAAGACATATTAAAGTAGTGCCAAGATGTATGTAAAACAACAACTTCATAACATCTATGCATATAAGGGACATAAAAGTGATGAACAAAGGTGAATTAAAGAATATAAATATGTTTCTGAATATTTTTATGTTATGATATATATAAATATACAATTTTTTACATTTCCAATGTGTGTGAGTTTATCAGCTGCTTTCCATCTAAGCATTTTCATACAAATTCAATGTTCTAAAACATTCTAACAGTTACAAATAAGTATGTGAGTAGGCGTGCATGTACTGAGGGCTGTATGATGGGGGATACTCTTGAGACTTTATTGATACTTTCACTGAAGAATGAAATGATTGATTGTGATGTCAACAAGTCATTTCATCACTGAATGTGGAAGAAAAATGATCGAAATTATTCTTGATACTTTTCCTACTTTTTCCATTGTTTCCCCTAGGAAATCAGCACTCATTAATATGGTTTAGGTAACATTTAATTTGAGCTCTTAAGGTATTAATCAAAAAGGAATGTAAAAATAAAGGTGTGTTGCAATTAAGGGATTAGAACGAATGGATTTACCAATGGGTTCAGACATCTGTTTTTTGTTCATGAAACAAAAGACAAAAATTTGAACACATATGCTGTGATTTCAGTCCATGAAGTAGAAAGGCGCAGATCTTTAAAATCATATACAACTGGATCAATATTTGTCTGACAAGAGAAACACACTTGATATATCATTGATTGGGAAAATAATCTGACGTTGGAAATTCCTGACCACCCTATGAGGCAGCCATGTCAACGCACAGGGACAGGTCTCTCATTCTTCATCATATTCTCCACTTCAGCTGTAGAATTTATTAATTAGTGAGATCCTGCTTATGATCCAAAGTGAAGTAAGTGCAGGGAGAGCAAGGTTCTTGTCAGTATTTTTCCAGGTTAAACTACAGGCTGCTTAGTAAATCTTCAGCATAAGATAAATGCACTTAAAATGTTAGGCAGAACTCTTCGGTCAGGCTTCTCATGCGCTACTAACAGCAAGTCTTTAGGAGGTGTGAAATTATCCAACAGTCAGGAAAGCAAGAGAGGAAAGAAGCAGACTGGTACAGTATTTTTGCCCCAGAAGAGCAGTGCTCAGGTTGGCCTGGACTCCTGCCCTTGTTCTGCTATTCGCTGTCCTTCACAGGCCTTACTCCCTACACCCTCAGAGCTGGCTGGTGACTTTTTTGAGATACAGCTGGAAACTTACAACAATCAATATTGACCTTTTATATGTCAATATAAATGTCTTCAATGTCTACATTTCCAAATAATTTCAAGAGGCAGTTGAAAGTATGCTCATATGATAAAGTTTTCTAATCCTGATTTAAAGATTCAGTGATAAATATGTTACCATGTTTTTCAAGAAGTATCAAAAATTAATTTACTTTTCAATATTTTTTAAAGCATTGTACCTAAGGCTTCCTCCTAAGTTTAGTCATTATACTGTGTTTTCCATCTGTAGTTTGAAGTGTTCTTTTTCTGCTTATGTTCAGAGTTCTGTCACTGCTTCAATTTCTTGTACAAAATGAATTTATTGAGCTCCTTAAATTGCTTACTCTCCGAACTCACTTCCAGTTCTCAATATTCATTTTTACAGTAAATAAATAAGAACTAGACAGGCTGGAATCTGTCTGGCAATATTGGGTATGGGTATTGGGTTGGAAGGTAATGTAGTTGGTTGAAGCTCATCAAGGTTGTAAAATACTATTTCTCTCCTTCCAAGGAGATTGTATGAGCAGCTTCGATCAAATCCACCTTTATGTAGAGAAAAACTATAAATACTTCGCAAGACAAAACAACTTTTCTCATTTAAACCCACAGAAAAATGTAAATCAGTTGTTTTTCCTCTCCAATACTAAGATGACATTTACAATGTATCCCAGGTATAAGAAGGGATGAAATATTTCTCTATTAGATTTGGCTAAGCACAGTGCAAGAATAGGATTTAAAAAATAGATGTCTTTGAATGTTAGCTTTTTGGGTTGCTTTCCTAAAATCTGATAAGTGAACAGAACATTTTATATCATTTTAATAATTTGTAAAGCCTAAAGATGAAAAATAAATTATCCCAATATATATACAGAAAAACAAATTGTCTAAGAGAAATGATACTCTTTTAAGTATCTGAGTGCAGTAAATATGTGCTCACCATAATTAGAAACTACTAGGCTAGGTGCTATATTTACATGAGTAGCTGTGATCTGCCTGTTATGATTCTAATAGATAATTCCAGACAACACATAAAAGCAGGTTGTGAGAAAATGAAAGGTATGTATAGCAGCAATGTATAATAGTATGTTATTAAAAGTTAACAAAAACTAAGAACCTGAGATAGTATGATAATTAATAATAACGTATTGATAGCCACTGAAAAAAGACTATTCAGAAAATGGAAGCATTATTTCCAGGGAATATGCTCTCTAAATTATATATCTCAGTTCAGGTTTGTACTATGCAAAACTTAATTACCTTGTGCATTAGTCAACATACTCATCAATTATCAATCTCACTCATAAATGCCAGCCTTATTCCTTTTTTTATTGTGAAATTAAATAAAGAACTGAAAGTATTTGACTCCTGCAAATAAAGGACATTATGAATATAAATAATCTAATGGCACATTTATAATTTAATATTCTCAATGAGAAGTTCTTTAGACATTATTTGTAGTTAGCTATGGTGATCATACATTAAAGATTAAACTTAAAGCATTATTTGGAGGTTTTGAATTTGCCTTATATGTAGCTCATGCAAAAGCCTTCTTTTATAAATACTCCCCCAACCTGTATCCACCTGGCTGCCATTCTTTTGTTTTCTGCTGTACCGCAGGATTTTTTTCCCTCTATCTTTACCAATGAACATCTTTTAGTAAATGGGGTTTTAATGAATGGTGCTTTTTTTTGCACCTATTTAATTGATCTCAGGTGAGGCCCTGGTTAAACAAAGGCCATGCTTAATTTTAAGCACTTGACTACACTCATGAACTGGTCAATAAACTGCTTGAATAAGGTTTGTCAAGTCATTTTTGCTAGAGCATAGTCTAGTGACTAATTAAAAAAATAATGGTTTCAGCTGTTAAACAAAACAGTCTAGCCCCTATTGCTAATATGTAATATTAGGTTGTCAGTACTGACATCCAGAATCACTTTTCCTTTACAGAACAATACAAGGAAAGTCAGTTTTACCTTATGGAACCAGAAGCCAATGAAAGCTAATGTTGATGCCCAAAGAAACAGTTTGACCCTTTTTCCACCTGTGTCCTTTTAGTACAAATTCCTGGATGCACAGTCCAGCTGGCTACCTGCCCAATTACCTCTAACATCACCTTCCAACGCCTCTCATTTTCCAAGACCTTGTTACAAAGATGTGTAAAACCACATCCTTAGGCATTTCAAAGAAGACCTCCATCACAGCAAGGGCTCTGCCATCAAAGTAACAGTATTTCCGGGGGAACAGTGTAAGTTTATTCCTAATATTCTCATCTGTGGAGTAATATCTATACGTGCATTTCTGTATGTGCATTTCTGTCTTTTTATTTTTTGTCTTTGTCTGTCTTTTTGTTTCAACTATGAGTTCCAAGGCTCAGAGATGAAATGACAAAGGTCAAGGAAATATCTTATGTAGGCTGATGTCCTGTACCATTTAGCAACTTTCCAGGGAATTAAAAGTGTGAGGCAAAATTTTCTTTATTTTTATTAAAGCCTCTAGTGCAAAAATACATACCTGTCTGGTCTGAAAGTTTCTCTTCAGATGTGGGGGCTTTTTTTTTTTATAAATGTCCAGATAGATTTTTTTAATTACTCTGTGGAGCTGAATTATTATATATTTATAATTAATCATAAATTGCTTAAGGAATTATGACTATCTGAATCATACCAGATTTGGTTTAAAAACAAAATTTAATTACAAATTAAGTTGGAATATGCTGCAACTTTCTCAGGTATGTCAATTAAAGGCAAATCTACAATAATAATTATCCTATAATGTCCTAAAAATAATTAGTTATAATCTTAAACATTTCTGAAACCAGTTGAACTTGCTCTTTCTTTCACTTAAACTGCTAATTTCCTTTGTTATATATTTGTTTTAGAACCAATTTTGTGTCATTTGGTCACTTCTATTTCAGCTGTATGATTAAATAGTCCCAGTACATGAAAAGCTTGAATTAATTACCTTTTCTGGGTACATGAGAATAACCTATAGCCCAACATCTGATGTTATGAGTCAGTTGTGTGACAAAACAGACTTCCTGTGTGAATGTGTTGTGGATTAAACTTTTACAGATATAAGTGTGGGCCAGAGAATCTAAATATTTCTGTTTCCCAAGGCCTTTTTTTTCTGATCCCACACCAAAACTGCTACACATGAGATACTCTCCTACATGTAAAAGATAAAAGGACTGCACAGAGCCCTCACACCTCTGACCCTCGGTCTCAAAATGAAGGAACCACCAGGCTGCATTTGAAAGATTTATTTCTCTCTTCTGGGTGGTAGAAGTCAGGAAAAAATGGTAGGGAATTGTAGGAAATGTTCCCTTTGAAAATAGAAAGCATGCTAAGTACCCAATTAGTGCACATTTTGCCATTGTTGTGCTGTTTTTTGCATTGACTGTGTCCTTGGTTCCAAGTGAACTATGGAGAACAAACTGAGAAATGTCTTGAACACACAGTAAATGCCACGAAGTCGCTTGCAATGCATGATGTGTGTTACTGATCCGTGGTGAAGAAGTACATGATCTGAAGGCTGAAACAAATATCACTGACACTGTGCAACTGTGGAGTGGGGTAAGGCAGGCAGGGTTGGGCAGGGAGTGTCAGATTTTGGTGGAGGAAACAGGCTATGCAGAGATTCAGTGAGGCCAAACCAAATGCAGTTAAGGAAGGATTGATTCCCTGAAGGAATATTGCTTGTTTGACACATAGAGCCAAATATTGGGTTATTTTTTCTGAAGGAGTAACTTAATAATTTGGAAATACAGGTTTTTATGTGTGAATCTCACTGTTTACCATGTGGCACTTAGCCAGGTGTTTTCTGCCACAGAAAACTTAATTTCTTAAGGCCAGTTAAGGTCTTAATTCTTATTTTCTCTGATCTTTCAGACTTTGCAGAGATTATTGTCATACACCCAAACAACAACAAAAAAGAAACTTGCCACTGCAGCATGAAATCACATTTTCCAAAAAAACTATATATGCATAATTTGAAAAAAGAGCTGAGAATGGGCACTGCCTGAAGTGTGAATAAAAAAGTTTGTTATCTAATCAGCATAGGCACTGAGATTTTACTAAGCTTTAGTCTCTGCATGTCCCATTTGGCTTCAAGAAAAAAAAACGTATCTGAGAGTGTCATTTTTGTTTGTCCAGAGTTCAATTTTTTTCTGCTTGGCCTTTTCTTCATGTCAAGGCTACAGATATCCTTATATATCCTTACATTATTTTCCTTTTTGGAATCTTCCTCTAAAATCACAATATAAAAGAACCGACTTAGTGCCTACCACTATTTCACACTGAATAACAGGAAAATACTCATGGCTGAATCTCAAAAAGCCTTCAATAGGAGGTCTTTTGAAATCTAAACCTCTGCATTTTCATTCCAGACAGGGATGATGAAAAATAAAGTCTCTCTTAATCTGAAGGAAAAAGGAGAGGTAGGAGATTTTCAGTACACAAACAAGAGAGGACTTTTACAGTGATCCAAAATACTTTTTCTATTGAGGATTTTCAGTTGTCAAAACATAAGACCAAATTTGGAATTGTGTATACAACTAGGCAGAATTCATAATAGGTGTCATTTCAATAAATGCTGGTAATAACAACATTTGTGCAGGAGAAAAGAATGATAAACAGATTCATCTTGACTTCTATTTTAAAGGATATTGTGAGATAAAAAAAAAAAACCATAGTCACTAGAAAATGCAAAATCAATTCTATAGAATGAATTGTCATAATATGGTTTTTATACTAGAACTAGAATTTTATGCAGTCCTTGATTTTTCTTAAATGAAAAACTCTTTTGTTGTTAAAAATATTTATACCATGTTTTTTAATATATGATGAGATACTGTCTTAGAATATTTGAACATGTACGCTGTTAAAGATATTAATGCCTTTCTTCCAGAATTTCAAAGGCAGATTTTTGTTTTATGGTTTGCAGGGATTGTGCCTAGGCTGAAATTTTTTCAGTAATAAGTTCCTATTTTTTTCAAGTTGAGTTTCATTTTGAACAGAAAGTGCAACAATAAGTCAGTGGTTCTGTTGCTAATGATTTCTGGGAGATGGGCAATATCTTCAGTAATTTCAATCTTTTTGATTGGTGGAATTAGTAAGAAGAAAGTTAAATGAGATGAAAAATTATAACATATTTATCAAGAGGACACAACTACATGGAATTAGTTATCATTCTTTCTAAGATTGCAGAAAATTGAAATTAATGGGAAAAAAGATTTTACTGATTTATAACAGTGAATTATCTTATCCAGAGGGGGTTTAGGTATTCTCCAACTTAGTTTTCCCACTGAAGCACACCAAATTATGTACTGCTTACTCACTCTCCCATCCTTTTCCCTCTCCCCCTGCCATGGGATGGAAAGGAGAACTGAAGGCACAAAAGGTGAAAACCATGGATTGAGACAAAAACAATTTACTGGAAACAACAATGAGACAAGAAAACTAACAGTAAAAGAAACAATATCAATAAAACAGTGTACAAGGGAGGCAAACAATTCACAAATGAATGCTCACCACAAGGACACTGAAAACACCTGACCGTTCACTTCCCACTACTCGACCCGAAAAGACTCCTTCCCTCATCACCAGCCATGGTGTCATGTGGTTGAGAATAATGTCTGGGTCCCAGCCATGCTGCTACTGACTACTGCAAAAATTAGCCCTGCCTGGACTGGAACCAGGACATATGACAGTTTAATATATGGCATGCAAATTTTTGTTAAAAGTATTAAAACAGATGTCATATACCTTTTTTAAAAATAATTTTATTTTACAGACACGTAGTGAGTATGCAACTGTTGGAAGATGTTCAGATATATTTTAGGTAATTTTATTAGAAGGATTTAATTTTAAATACATTTATTATAGATATAAACACCTATCAAGCCATAAAGACTTGTATTTCTGATGAATCTTGTGTTGCTACTCCAGACCTTGTTGCCCTGATGTCCCTTTCCCAAGTCAGTCCTTTCCTAGCAAATGTATATATGAAAGTCAAAATCAGGCAAATAGTAAAAGCATGGCTCACTCACTGATTGCAATTAGGTGAATGGCTCTGCTTTTAGGAGTCCTGCTTATGTTTCCTGGCACCAGCATTTTTCTCTTTTTAATGATAAAACTTATAAGTACAGAAGAAGGGTCAAAAGCTTTCTTCAAGTACAATACAATCCTACTGCACAGCAAATGTTCATGTCTTGACTCCTCAGATCAAGAACCATTTCTGCCTTCTGCCTAATACTGTTCTGTGGCTCTTTGTCATTGTCCCTGGGTAGAACAACCTGTCAGTCAGTTGAAAGTGCCCTTTGCATTGGTAATAGTATGCTGATTTATGATTCTTGTAATGTGAGTAGTCACCTTCTAAAAGAAATTTGGACAGAGCTTTTCATTAGAAACTACATCTAGAAGTATTTCTTTTGAATGTGCTATGGTTTAATATCCAACACATCAGAGTTTATGTGAGTTAGCACAGGTTTACATGGTTCTGTGGTTTTTTTTAATTAAACAAGTTCTTAGTATCACTGGAATGAATAGCATGCTAAGAAAATCATGACTATATAGCTGCAACATCTTGTCTCTCTTAATGTAACTTTAGACTTGATTCATAACACAGTTTTTTCCCCAGAGACTCAAATGAAAGTTTCATTTTCAGTATAAATGTACCTAACCAATGTTAGGCAATCATAAGTGGTGTGAATTACATTGATCTTAGATTTATAATCTGCCTGAACCTAACCCTGAAAATCATCTGGCTATTTGTAAGGAATATCTTAGAAACTTTAGAAGACTTATGCAGTCATTAAATTCTCATCATATGCACACATTTAATAGGATTTTTTGTTGCTAATCTCAGCTCGGCAGACTTAGTTCTTCCCTTGTTGCCATTGTAATTTATATGTAATCATAATTTGACAACCTTAGTCTAAAGCTGCACTCTGTCCTCCAAGGAAATTTAATACCTTCTGCTCTGTACACTCATAGCATTTATCACTCTAACAATAGGTGTATATGACCCTGTTCATTTACCCTCCAACGTGTGCAAGGAGTTGCTTCAGTACAGCCAGGTTCCCAACATAATATTTCAGTGACTGTTTTTAGCTCTTGACTTGCATACGGGGTGTGGTTGCTCTCTTCAAACTGAGTTAAATTTTCAAAGAATTTATTATTCCAGTGAATTTTCTCACCTTGTTTTCTGATGTGATGCTACCAGCAAAAACTAAAAGCCAAGAAGAAATGATTTTCATGCTTTTACAAATATACAAACCTGATGTAAATATTTCCTATCTCTTGGGAAGTGCAGCTAAGATTTGTCCCAAGGCACACAGTTAGATATTTTTAACTACCAGATGGGTGTTTTGTATTCTTTGCCAGTTTCCACCTCTTCAGCTGATTCACCTGTTCTGTTGTGGTTATGCCCTGACTATCAGCAAAATGCCCAGCAGGATATTAACACTCATTCTCCCTCCTCTGTGGGACAGGGGATGGAAACAGGATGAAAAATCTCATGAGCTTTCCTATGTCTCAGCCCTGCTGAACTCAGACTCCTCTACTCCCAGCAGAAGTGGCACAAGGAGAATGGGGAGGGCCAGCGTTAGCCCACAGCAGGTCCTTGCTGCTGCTGCTGCTTATTGCTGCTCACAGCTACCCTGCTCCTCCACAGACCTTTAGTGGGCTGCAGTGGGAATGCCTGCTCCAGCTTCTGCTGTGCTGCCTCCTCCTCCTCCTCATCTTCTTTCTCTTCTGACCTTGAAGCTGTTTTTTTTTTTTACTTTTTAAGTCCTCTTTTCCTCTCTCTGAAAGAGTTTGGTTGAGGAGTTTTCCTTGCCTTTTCTTAAATATGCTTTCCCAGAGGTGCCAGCTCCTTGGCCGCAGGGCTCAGCTTTTCCCTCTGGTGGGTTAATTACAGCAAGGTCAGCCAAGCCCTCTCCTCACAGAGAGAATTTCTACATTAATTAAAAGTAAAATATAATTAAATATAGACCACTAAAGAGTTGTTTTGTCTTTATGAAGGAAGGATATACTGAGCATGTATAAATGCCTTCCAGTTTGATAACTGTTTCAGAGAAATCATTTGAGTAGGAGGTTTGGACCTTATCCTCATTTGCAAGTTCTCCTTGACCAATGAGTATCCTTCACAAAACTGTGAACCTGTGAAGCTAGAGTTTTTCTTGAAACTTACCCAGGTATATTATTTCAGTTTATTTTTTTGCTTGATGACTCTAAAAAAAAAGTCACGAATCTTTGTTCCAATAGAATAAGAGTTCTGTCTAGGTTCTTTCATCATCTTTCTGAGATAATCAAAAGTAAGAGCCGAGTCGTCCCAAGTGAGAGCCCTAGGGAGTGAACTACGATAGACATTTGGTGTAGATGATTTAAGTAAGATAGACAATTGTGTAGATAATTTATGTCCCTTAACACTTTTCCTTGCTTTCTGCTCAGTCCCACCCTTATGTTAGGTGAAGCAAATATGAACTAAATAAACCAGCTACCAGCCTAAGAGAGGAGGGATTATTCTTCTGTCTTTCACACCCCCACAGTTGGAGCAGCAGATAAGCTGCATCAGGAGTTAGTCACATCATTTTCATATTTACAGAGATTTCCTGGATCATAAGGATGTTTTCCTTTCCTGGATTCATCAGTCTTTGCTGCTTTGTAGTTTTGTTAAAGACTCAAGTACATGAGGCATTAGATACTTGGGTATTTTTGCCCCATGCTTACAAGCTCTAAAGTGTTGGGTACTAAAGTCAAACTATAAAATGGGGATACTAAGTTGAAATTTCCTGTCTGCAAAGGTCTTTTCAGCCAGTTTTTGGCATTATTCAACTCAGTGTGACCAAAATATTGTTGAAGTTTTATTTACTTTTTGTGGCTGTTGTTCTGTCATTTCAGTGACACGTCTTGCAGCTTTGTATGGACTTTTTTAGAAAGCAGTTTAATGTAGAAGTCTGGACTTGAGGCACTGAAGTACATGGGTATATGCATCTTTTGCAAATCACCAGATCATAGACACAGTACCATCCAAAACTACAGTAGCAAGATACACTAGATTTTAATTCTTAAGTAAATTAAATTTCAGACCTAAGTTGTGGCCCAAAAGAGAATTTTGCCAGTTAAATATCTGAAGAAGTTGGAACATCTTTGTTTCTTCTCTTATACTAAAAGAATAATTAAAACAAGAGATTATATCAAATAACTCCTAAGAGTGAAAACTATTGTCACACAATGAAGGAGGACACTACCCTGATAAGACCAAAAAATTTCAGTTTCTCTGAAATCTTTCTGTCTTCAATTCTGTATAAGAAGTCTGAAATAAATTACATTGGGTAAGGCTCCTAGGCATGAAAACAAGAAGGGTCAGAATTATATTTTGTTTTTCTAAAATGTAAATTCTCTTTATGGCTTAAGGTCAGGAGATATTTTATCTGCACATCATGTGAGTCATTAACCACAGCTGCATTTGTAGAAGATAAGACCATTAGCTTTATACAATCAAGTGCAACATCCAACCAAAGTACTCGATTCTGTCATCGTTGATTGTCATTTCCCTTCAAGAACATTACTGAGACCCCAGTGGCAGATTTTAAAAGTAATATATCCACTTAGCACACGTGGTGCTGACTTTGACAATGTCGGATGATGCTGACTGCCAGGTTTTGTTTTAGCAATGACTTCTGATTTCAGTATCTTGCCACAAGTTGCACCAAATGATCATCAAAAGGATTAGCCAGTTTACCAGGTACTGAATGACTCTTGCTGATCTCAGTGTTAAAATCTCTGGGACGATGAGTTAAATTGAATTTTCTCCCATCTCATCTGGTAAGCGGAAAAAAATTATAACTAGAAAATACCATTATTTTTATCCAACAGCCAAGGGTGTCTGTTTGGCTCAGTATTAACTATAGATCACCTTTGTGCACCATGGACCTTTCAAATTACATTTGTGAACACTTAATTGCTTTCTTCTCCATGTTCCTAGCAGTTGCACTTTGTACCCTTTTATTACAGTGAATTATGCCTCTTGTCAAGAAGGCAACTGTTTGCAGGAGATAAAATGCAGAGCCACAAACATTCAGGCTGCTGAACTTTTGTGCGTGAAATGCCTCTTTGTCCTATTTTTAGATGTTTTTAATATATTTTAAAGCAGGCAAGACAAACAAAAATGGAAACAATAAATAAAGCAAGAAAACAAAGAAAACCCTGAAACATTTCTGATGAATGCAGCTGAAAAGGCTAGTGAGTGAAAATGTGATTCCAAAGAAAATTGAGCTCTGCATTTTAAAAAGCTATTTCTTTTCCTAGAGCTAATACGAGTTGTGTATTATAACATTTACAAGAAATGCTGTGGGCTTATTTTAGTCTGTGAATGATCACTGTTTCTTGGAGTTTGTTTCCTGGCAGTCTGATGTACAAGAAACAAATTTTGTGGTTACTTTATTACTGGTATACTTGTGCACTTCTCTGAAGTAGTGAATAGTCTTTCAGTTAGTCATAAAAATAAGCTTGGGGCTAAAGAGTGAAACATATATTTTTAGGCACAAACATTTTGGTTGTGTGCAGAAATCTTTAGATTTAGCTGTGAAATTGGACTGTGGGGTGGTTAACTTTCATTTATTGGATTGGGAAAATCCATAAATTACATCTCTTTCATTAATTACAGTACTTTAAAATGACAAAAAATCAGATCCTTAGAGACTTTAAATCTTATAAGGTATTTATCATTTGTTGTATAGAATGAATGCACTGATACCCTGTCTCCTCCAGTGAGGGAGGTGGGGTGAAGGGGAAAGGAGGCTTGTAATAATTTCCTACTGAGTTCATTTAACTTTATGATGGTTCCTCTCAGGAGACCATAATGAAAAGATAAGAGACTAATGATCCATAAATTTAACAGAACCCAGATTGAACAATCTTTCAGTCTGACAAAATTAATTAACATTAAGACACATTTTCTTGAGATGAGAATGTATATATGTGTGTGTGTGAAATCAAGCCCCAAGGTAAGAACATTTCTTAACTTCTCAGAAAGTTTGCTTTTAGACTGACACTTTAACTTTCCAAATCTGACTCCTTTCTGCTTTCAAAATGTAAATTTGCTATTTTCAGTTTTATTCATGCTTTGTTTTTAAAAATACAGCTGTCCCTGCTCTTCCTTCATATTTGGTCTTTTATTTGGATATACTGTCACAACTACTTCTTTAAGTGACAAAACTAAGGATTTTTTAATGATTCCTTTTATTCTGATTATATATCTAGTTACCCAGGTAGTAACATAACCAAAGTCTTGTATTTGCCTGTGGTAAACCTAAACCAATCTGTAATAAACATAGAGTGTATTTCAAGCCCCATCCCAGTACTGACAGCTTCAATTCTTGTATGGAGAAGCTTTGAAGACGAGTGAAATGGCCTTGTCACCTACTCTCTCAAAGACTTGGTCATTTCAAAGTGTGGACACGCTCTCTAGTGAGTAAGAGAGTATATTCAGAATTAAGTTCTCTCTAAAATGATTTTCAAAGGAGGTTAAATTAATCTTCTTCCTTGTAGTGAGTTGCTGACACAAATAAGCATAGGCAGACCACCTGAATGCTTGAGTTGCACCATTAAGACTGATCTTGACAATGTCTGCTCACAAATTCAGGCTCACCCTATCTCGTTATGATACATGAATTTGCATAAAATCAGTGTAACAGGAATCTAGGAAGACTGTATCAATGCCTGTATACAATAACACAGTTTGTGTTTGTACTGTAAGTGAGCATACCCTGATGGCCATACATCTTTTACTTGAGTTAGTTATGAGTTCTTGAGGAATGAAGTTTAGGTTTAGGCATATACAAACTGCACTCTTTTCTCATTCACTGATGGCTCATTCATACCTGCCTAGCTAGATGCATGCTCTTTTATATGCCTGTGCATGCTGAAGTCAGACTTCTGATGGCAATACAGAAAAGATCTGCATTTTTTCCTACTTGTGATTTTGCTGGGGTTTGTTTACGTATTTTTCTCCGTGGCAGAAAAGCTAATAAAAGGCTGTAAAATTATTTATAATAAAAATGACAGACACAAATTTCACAGATAGGAATTTTAATTAACAGAATTAATAATTCCAAATTCATCAATCAATAAGAGTTAATAAGTTGTACAGTCCAATTCTTTTTCTGCCTTTTTGTTTTGTTTATCCTCTACCTACTGTGTTGCATGGCAGTAAACACATGAAATTCATATTCTGTCCTTGCTTTCATGCCTTTTTATGCTTTGTTTCTAAGGAGCACTTTCTTTCAGAAAGAAGCAGTTCATTTTGCTGTGTAAATTCATAGTATCTTATCAACATTTTCTTATTCTCTCATCACTTTTCAATATGACAGCACTCCATATACATGCTGGAAGCAGTGCTCTTCATAATCATTCCCTCTTCAGTAGAAGTCATTAAGTCTACATTGTCAAATCTTACCTTGATTACAAATGTACATATTTTCCATACTGCTAATATAAAATAAATGTCATGTATTTTTATTTGCAGCTCTAGCAAAGTGGTTGATATTAAGGAACCATTAAGGAAACCTGAATCCCAGATCATTATTCATTCAACAGTCAAAAAAAGCATCTGTGCATTAGATGTTATTAGCACATGCAGAATGCCAGATATAATGATCCCATTAAATCAGACTTGATTAATAGTTTATAAAGTCTCAATTTATGTTATTTTTGGAAATACAGTTTATGTTATCCATTAACATTATTTTTCGGAAATACTGTTTCAGTGAAGAACAGCCTGAAGGCCTTTCCTTGGCAAGTATATAGTGTTCCATCTATTCTGATCCACTTCCACCTAGACCAGGGAGGTAGAAGGTCATTAGACAGAGAGACTGAATTTCTCCAAGCTTACATGTACAGAAATATGTTTTTATTGCACGTCATTGCATTAACTGTTCTATGTACTTAAAAATTGCTCAAGGATTCAGCAAAAGTTTCTACTTTGTTTGTCAAAACCAATGTTATTGTGTTTATAGTTTTAGGTGTGCTCTATTAATGAAATCAAGTTAATTGCAGGCTTGTCCTGTGCCACTTGTAACATTGAAATGAAAGAATTTTATTTTAAATTGAATTAGTCCAGTGGGTATTTTCTTTTTCTGCCTGGCCTGCAAGAGCTGAGACAATGCCTGCATCAAGATATTGAGTATTCCCTTGTTCCCCCAGAATTCCCTAACATGAGCTGTTGTTTATGACAAATGGCTAAATTTGCAGGGCTGCCAAGAATGTCTGGAAGGTATCCTGTTTTTTATTCTGGGCTAAAACTGTCTCTGCCTATACTGACATAGCATTTTGTTCAGTGGCTTTCCAATGCACCTTGGCTCAGGTGAGTTGCATAGAACTTGGCACCTGTTTTTGCTCTGCCAGACTCGACCATTGCTACATCCTCCTTTGCTCGAGCTTCGCCTTTGCTTAGCTCTGGTTCTATGCTACATGAGGAGTGTGCACAGCTTTAAGTTCTCTCTGGAGCATGGTAAAGCCTTTTTCAAGTAATGCTTCATTTTATGGATTGATACGAAGGATTAACATTATCAAAGGTCTCATCTCTTCTAATCACAATGGGGAACATTTTTTTTCCCCCTAGCAGAAGAAGGAATTGTAATTCCTGTATTTGGGAAATTATAGCTAATCTATACTCTGTTCCTTCAAAGGAGATCTTGATCTTTATCTTTAAACTAAAACCACACATAAAGATTATCTCTTTTATCATTTTAGAGAAGCTGAAACCTTTAATATCTGAAGAAGTTTCTCAGTTTTTTGTTTTTTTTTTTAATTCAAGCTTCTGGTCCAAATGTTAAAACCATTTGTATTCCAACAGACATTACATATTATCATATTCTGAAAATTCTTTTTCTTGTTTAGCTGTCTATTTCAGCTTTTTATTGTTGTGAAAGAAGTTGCTGTTAAGAACTGATGCAAATTTTAAAAAAGATGCAGTTCTCAAAAACAGTGGATGGACACTCTTGTCAGGGGGAAAGATTGACTGTTTCAGCAGGCAACACACCCCTGACTGTTTTAAGCACAAGCCCTTCAGGAGAACTCTTACTTTTGCTCACTGGACCACAAAATTGAAGTACCATGGAAGAAATCCAGACATGCAACAATGCCAAAATATGTATCGCACTATACTGAAAGTCTTCAAAATTACTGTATTTACACAAGGGTATTACTGACAGAATAAATGAAAATTTTATGGTCTAAGAAAAGAAACACAATTTTAGTTAACTAGCATTTTTCTACTGCTCTAAAGCTTTTATTGGGAGCAGAGGGAATTTGTACTCAGTGAAGTAGATCAGTGAAATGATAATTTGTCTTTGAATGGAGTACTTTTATCCCATTAATTTCAGCCATTATGGTGTGAGATAAGATGTAAGCCAGTGACTAACTGAAAATTAAGGTCCCAAAAAAAGAGGCAATGAAACAAAAGAGTACCTTATGCAGTATTATACAAAGCACATGCTAAAATTAATTTTTACTCAATCTTTTATTGTAGCCAATTTTAACCTCAATTCTTTATGCATTTAATCATGCCTGTTTCTGCTATATTTAAATATATTTCAGTTTACTCATCAGATCTCCTTTTAAGGATATTTGATTAACATCCTTTCCTGTTGCAGTTAAGAGAAAAAGGGCATTAGAGTGGCAATATGCTTTAGGTGAATGTATGGCTTGAAAATTTTCCATCCTTTCTTATACTTCAAATGAAGGAATCATTTAGCATATTATAGAGAAGCATACTTTAGATTGTGTTATTTGCAGAATTAATCTGGCATTTTATGCTGAGTATTACTGATAATAATCTTTTCATGAAAAAAGTGTAATCACTGTGATGTGTTGAAATTACATTTCAGGGTAACATGAAAAGAGGAAAGGATCATAGACATATGTTGTCAGAAGGAATCTCCAGTGTTCAAGACATTTCATTCCATCTATTGCACTGAAGGAGCATGTAAAACTACCATATGCTTGTCTAATCTGTTCTGAAAAAATATGAAGAATGGTTCATCACATCCTTGGGTAGCCTGGTGAAGTGCCTCATTACTCTTCATTAGAATGCTTTTACTGCTCCAAACCTGAAGCCTTTGCTGATTTCTACTTGTCCTTTCCCTGATGTATATGAAGAACAAACTATCTTCCTTTCTTATAACTGCTTTTAAAATAATGTTTCTACTAGCCAGACATTTTTTTTTTTTTGGACTGAACATGTCTCATAATTTTCTCCTGAGTCATGCTTTAAAAAACTCTTTGCATCTTCACATTTTCTCCAATTTTCCCTGCTGGAATCCGCAGTTTGCCAGCATCATTCTTAAGACATCCAAAATGAGCCTGGATCCTCCAGGGGCCCTATACTACTAGTAAACAGGGCAAAGAAAGCTGCTTCTCCTATTCTGTGTAGGACCTCCTAGGACACATACTGAAGTGAGACCTGTCTTTACAACAGCAGTCCCTTAAGAATTTATAGTGTACCTCTGATCTTTCTATGCCCATAATATATTTTCTGCCTGATGGATTTTTCACCACTAAGGATGATGCATTCAGTGGAGTTGTGGCTATCATCTTCCTTGAGTACTTTCTGTTAAGTTTTTGAATTTGTCTTGTTGAACAGTCTTGTTGAGATTGTCCAGCTGAAATTTCCCAGTAACTATGCTTTGAAAAAGCAAGAGCTATCCTTTGCTAATCCTTTGGAGATTGCAAGTAAGTATTTTCATCTGAAAAGCTGAGCAAATCCAGTCTAAGCTTTTAGAGGTGCATCCTGGGTCCACCCTTAATGTCACAATTCCACCCACAGATTGTCTTTTGTTTGCTTCTTTCCATAGTCTGGCAGATCAAAATTCTACATAAGGCCTCTACAGATTCTGCTGTAATGGAAACATGAAGAAAAAGAAAGCACTTTAAAACAAAACAGGTTTCCCAGTTCTGTTTTTCAGGTTCTGTCATGTTCATTTTCCACTGTCACCCACAAAATTTATTGGTAAAGAGTGATCATTATTCGTGGATGCTCTGGGCAGAATTTCCATCTGCTCACCAGATCTTCCCCCTGATATTGTTAGTCAGCTAAAATATATAACATCATCACCGTCCTCATGTTGAAAGAGGATTAGATTTAAGGTTCCCTGGGTAGTTTTGATACTCACTATCAGAAAATGTGATGGTGGAAAAATTCAAGGCAGAACTGAGAACTACATGGCTGCACAAGTGGGCTGCTTCCAAACAGGCAAAGGCGCCTTGCTTGCATGCACACAGAAGGCAAAACAAAGCTAAGAGAGTTTCTTGTCCTCCACTCAGCCATTCACTCCTTTTTCCTCTGTCAGAGTTGACTGTAGCTCCACCTTTGCAGACTGACAAACTCACTGTGTGTTTGCACCTCCTGAGAGAGAGGGCGTAAACTTCTCAAAGAGACGGCAGCTTAAGCAGAAGTTGGAAAGCTATTTTAAATTGATAGTAAAAAGATAAATGTATGATCACTTGCTAAAGTGATATTCAGGATGCATTAATGCTTATTATCACAAAAGCCAAGTCTAATCAGCTTTTAAATCAGCTTTTAAATGTATAATTAAATTTATATTTCAGCAATTTTCTGAATCTGGACTGTGTTTTAGCTGGGAAACCCAATGAGACTGCCAAGCTGAAAATATATCCAAGGGACCCAGAGCTGATGTGGAAACAGTACTGCAAGGAAAACAGAACACTTTATAGAAGGTTCTATAGAGATCTATACAATTTGTAGAGGGAAGTCCAGAGGAGGATTTTCTACAAAAATGTCACTGCGTGCCAAAAGGTTGAAGCCATAGTATGGGTTTTACAAGTAAAGCCATTTGTGTGCAGGATCAATGTTAAATGAATTGTTTGCATTTTCAGAAACAGAATGATTATGGAATCATTGATACAGTCTTGAGAAAGGCTTTATTTTGTTTTCTTTTTCTTCAATAGCTCGTAAATATCTTCAAGATGTATAATTTCCAGAAGAACAATTAAAAGAAGACTAGAGAAGAAAGAAGAATTGTTCAGCAGCAAAAACAATGTTGTGGTGTGACTGCTACAAAGAGTAATAGTATAAAGCCCAATTCAGAAATATGTTTTGTTTTTTGTTTTTTGTTTGTAAATGAGAACAATAGCCTTATTAAATGCTTTACATTGGGTTTCAAAGAACTTTACAAATTATTCTGCTATTAGCTTAATTCTTGTATTAATCATTAATTAACTGGGAATTAGAATACTCTGGAAAAAGAAGTAAGGGGACAGAACCAAGGAGAAGATATTATACTGCAGAATCTTGTGTTGTAAGGCAGAAATTAGTGTAAATTAGTTTTAGCAGTGGTAGCATACATGGTTTACAGTAAAACAAAAAGTTGGAGCTTGAAGGCTGTTTATTCTATCACATGTAGCTCAGTCTATTTTATTCAGGCTCTCTGATATGGATTAGTTTTCCTAATTCCTCTCTTAACTTTTGATTTTCTATTGATTGATTTTCTATTGATATTGTTTGATTTTCTATTTCTATGAATGACAAATAGATGAAGTGAGTAGAGGCAGTATAGAAGGACATTAATGTGTAAAGATATTGGTCTCCCTTTTTTTTGTAGACACAACCATTAGGAATATTTTGAACCTTCCAGTCTTTCTTTTTTCATTTTTTTTAATTTTTTTTACTGTCCACCAGCTGCAAACTGTGGCAATGAAACATTTCCATAAGTTCTTAGTTTGAGAGCCTTGGCCCAGCTCTTCCTAGACCTGAATGTGTGTATGAGGTTGTGGAAGTGTCAAAACACAGTACTTGTTCTTAACCCAGTCACCCCAAGAGAAGAAAGAAAAAAAAAAAGCACAGAAAAAGTGACCTGAGTCATTCTCAGTTCCATCCAGGGAGCAGCAGTAGTTCCTCTGGCACTATGGAGAAGGAGAGCAGACTGATCAATGGAAAGGGTCATTACAGATCCAGTTACCATGATGCCTTGCAGTACATCCAACTTCTATCCCCCTGCTTCTGACAAGTCAGAAAGGTTTATGTGGGACCTTCTTGAGTGTCACCTTGCATGTCCTCCCTTCTGTTCAGGACTTACTTTCCATTTATTTCTCTTAGCTGATGAAACAGGCAGGTGCAATTACGTACAAGCAAAACAAAATTAATGATGAATAGCCATTATGGGAAAAAACAAATGTGAATGGCAAAACACGAAGAAAAAAACTTACCCCCCAAACCTTATACCAAAATAAATTTTCTTAATGTTTTGCTATAATTGCTGGTTAGCTGACCTCTTGAAATTAAGAAGAAAAATGTTCCATGTCTTAAAAACATTTGTACTAAACCTAATAGAGTTGTAAATGTGTGAGTACATTGTTACAATGGATTATACAATATTTAATGTTTTTCAAAAAATGAAGAAGAGAGACATTTTGCTTACATGGTTCATGTTTTCTTGAAGAAAAGAAAAAGAACTCAAAAATTAAAGAAGCCTCTCCTTCTCCAAAGATGATGTTATTGACTACATGACTGGAATATAAATTTATACTATGCAGATAAAGTATGTATATCAAGCTAGGGTTTATACAATCAAGACCAGATATAGCTATATTTTTTAAAATTCCATTTACTCCTTTCTAATAATAATGTGGTCATCTTCTGTGAATTGAAACTTTTTTAATTACTGCATTTTTCCTTCCCTTTTATGCCAATTAAGTTTTAAATATAACAGAAAAGTTAAAAGATGGCAATGTGCCAATAATAAAAATACATACCTGGAAAACAAAAATAGTATTTAAATACTGACAGTCAACACCATCCTGGGACACTTTAGGATGAGTGCTGTTTGCAGGTTGGAGCTGGTGATCCACCTACTCTCTTAAGCTTCAGTGAGACACATTTGAGTGCTGGGTCAAGCTCTGGACTCCTCAGGGCAAGTAAGATGTAAAATAACTGGACTGAGTCCAATGATGGGCCATAAAGACAATCAAGGAATCTGAAGATCTCTTACATAAGGAGGTGTTGAGAAAGCTGGGCTTCCTCAGCCAAGAGGTGGCTTGTGAGGGAATTGAGCATAAATACTTTTATATGCAAACCAGTTGTTTTGTCTAGCTCACAATAGTATTCATATAAATATTCTGTCAGCATCTTAGTATTCATATGTTCTTCATTGTTTTTATTTTAAAAATTTCCTAGTGCTAAAAAGTCAGAATTAGGTGGGATTCTAAAATGTATCTGCTGTGGATGGCTTAGCAATCAGAGTGTTCCTCTCCAGAAACACAAGGAATGCAGGGCAAGCCCTTCTGTGTGTTAGATACTGCCCTGAGAGCAATTGGATGAGCTGGTTATTATTCTAATCTTCAGTTATATAAAAATTTGCTTCTGGTTTTGGATTGTTTGGTTGTTTACTTTTTGTTTTTGCTATTCAAATTTTTTTTAATAATATTTTTTTGTCTTCCTGGGAGAATGGTTGTTGGTTTCTTTGTTTGTTTAGCTATTGTTATTTTACTTTGTTTTTGTTAGCTGTTGCCTCTGGAATACAAATTTGTAACACAGAGGAAAGAAGTTTAACTTAAGTGTAGCAAAGACATTTAGATGTAGCTTTCTGCAGTCCTATTAGGAGTATTCTGGCATCTAGTCCTTCATCTAGCAAGGAGCAAATAAGAAGTCATTTGTCAGCCCTGTGCAGATGCTTCAGACACAAATATTTCACTAGAATAAAATAGAATGCTAATATCCATTATACCGTTTTAACATGTAGGGCTACAATCATGTCTATCTTTTGACCTCTTGAAAATATTTTTCTTAAAGCTCTTCTGTCTCATTTTAAATGCCTCTGTTTTATGTGGTATAAAGGTATAGTGGCTTTCAAAAGATATAGAAGTAAGGTGTACACTCAAGTCACAGGTCAGAACTCTCATATAGCAAAGGATTAAGTAATTACTTTATTTATGAAAGCTAGCACATCAAGCTGACATCAGGCACTTTAAAACAGGACCTTATTTCATTATGCTGTGTTGTGCTTACTTATTTCATGCTAGAACTGTTGGACTCTTAATTTAGTTGACATAATGCACATAAATACTGAAGCATAAACATTTTATCATATAAATTACTGGTATGAGACCTGTATAAATATAGAACTAAATCAGTGTCTGAGTAGCCTGACTCAATCTCCCCCTTCCCTAGCCTTTGCACAGCTTTTGCACAGAAGACAAGGAGCAGAGCTCTGATCCAGTCTGCCTTGTGGGCTGTACCTGTGGTGCCCAACCACACATCACCTCTTTCTGACCTGCTGGGAAAACTGCAGCTCGTCCTGTGACAACAGTACTGCATCAGGTTCAAGGCTTCCAACAGGCAGGAAATGAGCTCATTGTTAATGGAGAAAAAAAATGAGAAAAATAGTCTGGAGGAGACTTCTAGGAGGAGGTCTTTCTTGTCAAAGTTTGGGCATGAAAGGGGTAATCTGCAGAAGGTAAAGCCTTTTTGAAGCAGCTTTTATAAATTTCATTTTCAGTGTCTATCTATATCAGCCTTGTGTCTCTAATGAAGGAAAATCAAAAGTAGCATTCTATGAGCTCAGTCACAGCTGTCACAAAATTATTTTTAGATTAAGTTCTCAAAGTTACAGAGGCAAAACAGAATCAAAAAAATGTTTCGACTGACAAAGAAGAGAAATGAGATTTGTTAATGCTCCTAAGCCCAGCCATTGTAGTAAATGAACAGTTTCCTTTCCCTTATGCTGGATAACATTACATTTGCTGGTATTTGTTTTACATATTCTCATGTATTCAAAGTGCATTGGTATCTTACAAGAATGAATGACAATTTTTAGAGGGTCAGGCCATTATTTGAAAAAATAATAGTCAATGAGATGGAAATGCTTTGCCCCTGCTGTAAGCTCCTGTGCCGTGTGTGGCCCCAGAGTGTAGAATGCAGCGAGCCAGCACTAATCCTGAAGATTGATACAGCACCATCAGCTCCTTCAGGAACCACGCTGGGGATTTGAACCAACCACGTTAACACATGATTTTATTCAATGTGGCAGCCTGCAGAGAATATCAGTCTGCTCTTTTGTTGTGTTAAACTCTGGCCACAGATTAGTGGCTGGGGCTGGTTTCCAGACCGCTGCTTTCTTTACACAATTTTGGTGCATCTCTTGGCCACCTTCCTATGTTCTTAGGACACCAAGCCTCCTTCTGAGGTGCCATGGAGGCACAGCAGCTTCTTCCCATGGCAGGAGTATCTCATTGCTGTTGTGCACAGAGCCAAACAGGATCACTTTTTAACATGATCCGTTCGAATAGAAATTTCACTTAGGTGTGGAATAGCTCTCTTTCGTAGAATCTAGTAACAGCTGAAACAGTAGATTGGTTTTTAAGTATTTATGTTTCTCAGTACCTGGAAACTTGGATAGTTTAAACTTTAAACTCATGCTTTACAAATTTTAGTAAGATTTTCTGGTATCTCCAAAAGAAATATGTCAACTAAATTTTAAAGGAGACAGAAAAGTTTCCCGCTGTCTCTTTATATTTAGATTTCATGAAAATACTGTAGAAATTATATGAATATCAAAAAGGACAGAATTTGTTTTAGAGCCTAGAAATACTACATATTTCACCAAGCTCTTTTTTATGGGGCAATATTGAAAACTATGTTGATTTTTAATATTGCATTATCCTATAGGCAAAGAAATAGTTAATCTACCTCAGCCCTTCTTTTTATAGACAATAATAAAAGGCCAGCTCTCTGTGAAGTGCATTTTCTTTGATTTGCAAAGAACTAATGGAAAACTGAGAGTAAAATAAAAGCACCACTGTGCAAATCTGTCCAGAAAAGTTTCCAAATAAATAAAGTATTAAATTCAATGATTTGAGATGATGCAATAAAGTTTAGGGATTTTTGTAAATCTTAGGAGTGAATGCAATCTTTCTTTCACTCCAGGAAAGCTGTAAAAGCAGGTCCCATGACAAGCTACTTTGCTAAAAAACTACACTTGTGACAACAAGTTCATTGTACAAAAGGTGTTTACTAGCCATAGGAGTGATTTAAGAGAAAATAAGTTTTCCCCTTTGTACTGAAACCCATGATTATGACACCTAAGTCAATCCTTTTACTCCAATAGTGACACTGAGACACATTGAGAAACAGACTTAGGGATGCACCCCTCATTGACAAAATGCAAAAGTCTGGTCACCCCAAAACCTCAGTCAAGGCACCTTCCCGAGAGAGCACCATATGGGTATCGACTGTATTCCCCCTACAGGGTAATAAAGGTCCCTCAGGTTTCAGGGGCAAAGGCAGGGCTGAAATCTCAATGGACAGATTTCTCCCTGAAGCTCCCTTGCACTACTGAGTTCGTGGGAAAACCACGCTCTTTAGTATGGTTTTACCTACACCTCACACCTCAGGCTGAGACCAGGTCTAGCCTAGCATCACAGGAAAAGAGACAAACTGTGCACAGTGTGGCTTAATTCAAATATAACTGTATGAAAGCAATTGCCATGTCATGGGGAGTAAAGGACAGCAGCCTTGAATCAATCAATGATGTCTTTTTGAACAGATATCTAAACAACAATTAAACATTTTCTCTCTGCTGAGACGACATTATCATGGATCCTTAAGAGACTTCTGCTGAATTTGTGTTCATGTACAGCTCACTAATAGATTTGATTTCTTCCCTGGGAAAATATCTGCATTGGATTTCAGGAGAAAAAAAACCCAAATTTCCCAAACAATCAACCTGGCTATCAGCAACTCCCTCCAGTGTCTGTCTTGTTTCTCCTTGGTAATATAAGAATTGTGGGGTGCTTTTCTCTCAAGGTCCTTTATTGAAGGCAGTTCAGGCTAATCCAAGTATAATTCAGTATGTGGTTTTCTAATAATAGCTCCTTCTGCATAGCTGGATGCATGTAGAAATTCTTTTTGAATGCCTAATTGCCATTTCTTCTTCCTAATTTAGCTAAATATATGATTAGGCATAACTTCTAACTGTAACAAGATGATTACTAAACTCAGGCAAACCAAAACTATAAAATCTTATTTTTTAATTCTATACTTCAAAATCAGTAATTTCTTTTTTTCTATCAGTGGCTAAGACACAAGTTTAAGTTACCATGACCAAGATCTGGCCCTGCTCTGTAAGCAGCAGAAAGTGTAGTACACATAAACATTTTTTTCCCTTTGGCCTGCTCACAGTCTGTCTTCTGTCATCTGCAAATTTAATGAGTTTCTAATGAAGACATAGACTTGGTGTCCAATCTATGAGGAGCTCAGAGGGAAATTTAAACCACAGCAAGCACTAGGGTCTGAGGATCGATAACAGTACTTTTAAGACCTGTTTGTAGTGGTAAAACTGATGTTTCTGCTTTATCTCTGTTACCAAGAAATTTTGCTCCCGAAATGCAAACATTGTTTGGCTACTGCCAATTTATTGGCAAATCTGAACACCTGTATTGCCAACAATTTTTTCCATACAGTGGCAAACATGTGCCTTCAAGACCTCAGGTTAGGTTATGCTTCTTGAAGACACCATTTACTTTCAAGCCAATAGGAGCAGTGATGCTAAGATGCATTAAAACACCATAATGATGCTTCCTTATCAGCTAGCCTCACAATTAGCAGGTTGTTATTGTATTTTGTATATGCATATATCCACTCATATACCTGCCAAACCTGACACATCACCCTTCCACCTTTAATTGTTAGGAAAGATTTGAGAGAGAGTCTAGTTGGAGAATGACTGCAAGAGTGGAAAAATATAGATGCTCTCACACTTCCCTGTTGTCTTCCCCTGCAGGTTTGTTTTCTGTTTGTTCAGGTTTTTGTTTGTTTTTCTTCTTTTGTGTGCATTCAATACATAGAATTTTGTGAATTATATTCCTGAAAATTAACTGAAAAATAATTAATAACATAAATAAGTGCATTCTTCTGATTCAACTGAATTTATTAGAGGTGAAATACTCTAAAAGTATTTTTGTCAATTTTCTTCTAATTGCATTGATTTGAGGGTTTTTAAAAAATAGTCAACAAAAAAGTGCTCTTAATCAGATTAACAGTGAAACAATATGTGAAATTTTACTCAGCAATCATGCTTCATAGTCAACAATCAATCCAGGATATTTTGCTTACCAGATATCTGTGATAGTCATAAATAACTAGGTGGGATGATAAATTATATATAAGAAAGCCACTGCATTGTTTCTGATGGAAAAGATTCTCTAAAACATTCTAATGCTCTATGACCCTGTTCAGCTCCAATGCCATCTTCATCTCCAGAATTAGTATTATTGCTTCACTGTCAGATGTTGTGTACATTTAGAGAGTGTTCCACCAGGATTGTTTTATCACAGACTACCTTTTACGGTCCTCTCTGTTGCAAAACCTCATAAGCCCCACACAGTTCTCCCCCCACACTGCACTGCTTGAGGAGGTTTTATTGTCACTCAGACCCCTTTCTGTCTACTTTCTGCTGCCAAACAATAATCCTGAAAATTGCATTTCACATGTACATCTTCTCTTTCTTTTCCTTTCAGGGAGAACGGTAAAATATAATATTAAAATCTGTGAATGCCTGAAACTGTTATTTATCTGGGTTTTTCAGTCCTCTGTCTTCTGCAGAAACACCTGTTTCTATATATGGGTCAATTTTTCATCATGTCCAGACAAATTAAATGACAATAAATATTGAACTGGAAAAGCATTTGGTCTCAAGTTTTCTTTTCTAGGTCTAGTTTTAATTTTGTCAGTTTCTAACATTGTTTTCATTCTGGTGTTCCCACATTACTTTCACGGCATGACAAGAGAGCCATCTCCTATATTTGCCTTTGAAAGGAATGTGTGCTGCAGAAGTATCTTGCTCTCAGATAGAACATTTTTGCATTCACATGTTTCAATATTACCCACACTTTTTAAGGCTTAAAAGCAGTTTTCTTCCTCTCCTCTTTTACTACTCTCATGTTCATTGATGCAATTAGAAAGGACTAATTCCCATATCTTTGGAATCCAGAATTGCAGAGGGAAATTGAACTGATTGGATACCAGGCACAGAAAAAAAAGGCAAACCTCCTGTGCTGAACACAGAGGTTCTACAGTTACCCCTCAAAAAATATTCTTTCTCAAGCTCCACTTTCAGTTAATCATCAAAAGTCTACACTAAATTTTACAGAAGGTAAGGAGCAATAGATAATATTTTCAGTAGAAAGAGGTCTGTGAGAAGTATGAAGTGATGCAATTTATAGTGTACTTGTGTGAAACTACCTAGGTAATTTTAATTTAAAGCAGAATTATTTCTGAAAAAAAACCCACAATATATTAGTAATAAGAGTATCTAAGTTTTTCTAGAGCATGTCTATTTTTTAAAAAATAAAATATTAAAGTGCTATGCAAATGTAGAAGCCTCATTACAGTGGTACTGTATCATATGCCACTAAACTTCTGAAATTAGGATTTTCATTACGGTTGCTTGTATTATCATTTGGAGTGGTCTATAATTCATTAGCACAAATTCAATGCAGGCTAAATTGTAACATACAACTTTACAAACCACAGAAAACATTTCCTCTAGTAAATTGCTTTTATCAAGTTACAGGACCTGTACCAATTTTTTTTCTTTTATGTGTGGACACTGATGCTGCTTGCTTTTGTTTTTCTTTGGGACATAATATTTTTATAATATAAAAAAAAAAAATCCAACAACCAAGGACAGAAGAAGACAAAGAAACTTCCTTCAAAAAACATCACATCTATTTTCTCTTTTAGCTGATGTAGTAGTAGAATTGCAGTCCCTTGAGTATTCTAGAAGACATTCTAAATCCCTCTAAAAGTGGAACAAGAAATTTATTGTTATTTTAGGTAAACTGAAACAATAGCTAAAAAGGAAAAAAAAAAGGAATAAACTCCAAACTCTCAACCAATTAACCAAACCCAAGGGAAGCCAGGTTGGTAAGTGGGAATTAGTTAAACTTCTCTTTTACCAGATCCTCCAAATGAATCCACTCTGCTTGTTGCAAAACTCATGCAGGCAGGTGTAAGAAATACAATTATTCTGATCTGGCAATTAATTGAAGGACTCTGCTGCTCCCATCTAGCCTACACGCTTGAATTTTATTTGTGTGGAAACCAGGAGCTGCAGAGATGGAATGAGAGTCTGGGCCACCACCAGTCCTTCAGACTGGATTACAAGCACATTGTTGTGAGAGTGTCTGTAAAAGACAACATGGATGTGCTCCTGGATACAGTATTATAGATGTCACTTACAATGTGGAGTTTTTATTGGTTACATGAAAAAGAACTCCATCCAACTGCTGTGAATAATTAGGGTTAAATTGCTAAATTGTTGTGAATAAAATATATGTGCATATCGATGCCATTCACCCCCTTAAAGAAGAAATTACTTGTATGACATTAGGAAGAGCTATTTGGTTCACTCTGCATGTCTATTACTAGAATGTCATTCAAAGCAGATGCATTTTGCATTGTAATCTGAGAGTAATTAGGCTCAGTAATGAATACAGAACAGTGTAACAGCTTTCTCTCGTGGGCCCCATCAGCCATGGTGTTTTCTCTCAGCACAGCTGCCACGAACACGAGCAGAAAGGAATAATTCTTGTGATGTATCAGTCAACCGTTTTCATTGCTATGGAGTCTCAAAGTCAATAACACATATTCTGAATTGGATTTAAACTCCAAGACTGGATTTATGCCAAGTATTTTTTTAAAATACAAAACTTTAAAGATCATGCTGCAGTTCATCACTTCTTGTTGCAATGAGCTACACGTTTATGTTTCTCAGGAGCAGGAGTTCACAGAAGCAATGGAATTTAAAATGGCAATTGTAAATGGCCTCATGGAAAGAAAAATCATTTTACGAAGAAGTAAAAATGATGAGTATGCATACTCTTAGCAGTGTAAAACTGCTAAGCTAACAGTAAAACTTGTTATCACAGCTCTGGTTTATGACAACATGACTGATGCAGCAAGAATAACATTTAGTTCTCATTTTTGCACAGCTTAGAGAGATTATGGTGTTAATGGCTATCAAAACACAACTTTCCTATACTATAGTTTAAAAATGTGTCATAAAAGACACACAAAGAACATAGGGATGTCTGTAACATGATGGGAATTTTGTGTGTGCTATTTAATAATTATTTAGGAATAGTTCAAGCAGGGAAAGCTCTATGTAAGTAGAAGTGGAGAGAGTGGTCTTTTGCAGGTGCTCTAAGAGTACCCAAGGGACTTCATAGGGTCAAGACTTTTGTGGGTGTGATGATAAATTATGGTAAAATCACGGCAAAACTGAACGTCTTCCAAAGAATTTAGGCTCAAAATATTTATTACTTGCCAATGCATATTCTAAGAACATACACACCTTTCAGCAGTGAGAATAAACCTGTAATGTACTAATGATCTCAATGGTCTCAGGAGCATACATATTTCTAAAGTCTCTTAGAAATACAGCTTCTGCATTAGTCGCTGGCATAGCAAAAAGGCCTGGCCTGTTGTAATGATTGAAATTCTTTAGCTGGGGTTGGACAAAAAAAGAAAAAAAACAAGAAAAAAAACTAACTGCACACTTTCTTAAGCAGGAATTTTGTAGAAATTTCCTTTTTATTCTGACATTCAGCTTGCATGTGTAACCTTGCAACTCTACAGAATATAATTTCAGGAAATTAAGACAAAACCTTTGTTTATTGCCCAAAATTTTATACAGGGATATCAAGTAACACACTGAAATCAAGATGAAAATATCTTTACTACATGTCCTTGAACTATTGTAGTATTTCAATTTCTTTTGATTTCCAGCTTTTATTTGTGTTTTTTTTTGTTCTTTTTAAATTAATATTACATGTGAATTTCTCCCCTGCTGCATCAATTTCTCCTTCATTCTTAGCTTTACTCCTTTTTCTCTGCAGTTTATTTAAATTCAAGTTGGAGGCATGCTATAACAGATCTCACACTGAAGTGATTCCCTGTATCATCTTGACCAGGTGATAGTGACAGGAATTATCTAGTGCCAATAACTTTTATTCTTACTTACCTTATGACTGTTTCTCTAGCCAAGCAGAGTGAAGGAGCCTTCATGCAATAGAGAATGAGGCTCAATGAATTGTTTTAAAATTGAATCCCAGCACATTTCAGCGTACCTTTGGTCAGTCTGCTGTCAGTGCTTGTTGTTTAGCACAAACTCCTGTTATATCCTTTCTCCTTCTTGACACCTCTTATGGTTATTTTTAATTTAAGGTTGCACTTTATATAATATTTCAAATGTTTTATTTATGGACCAAGTAACACAGTAAATCTGCATTTAACATATCCCAGTGTGAAACCCTTCCAATCTGAAAACTGTCTTGTCACAGTACTGAAATGAAAATGCGGCTTTTACTAGACTCAAGCTTAGACATTGCAGTTCATTGTTCCTTAGTAACAAAAGAAGTATGAAGAAACTGCTTCATTTTTCTGTTGGTTTCATAATATATAAATTTTTTTAACTTTAAAAAATATTTTTAAACTTTAAAAATCAAGATTATCTTTTTTAATCTATCCGAGATATCCTTTTCTGTTTGTCTGCATTACTGTAGTAATGTAAATCATAGCTTTTGCTCCTGGTTTGCTCATGGTCTGTTGAAAGGCTTAGGGACAGCTGNAAAATCAAGATTATCTTTTTTAATCTATCCGAGATATCCTTTTCTGTTTGTCTGCATTACTGTAGTAATGTAAATCATAGCTTTTGCTCCTGGTTTGCTCATGGTCTGTTGAAAGGCTTAGGGACAGCTGTTTTGCCACTTATATTTTCCTTTCTCAAAAGCAGAGCTAGCAGTGATTATCTCCTTCCTAGAGCGCTCTGATATCTGCTGAGGAAAAGCACTACACAAATGTGTGCTATTAGTAATAGTCACATAAAAGGTACAAAGTAAAACAAAACTTAATCCAATACCAATTTTTACTGGGCCTGTCTGTCATGATAGAAAACTTAAAGAGTCTCTCATAAGGAAAGGTCTGCTTTATAGAAAATGGAAAGATTGTCCAAATGAGAAGAAAAAGAAAGCTCATGAAACATGACAGCTTGAGCTTAAATACAGCCTGATGACTAGGACAAAATTTGAGAAGTGGCTTGCAATGCTTAAGTTGCTAGTAAGAAATTGTTTGCTTCTTTACCAGGTATAGGAAGACAAAGAGAAAATTCGATGATCAGGGTGTTGCAGGGNGTGAAACATGACATGGAAAAGCTTGAGCTTAAATACAGCCTGATGACTAGGACAAAATTTGAGAAGTGGCTTGCAATGCTTAAGTTGCTAGTAAGAAATTGTTTGCTTCTTTACCAGGTATAGGAAGACAAAGAGAAAATTCGATGATCAGGGTGTTGCAGGGTACTCATGGATGAACAAGACACAGCAGGGTAGTGTAACAGAGTTTTGTATCAGTCTACTGCTTAAGTCTTTGATAATTCTCACTTCCTTACTATTTTTGCAGGGATCAGAGGACTTAGAGAAATTTGTTGTGAATATGCAGGAGGAATAAAACCAAACAAAACTTAGATAAGTCTCCAGAACTGGGTGACATTTGGAAGTATTCTTGCGAGTAACTCAGACATGAAACTGCAAAGCATGTGGCAAAGCCTTGTAAACTGTAAACAGTGCAATGCAATTTCTACTGTGCTAGAAGAATAACTCCCATTACAGAAAAAATCTGAAAACCACAAAGGGCAACCTGGTAATGACAGATCAGAAAGTCTAATTTCCACCCTGGCAAGGTCAACACATCTAAAAGATAAGACTACTGAGCACATGGAAAAGCAAAGGATGTTGTGAAAGACTCATTTAGCTTCAGTAAATGAAAATCCTGACTCACACACTTGATGGAGTGCTGTGAGACTATCTGACTGAGCAAGTGCAATTATTCTTTTTGTTTAAAAGAAAAAAAGATAGTCTCCTCTTTTTAATTCCCAAGAAATCACCCCCTTCTCCATGGTTCAGCGCATCTGTAGGATGCTGGTATAGTTCCTTTTTCTTTCCCTCCAGTGGATGAGCAATTTTGAATCTGAGCATCCTGGGGTTTTGCAAACCATTCTAAGAGCCTTGCAGATGGCTGTAGCTGGACAGGAAATAATTTGCAGGTACATCACTGTTTCAACAGGTCTTGGGACATTGCCATGGCTGCCTGGTACCAGGTGTCTTGCTTGTATGCTTAGTTAAGCTGAGACTCGAGTTTCTCAAGAAGGATTTAGGTCTTCACATTGGACAGATTTTTTGCTGCCTCCCTCTTTGGCCTAGTTGTAGTTTACTTTGTAGGCTACTTTGAGTGAGTAAATTCCCTATTCTTCTGTAAGCCTTCAGCACATGTACACTCTCTCACACACTCAGAAATACACATATGCCCACACAAAGAAACAAACAGTCTCTCACCTCCTTATGTCCTGTCCTGGGTAACCTTTTGTCTGGACAAAAGAGCCTTGAGAAACCAAGCACTGAGAGCTGGGGGATGAGAGCAGGGGGATAGGAGCAGGAGGATGGGAGCAGGGGAGACTGGAGCAGACAGGAGGAGCAGGCAGGAAAAGTACACAGTGCCCTGGCAGCTTGCATGATCTCTGCATGACACAATTCTCAGGATGTTCTCTTGTGAGTATTCCGATTCCTCTACAGACTGTTTTAGTTTCTAGGCATTTTTTTCAAACTTTCATCCTCCACCTTCTCTTCTTCACACTACATACTGTGTGATGATGCTGCTACTTTCCCATGTGGTGGCAGGTGTGTTATCCTGAAAATCAGATGAAGTTCTTTTTGCTTGGCTGCTTCTTTGTATTTTTTGGGGAGTTGTATGGCCTGGTTTTTGGTAGCAGGGGGCCACAGAGGAGACTTCTGTGAGGAACTGCTAGAACCTTCCACCATATCCAGCAGAGCCAATCCCTGATGGCTCTGAAGATGGACATGCTGCTGGCCAAGCCTGGGCCAATTACAGAGGTTGGTAATGCTTCTGTGATAACATATTTAGGAAGAAAATCAAAACAAAGTGGGACACAATTTTTTTTCTAGCCAGAGATGAGGAGGAGGTGAGAACATGTGACAGAAACAACATGGAGACACCAGGTCAGTGGAGAAGGAGGAGGAGGAGATGCTCCAGGTGCTGGAGCTGAGATTCCTCTGCAAACCATGGGACTACCATGGTGAAGCAACTGTACACCTGCAGGTCATGGGGATCCACAGGGGATGCAGAGATCCACCCACAGCCCCTGGGGATCCACGGGGGATGCAGAGATCCACCCACAGCCCGTGGGGGAGGTGCTCACACCAGAGTGGGTGGATGCCTGGAGGAGGCTGTGATCCCGTGGAGGACCAAGTGGAGAGAGGGGTCCTTGCTTCCAGGCTGGAGCAGCCTGTCCTTGGAGGACTGCACCTCATGGAAGAGTGACTCACACTGCAGCAGTTTTGGGAGGACTGCCTGCCCGTGGGAGGGACTCATGTTGAAGGAATTTTGGGAGGACTCCTGCTCATGATATTTGGAGTGATGCTGGGAAAGCTCACAGGGAACTGTCTCCCATGGGTAGGACCCCATGGTGCAGCCGGGGAAGAGCTCCTTTCCTGGAGCAGTGGAAGAAAGCCTTGGGTGATGAAATGACCACAACCCTCATGCCCTGTCCCCTGGGCTGTCAGTGGGAAGGAGGGAGGGGCTGAGGGAAGAAAAGGTGTTTTAAAGACTCATTTTACTTCTTATTATCCTCCTCTGATTTTGTTTGTACTAAACTCACTCTCCATGATGAGCCTGTTTTGCCTTTTGAGTGTTTCCTCCCAGTCCTTATCTCAACTCCTGAATTCTTTATTTAAATTTTCTTTCCTTTCCTCTGCCCAAATGTAGCAGGGGAGGTTGAGTGAGTGGCTGTCATGGGTGTTTGGTATTTGGCCAGTATCAAACCATGACAGTCATGCACATAACATTTTTTCTCAAGTTTAGAATTCTTCAGGTTAATATTTGGTAATATTTCTGGTCTTAAGAGAAGCCATTGCTTTGACTAAATGGTTTTCTGCAAGATGAAATGTATTACTCACTTAAATCCTTCTCAACATAAAGGAATGGAAAATGGAAAATGAGAAAATACATGGGGTTCTTGGGGTGAATAAAAGTATGAAGCACTTTACATATATTTGTGGAGTTAATCTCAGCTGTCAGGTAAACCCCCAATGAGTCTTTATTTGCTCCACTCTTATGGAATGGGGTGGGGAGTTGGAAGGGAAAAAGTGAGAAAACTCAAGGACTGAGTTAAAGGAAGTGTTCTACGTGTAGAGGGGAAGAAAAAAAAATGAAAAGAATAAAACAAGTGTCACAAATTTAACTTACCACCAGTCAACCTATGCCTAGACAGCCCCTGAGCACTGGTTACTTGGGAAAAAAATTCCCCTGGTTTTATTGCTGAGAATGGTGATTTATGATATGGAATATTTCTCTTCTCAGAAGAAGAGAGATATTGAGTCAACTCTTCTGCCTACATCCTCTGCCAGTCTCTTGGTCTCTGGCCCATCTCCAATCTACATGTAAGGGCAGAGTGAGAAACAGTCTTGGGACCGTGCAAATAATGTTCAGCAGTGGCTAAAACATTGTTGTGTTATCAACATTATTTTAAGAATGGAATAGAATGGAAAAGAATATTTCAGTGGGAAGGAACCCACAACAATCAGGTAGTGCAACTCTTTGGTCACAGATCCAAAACACAGAAATATATGGGCTGCTATGAAGAAAATTAACTCATCCCAGCAAGACCCAGTACAATATGAAGAGTTTCAAGAGATGAAGAGTTTTTAAAGCAGCTGAAGGAGAATTTGACAGAGGAGCATTCAGAAATGTAACAGGGTAAAATTATTCCCCTTTTCTCACTACAAGAGTCCATTGGAGCATCAGATGAAATGGTCAGGCTGCAGGTATAAATCAAGGAAGAGGAAGAGATTTCACATGCAGCATGCAGAAAAATCTGGAACTCATCACCAGCGCTCCTGTGGAGGTTTGCTCTTTAAAAGGGTTTGGAAAACTCTTAGGCAAATTTATGGAAGAAAAATTAACCAATGGCTATAAAATAAGATGCAGATGCAGATTTTAGATGAAAAAAAAAAATAAAAAAAATAAATCCCCAAATGGCAGAATGCTGGGAACTAAAGAAATAGGGAGAGAAAGCAGCAATATCTGTTTTTGGCATTCCTTAGCTCTCTCAGCATACATTGTGTGCAGGCGCCTTTCAGAAATGGGATAGAGGCTTCATGGACCTTTGCTCAGAGAAGTAGTTTCCTCCTCTGCTCTTACATTAATTTTCTTAGTATTGGACTGCAGTTCATTTCAGGTTATACTTTTCCAGTGACAGATTTTGAGTAGAGAGGGACATGGAAGATAGAAATGAGGATTTCCTGGCAAAGACAATTTAAAATGTTCCCTACCTACACCATTTATTTGTTAGGTGTTCAAAACTAATTTCTTCTCTAGCAAGTGATTTCCATTCAGGTATATCCCTGTGGATCTGTGTTTTAAATTCTTATTTAAACCATTTGCATGCTTTTTTTTTCACCTCCAAGTTCTCCAAGTGATCTAATTTCTTCCACAGAAAGTGTTCAGAGTTTCTTCAAAACCTTCATTCCTTATCTGGAGTCTGTGATGCTCCCTAATGACACTCACCCCTCCTGTTTGGCAGGTCAACCTGATCAGACAAGGAAAGGTGATTCTGGTTAAAGATGTACTGAAATAGCTGATTCTAATTAGAGAAAGTTAGAAAATACTCAATTTCAGTCTGCTGCTTCCATTTTAGACAGGTTATCCAGTATCTAAATTAGAAGCAGCAGGTATCTGATCTGAAAAGAAATTGTTTTTCCTTAAATCCGAACCTTAGTGCTTTGGTGTTACTTTCCCTGATGTTAGAGTCTGAGTTAATGGGATAGCCACATCAAATTCTGTTTTGGAACTGTAAAACTTGCAGCACTAGTTTATTCCCTGAGGGTGGTGTATGGGCCTTAGTGAGGGCTTTTAGACAATTGTTTCTAATATAGGTAATACATCCAGATAAAACACCTGTTACTTGGCATCTTGTTTTCATTAGCATGTTGAAAACATAAAGACTGAAATGAGACCCATCTTAAGAAGACTTTGACCATAATGCTGTAGGGTAATAAGCAAAACATTTTATACATGTCTTCAACTATTGTATTTTCTAATTTATACAATTTTAATAAAAACTTCTTGAATGAAATTAAAAATCTATTTGAAATTCATTTTTTTTTTAACCAAGAAAGAGTTAAATCTGAATTTAAGATTAAACTGAAATACCTAACAACATGTTTGAATCAGATTTTCTATTTTTGAATTGTGCAATAATGTAGTATTGGCATTTAGGTTCAAGGTTTTGCACTAGTAACAAATGCAGTGCTAAAGTATTTAGATACAAATATTTTGTTCAGAGAAGGAACCTACATAAGCCCGAATATTTATCCATAAATTGAGTCAATATCATCTAAGTATTTGTGTATAAATGCAAATATAAGAACGGTGCAGGCTTTATCTTTCAATTGCTGTTTTCAGATCTGTTTCTTCACTGAAAACTTGGAAAACAGTTGTATCCGTAGTTCCTCCAGAAGCAGAACTATCTTTTAGAATAATGACACTGAAGACCTAATATCTCAAACAAGCTGAGAGGGGTGGTAAAAATTATATCCTGCTTGATTTTATAGCATCATCCTTAAAACGACTGACACCAATTGCACACCTGGGTCCCAGTGATTTGCTCCTCTACTGTGAAACAATGACTTTTGGGCTAGGCCTGATATGTTGAATTGGGTCATGTTTTGACATGACATATTGTCATGTTAGCAAATGTGGGTTTAGAGGAAAGATTGAACTGTTTCTGCACACACTTGTGCTCTGTGCACCGTGCTTGGGGAAAGTGAAGGTCCAGAGCAGCAGAAATCTCTTCTACATACTACCTGCAAGAAGTGGTGAAAAAGAGGATGTACAGAATCCTGTGCAGTGAATTTTAAGAAAAGGCTCATCTTTAATTCTTAGATATGTTGCTGCATCACTGTGTAACAGAGAATTGAAGGTAAGAAAAAGGAGAAAGGGCAAAACACAACACATTTGTGTGAGGGAGAGGTTTGGGGCTCACAGTCAAGCATGCAATCTTTGTCTCTCATTTTCCTGAACATGTAAATTGAAATGAAATTAAATGAACTTGGAAAAGATGCCTCAATCTGTTTTGGGAAATGGAACCTGGACCCTGATCTCTTTGCCAGGGGACAGGCATTCTCTGAGGACCTGGAGTGCAGGAGGTTTCCCATGGGGTTTAGCATGGCTTGGAGCAGGGCATGATAGCCAGGACCAGTCCCTCCATCCCAGCCAGGAGCTGGGGACCTGAAGTGGGGTACTTTAGGCTTCTGGGGGAGTCCTGGGGGCTTGGACAGGGTTAGTGAGGCCCATTAGCACTCGCAGGGCCAGTCTCTTTCCCAGCAAAGCACTTGCTTATACTGCTTTGCTCTCATTCTTTCTATTTCCTCAATGAATCTCTCTTTCTTAATAATCTTGTGACAACACAAAAGATGAGAAGTGATCCAATCCAAAGTTGTACCTGCCTATTGTAGAAAGAGATGTCAAACCACAGGAAAACTAACAAGTTTTCTGTCAGGTAGGAATCTATTTTTACTTCCTAAAATAATAGCAAATGCTCAGGATGATTGACATCTTTTCTTGTCTCTGTTGAACAAACTGTATTACACAGGCTGTCGCTTCAGCTGTAAGTTTTGGTGTCCAGGACATTACAGATATCAGTTAGAGTGGAGCTCAAGTTAATAGTGTGATGGGTTAGCAGAGAGGTAATTACATTGCAGATACCCTTATGTTTTTTCACTATGTATTATGACATTTTTTGGATGTGACTAATTTTTGAACTTGTGCTTTTCTAGAAGGTGACTGCTAAAGAGTTTCTTATGACACTTTAAAAAAAATATCTGATGATTACTAATTTGGCACTGCTCTCTAATAATGTAAATCATGATGTTCGTCTGTGGCATTAGTGGATATAATCTCTTTCAAAAATCCCACAAAATCCTGTCTCTTGTCTCAGTATGGTCAAGTATACCAGCTTTAGTGTATCTGGATTTCACAGAGCTCCAGTTTCTTTGAGGTATTTAGTTAGAAAGAGACTTGATAAGTAGGTATCAGTGTTTAGGGATAAGTGAAGCCAGTTTAACATAGATATTTTGAGATTCAAGAGTTTGTCTTTTCTCTAATGTCCCTTCCTTCTTCTGCTTATCCTTAAATGTAGTTAGATTGAGGTTTATTTGACTTGGAAAGAAAATCTTCTATCTAAACTTGAAAGAAAACATAGCAACACTTTGCTGGTTTTGTGGAAAGAAAAAAACCAACAAACAGAACCCAAGACTTTTTGCTTCTCTTTCACAGTAACAGAAAGAAACAGATTTTGCCTCTCAAAGTTTTTGCCAACTGTAAGATCTTATTTAACAAAAGAAATTCATGAGTGACTAGTTTCAATGATGTTTTAAAAGACACACTTGTCAAGTGTCTTACAATATTGGAAGTAGTGGCATTTCACCATTTTTAATTTCTATGAAATTCTTCATGGGCAGAAGTCCTCCTTGTATAATACAGTAACATAATATCTTTTCGTACTGAGTTATTTAGTTATTTGGGTCACAAAACTGAACAGTAAGCACTTGACATAAATTGTTTCTGCTCATGCAACATCATGGCCAGACTGATGGATCATAAAGAACTGAAGACATAAGTAAGAGAAATAGAAACTCCATTTTGTTGTTCTTTTCTCTGCTGAGGTCAGAAGGCGACTGTGCTCAGAAACATGTAGTGCAGTTTTGCTGCTAGACTCCTTATTAGGGTACAGGAATAAATATCCTTATATTTTTCTGAAAAGTGTGTATTTAATAAACAATGTATCTTAGTGAATCAGAGGGAAGTGAACCTTAAAACAGACCAGCTTTCTGAAGGCTGGGTCCAGTGTCCCTGTATCATTACAGTCAGAGTTTTGTTCTTTTTTATCTTAAAATCCTCCAGGGATGGAGACCACTCAGACTACTAAATAATCTACTCCAGTGCTGTGTTATGAATGGAGATATTCAGCTTGAATTATAGATTCGTAGTTCTAAACTTTTTCCTGTACTTTGATACAATGAGATAATTAACCATGCCCAGACATCCTTCTTATGTTTATGAAATCATTCAACTTCCAGTACTACAACTTCCATTGAAATACAGATGAAAATACAAGGGCCATGAATTTATTCTGACTTATTGCCCTCTTCCATCTTTTAAAAATTTGCTATTTTTTTCCTTCTTTCATAAATTATGCTTTGGGATTTAGAATTGGTTAAATTAAATTTTGAAACCGTATCACCTCTAGAAACTCAGTGATGTCTTGGAGGGTATCATGTAGTCTGTGCCTTACAGAAATAATAAAGAAATACTAAGTTTCTCAGGAAAATATATTTTTCTGCATTAGAAATGTGATTTGCATACATACTGGAGTTCTCACAGTTGAATTCTAAATCTGGAAATTTCCGCTGAGAAAAGGTGGTTAATCACCGTCCCTTTACAATTTTCTCTACCTTAACTTCCTTCTCCCATTTTATCCCATACTAAACTCTCTGGGTTTTTTAAAGTGAATGTCTTTATGTGGACAAGATGATTTTAAGGCTTTTTTTCACTGTTTATGTGTTGCTATAAACCAGCATATGAAATGGCTTTGCAGCCTAAGGCCAGAGAGAGGCAGCAGGAAACAGAGATACAGGCGTGCAGCTTTGTTTTTCTCCTACATGCCCATTGGCAGTCCCTCCATATGCTGGGATTCAGTCTCCCCCAAACCAGTGCCTGAAGCTTTCACAGTGTGTTGCTGCAGTAGAGCAGCAAGCATTCAAGGGTTTATCTCAAATAGATTTGATCACTCACTGTTTATGAAACAGCACAGCTTGTGCTGATAATGAAAGGCCTCTTCTTCCCTCCCCCTTCCAATTAGCAGGTCTTGTCTGTCTCCTATTCCTTATGAAAAAAATTTATGTCAATATTGACAAGATGAGAAAAGGAAAATGAATTGACTTTGCACAGCTTCAGTCTCATCCTGTGAAAAATTCTGTGGGAGTCATTCTGTCTTATTCTCTAACATTACCCTAAACATGAGTAATACCTTACATGTTGAAGATGATACACATGATACTGACTTTTACATTTGTTTTATGTTACTCTAGGGTGTGTTCAGGGTGTTATGACTCACCATAAAGATAGTAAAAAGCTCCAACCCCCCAACCCCTTTCCCATCAGAAAGAATGAAAAAAAACCCTTGACTTCTCAACTTCCCTTCCAAGCGAGGAATTGGTTTATGGGAATTGGCATTGTGAAGAAGAAGCAAATGTAAAAAATCCCAGAATTTCAAAGAGACTTTGTTTTGCAGTGAAGGAATTGAATTTCATGAGTCAGAGGTGTGACAGCCCACGCAAAGTAGTTAACCTTTTGGGTTTCCTATTTGCAAAATGAGGTAGCAATACATCTAATTATCTTTCCTCTGTTTTGCCAGGACCAATTCCAGACATTTCAAGAGGCGCTTCTTTAAGGCAATGTGTGTGCATAAAGCCCAGCCAAAGTCAAAAAGACAAAAATATCAGAATACTTCTAATCCCAGTCTAAACTGAGTATTTGCTTTTTATCAATCATATTTAATGGGGAAGTAAATATCAAGGAAATGGATGTCTTCATTGTTATCTTTAGTAGTTAAAAAGTATAGATATAGAACAGAGCAGTTAAGAAAGAAAACAAGGATCAGTTGTAATAACAATGTAATAACAATATATAAAAGAGCAACACAAAGTCAATTTATTGTTTAGTAGAGTTTCAAGTAACTGATTAGAGAGTAACTCTGATGCACTGCTGTTCACCTAGCACAAACTGTGTTGACTCACATTGTGAATAATCTGCAGATGGTATTTTATTACAAGTGCCAGCAAACAAAGTTTTTGGTATCAAGTGAAAAGATTGTAAAGCACTTTTTCTATAACAGAATGCAATTTTGCAGTCTACTGTTAGTGACACCATTAGGTACCTAATATTTTAGAGGCTCACATTTGATAGACAAACTGTGTTAAGGTTTATTAACCTTTGCATTGATGTAATGCACTTCATCTTCAAGTGGCATCTTCCTATTCTTTTATTTCTCTCTTTTTCTTCTCCCAGTTATGAGTCAAATATACCTAGCGCCAAAAGAAAAAAAATGGCATGCTAAGAAATAATCAAAAATTATTTCTAAGAACATGACCAGCATTTACAATTGTTTTCTTTCCTCCATAAATTCTCCAGTCTTGAGTTATCTTCGTGCTTACAGTTTGCCCATCTGTGGGACCATCTTCTTGGTTTGTAATCCCAGTTTGACATTTCTAGCACAACAGTGAAACTGAAATAAAGATCCAAATCTGATAATTGCATTAAACTCAAAGATAATGGGTGCCACATGCAAGTTCCTATGGGTTTTGTGGGACATTGGTGTCTTTTCAGAAAATCGATCCTTTTAAGGAGCATTGTCTTAGGAGAAGTTCAGACAGTGCAGTGCTCATCAGCAGAGGTAAGTATCGGGGCTCTTCACTTGCGTGTCATGCCTGGGGTAACACAGGAACAGAATGCCATTAAATCTACCTCCTCTGTAGACTTCAAAAGCCTTCCAGTAGGCTTTATGACATGACACCTGCTTTTGAAAATGGTCAGTATGTGCCACTTGCTTGAAGACATCTCCAGCCAGAAGAGAAAGCAGATCACCATGCTTTTGGGTTGTTAAGTGAGAGGCCTCATCAAAAAGACAACTAGAACAATGGATGCTTGAATTGTTCCAGGGCATGGTGAGGTTCTAAAGTAACTTTCAGAGGGTAAATATCAAAACATACAAGTAAATAGGACACTGACTAGTTTTGAGAGGTTGCCTAATACACATGATATTGTTATCTTAAATACTTAAGGATTTTTTTAAAATTAATATCTTCCCATAATAGTGTCATGGATTTCTTTTGACAATAAGACCAATTCTGCATCTGAGTTTTTCTCCTCAAACTCTCATACCTAACTACTGAACATTGGAATAAGAATATATTTTCCAAAGCCTTCCACATATACCACAATGCTGTAGAACACATCTGAAAGTAATGCACTTACACAGGTCTCCAAAAATGCTTGTTCTGCTAATAAGATTAGCTGAAATAAGATTAGTTTGTCAGGATACCAGAGTTTTTCTTGTTATGAATTATTATTGAATCCTTTAGTATTTTTTTAGAAAAATTCATTTAATGTAGGAAATATATTTTGAAAGACTTATGCATGTCTCATCTATAGTGATGGATTATTAAATTAGCTTGTTCACTATGTTCAAACAAGAAAGCACCATATCAATTTCATTACTGACAAATACAAATTCTTGTTTTTATAAGATCAGCTTTTTCAGTTCCCAGAATCACTGATAGAAATATACGTGTCTGTCAGAAATGCAGAACTTCATAAAAATGGCCTCACACATTTTAGAAGTAAATGTAAACTTGTGAAAAATAAATCAGAATCAGATTTTAACTAATTGCTAGAAAAGTACTGACTGTATAGAAGCCTCTAAGTGTTAGTTATATAGTTAAACTCTATTTATTAGCTGCTTGAAATTAATTTTAATCATTATTTTAAAATGTCAAACACTTATGGCCTACATAAAATATATGTAGTATTATGTAGTCCAGCAAAATGTAACTGACATTCTAAAGGTGATTATTTTTCAAACTCTCTATACTGGGAAAGCACCAGGAGTACCTTTCATTAGGGAACATATAAGTTAACAATTTTGAAATATGGTATTTTGACCTGCAAATTACCATACAGAATCATGTTGAAAGTTGCTAAAAATAATAGTTCTTTAGCATATAAACAGTTAGAGACCATATTAGATCCCTGCTTTTATGTTTTATGAAATGCACAACTGTGGTGTTTTGTAAGGAGAAAATACTTTAAAAGGACATTTGTGTTGGTGAACAGAAGGAAAGAGAAGCAAATTCCCTCCTGACAATGATAATTTATCTCTAAATAAGGATGATTTGATCCACTAAATTCATCACCCTAATTACAGCTAGAACAAAATTGCTCAGATATAAATATAGGTTATTTTCTGATTTTGTGAGAATTTTAAGTAAGTAGGTTTTATTCTACTTTGTTTTACACATTTAATATTTATATTAAATATCAATTATAATATTTATATTATAGAATTAAATATTAATATTAATTAATGCTTACTAATGCAAAATAGAAATGTTAATTAGAAATTCTTTTAAATAATTATCTATAATGGACATGGTTGCCATATATCTGTTGTCTTGTCCATAATTTTTAAATTAATGGGAACTAATTTTGACTTGCAATTTATATATTTTAGAATAAAATTGTAACAGCACTTATGAAGATTCTGTTATCACTGATTATAAGAATTGCACTTGGAGGCAAACATTATATGCTTGACCCACATCTATGTGGGCATTGCCTGACATTTTCTTTTTTATATGTGTGTTACTTAAGTAATACTGAATAAAAAAAAAAGTGAGCATGGCTTTGGTTTCTGTTTTATATTTTTAGAAGAGACATAGGACAGCACTGATATCATCTGGGCTTTACTGGTCCCACCTAACTCTACATCAGACCCCTCAGCCTTTTTTCCAAATCTGGAAGGGAAGAAATAATGACATTGCTATTTATTTCACCTATTTTAAGTGTGTATTCCATTCTATTTTATGGTAGATTCAATGTGTCTATTTCAAAGTGATCACAGCATCAAACCTGACAGAATTCAAGAAACATTTGGACCATACTCTCAGGCACAAGGTGTGATTCTTGGGGCTGTGTTCTGCAGGGAGAGGAGTTGGACTTGGATGATCCTTGTGGGTCCCTTCCAACCTATGACATTCTATGATCTTTAAAAAGTATTTGATGTGCCTATCTTTCAAATGAATGCTTAATATTAATGTGCCTAATTTGATGTAGATAAGATTCCTTCATAATGTTCAACAGGTCTGGATTTTCAGAGATAAATTTGGATCAGTTTTAGCATATATCTTACATACTACATATTTTAACAGAGAGGAAGTGAATAGCATATTACACCCTTCTTATTTTGTTTTTTATGTACACTTAAAGGTAGGAGAATTATTCTCATCAAAAAGTCAATAATTCAGATCACCTGAATTTGCATGAAGAAAAATATTGGGGTTTATTTCCTGGTATTTATACTAAATAGGTCAAGTTTTGCTCTGACTTCTAATGGTCTAAACCCATTATAGACGCAGTGACTTTCCATAGAATAAGTCTTATATAATAGAAAATGAAAGAAAACCCTCTCTCTCATTACCAGTGATTTTTTTTTCAAGCTAGTCTATTCCTAAAATGTAGCATAGGATTTTTTCCTTTTTTTTTT
>VYXF01011906.1:1742923-1759092 GCA_013397295.1 Polioptila caerulea
TTTTCCAAAAATTTAGAATGGGTTTTTTTTTTTTTTTTTTTTTTTTTTTTTTTTTTTTAATCTGAGTAGTCTACATTGGTTCTGAAAATAGAAGTTATTATTATCTCACACCTCAGATTGAAACACTAGCACAAAACTTGCTTTATATACTAAAATTCCTTCTGGCAAGGTAGAGTGAAGATTAAAATACTTCTCTAACAAAATTCTTGCGATTTCATGTTATTCAAGTATTATCTGAGACGGAGAACTATAGTGATTTATTGTGGAAAAATTAAAAGGCCTATTACTTGCCATGGAAAGTACAGACATACTGTTACTTTGACACAAACCATATAAAGATATTAAATGTGACTCTAATTAGTTTTATTCACCACTCGAGTCTCTGGAGTTGGATTCCTTTGATGCCATCCTGCTTCTATCTAATATGAGTAATGGGAATGGTTAGTGAACAATATTTCATACTGCCACATTCCAGTAGAAGTGGTTTCCACTTGTATGCAGTGTTCCAGTGGATGCACTTTGATAAAATGTAAAAAGGAGAAGCTCATAACTATTTCATTTCTTGACACAGAAAATCCTGCAAATTGGTGATACATCAGTATGTACAAAATTATCCTTCACTAATACAATGAACCTGTTTGTTATAATACACTACGCTCATTTTATCACCGTTCTACAATAAATCATACTTGTTAGGTACTTCTGTAATGTATTCAGCAAAAAAGGCACATTGTATAATTCAAAATATCCTTAATTAAACTAGTTAAACCCAAATTGCCAACTTGTTATAAAAAACTCCAACAAATCATAAACAGAGAGAAAGGGTCTGCACCTCATCCTAAAAGTTCTGAGTCCTAAAGTATCTGTTGATCTGGGAAAAATCTGCATACTTGCTCCTTAGCTAGAACCTTAACTTTGATAAGTTCCCTGGACCGAGGATATGTAAAAGCTTGCTGTGGGTTGACCTTGGCTGGTATCTGGCTGGCTGGTAGACACTCACCCACCTGCTCTCTCACTCCCTTTCCTAAACATAAGGGAAAAAAACATAATGGAACAGCTCATGGCTGAGATAAAGACAAAGAGATCAATTACTGATTACTACCAATTACTGTCACAGGCAAAGCAGGGTTGGCTTGGGGAAAATTAGTATAATCTTTTGCCAATTTATTGAAAAGTGAGAAACAAAGACAAGTTAAAACAATGGTTTTCCTCCCAGTCCCTCTTTCTCCTAGATAACAATTTCACTCTTCTATTCCTGACTCCTCTAACTCCTCCACTCCTACCAACAGAACAGGAAGATGGAGAGTGAGAAGTTGAGCTCCTGTCTGCCACTCCCTCATTCTCATACATTTTTCCTGCTCCTCACTCTTTTCCCTCTCTAGCGTGGGTCCACTCTATGGCTTGCAATCCTTTCTGAAAAACCTGCTCTATCTTGGGCTCTTCTCCACATGCTGCAGTTCCTTCATATTTACCTTCTTTGGTGTGGTCTTTTCCATGGGCTACATGGAAATGCCTGCTCCAGGTCCTGGAGCATCACTCCAACTTCTCTGAACGTGGTGTTCACTGAACTTTTATTTTCCCCATTGTTGTGCATCTTCTTTTCCTTCTTAAATGCGTTTTCCCCAGATCAGCACCAGGCTGAAGGGTTTAGCAGTGTCCTGTGGTGGGTCTGTGGGAGCTGTCAGTGCCTGACACAGGACAGCATCTTTATTTTCCTCACAGAGGCCATCCCTGCAGCCCATCAACTGCCAGCACATGGACATGACCACCCACAAAAAATATCTTTGACTAAATAAAGTCCTAATTAGCCTGATGCTGAAACTTCTGATTGAGGAAGTAAGTAAGTAAATAAAATATGAACATTCTCTTTGTCTCTTCTCACAAGGAATGTGTTAATTGCATTTCACATTGTCTAGCACTTCGTTTGTGGCCTGCTGAATGAAAAACAAAATAGGAAATGTTGTATTATATTTGTTTATGTCAGAAACTGGCCATCTGGGCCAACATTTACCAGATATAACAGGTCCTGGGTTAGAGGGAGAGGGTTTAGTGGGAAGTTTTCTAGGATATAATTACACTAAAATATTGATTAATTCTTCCATAAAATCATGGAATGGTTTGGGTTGTAAGGGACTTTAAAGATTATCAAGTTCCAACCTCCCTGCCATGGACAGGAACATCTTCCACTAAAGCAGGTTACTCAGAGCCCATCCAGCCTGACCTTGAACACTTCCAAGTATGAGACATCCACAGTTTCTCTGGGCAACCTCTTCCAGTGCCTCACCATCCTCACATCAAAAAACTTCCTCCTAATACAAAATCTAAACCTACTGTCTCTTAATTTGAATTCACTCCCTCTAGTCCTATCATTATATGATCTTGCAAAAACTCTCACCCCATCCTTGTAGGCTCACTTCAGGTACTGGAAGGTCACAACTAGGTCACCCCTAAGCCTCCGCTTTGCCAGGCTGAGCAAATCCAATTGTCTCAGCCTTTCCTCATATGACAAGTGCTCCATCTCTCTAATAATCTTAGTGTCCCTCTTCTGGACTTGCTCCAACAGGTCCTTGTCATTCCTGTGCTGGGACCCCAGAGCTGGATGCAGCAGTGCAGGTGGAGTCTCACCAGAGCAGAGCAGAGCAGAGCAGAACAGAGCAGAGGGGCAGAATCCCCTCCCTCACCCTGCTGGCCACGCTTCTTTGGATGCAGCCCAGGACACATTTGGCTCCCTGGACTCCAAGTGCCCAGTACCAGCTCATGTCCAGCCCCTCACTGACCAGCCCTTCCAAGTCCTCCTCAGCAGGGCTGCTCACAATCTGTCTGTCCCTCAGTTTGTGTTGATGACAAGGCTTGCCTCCACTCAGGTGGGGCACCTTGGACTTGGTCATCTTAACCCATATGAGATTCCCATGGCCCACTTCTTGAGATTGTCCAGGTCCCTCTGGATGGTATCCTGTCTCTCAGGTGTGTCAACAGCACCACTCAGCTTGGAGTCATCACCAATAGAAACACGAGTCATCTAAGTGGTTTTCAGATGAAAAGAGAAGTCCAAGTAAGTTAGTATTTGTTATTGAATTTGTAATTTTCAGCACTGAAATGCACTTAGGTTTTTTTAAAGTAAAAATCAAAAAATATCAAAAGAAAAGTTTCAATGGAGAATTGCAGTGATGGAGGCAGGATTCATGGTTATGGTAACTAGGGTCCAGTTTAGGCTGCAGCTTAGAAAAAGCATAAAAAATGTTGAAGAATTCCTCCTAAAGAGATGTCAAGGTAAGGAGAATATTCTATGTCAAGTATAAGAGCAATATGAAATTATTCTGTTATGACCTTAATGCCTTTCTCATTTTTCCTTTTTTTCCTGGCAAGCTGGGAAAGACAGTGCTGAAATGAGTTCTTAATTAAAATGAAGTGAATTGAGGAAACACTCTGCTATCTTGAAAACTACTTTTTCCTTTGGAAAGGAAAATGAAGAAATGAAAAATCTGTTTAGTCAAAGAAATATCAGGATAAATTTCACTTAAGTAATTATTATTTTTGTATATTTTTAAACTAGTAATATGGTAATGCCTAGTGACACATTTAAGAAAAGTCAAAATTTTTAAAGAAACTGAAATAGCTGCCAGCATTTTGATACCACAAGGTTTTAGTCAGTAAGATAAAGAAATATTTAGGGAGTAAGTAGGTAAAGTAAATAAAATACATATCAAAAAATGTTTCGAAAGAGCATTTATTTGTGTTCAAGTTGATACATTTCCTCCTATACCTCTTTGTTATGTGTCAAAGCAAACAACACAAAGATATCAGCCTGGATTAAAGACAGCTTTGCCTTAAGAAATGAGGAAATAGTAACTCTGGTGTATGATTTCCACAGAAATAAATTTTTGATCTCTTGTAATAATTTCAGTATAACTAGAAAGAAATGAACTTGCGAAAAGTTAAATGTATTGATTTGGGCAAATATAACATCAATGTTACATGTCTGTAAAAATGAGATAAAACATTTAAAAAACACAAAAAAGATAATTGCATAAAGACATGCTTAGTTAAGATTTAAATGAGTCATCTTGCCAATATTTACTAATCAAAGGAAGAAGAAGAAAAGGAATTATAGTTTGAGGTTGAAGAATAAGCCATAATGTGTTAAATTAGAACAGAGTCAAAGGTAATGGCTGAATTTTCACTGGCTGTCCATTAGACCTGTCTATCTAATTGAACATTAATGGGATTTGAGTATTTAGGTCCCATGTGACCGAAAATTCCAGACGTGGTTACTAACAGCAAGAAATAAAGAGTAGAACACAAGATGGAGGATTGCACATAGAAGCCAGGTAACAAAAGGAGTAAAATAAAAGCAAATCTTTTTGTATGCTGAAACCACAACTATGGAAAGTGTAAGCAATACTTGCTTTTGAGCAGAGGTGTTAGAGGACAATCAGGAATACATTTTTTCCAGAGTTCATATGAGAAAGGAATCAATACTTGCTGGTAATGGCAGTGTGGATTTTACATTGACAATGTAATATTTGGGAATATGTTTGTCAGTGACCCAGACTCATACCTCACTGAGAAACTTTTTTGCTATTATATCTACGAAGAAAAAATTTAATTTTCTCAGCAACTAGAAAACGTAGCAGAAAAAAAACCAAGCTGCCCACAAAAAAGCTAAAATAGAAATTATTTTTGCTACTTTTCAGAAGATATTGGCTCAATTTTGTTAATCTAATTTTGAAGGAAGTCATGTCCACTTGAAAAGCAAACATCTAATCCTGAAGGAAGTCATGTCCACTGGAAAAACTAACTGCATTGAGCTAAAGCATAGAAACACAGAGAATGCTTAATTAATCCATTAGAGAGAAAGTGAGAAGCAGGGACAACTGAGCTCCAGAGGAGCTTTTCAAAGAAAAGAAATGGCTTTCCTTGGTGCAGGACTTGTGAAGCAGAACATCTTCAATTTGATGATGGGAATGAGAGCCTGCTTTGAAAGTTCAGCTGTAGGAGGTAGCTGTAGCTAAGCAGACCTTCTCTGGAGCCATGCTTGGGAATAACAGAACTTTCCATAGTAGCGCATAGCTCCGCAGCTGAAGACAGATGCAGAGAGACTGCACTGTTACTTATGTGGTTTGCTTGCTGAGTATCCACTTAGTATATATGATTTTAGACTAATACAAGAGTTTACATAGTTGGTGAAGTGAGCACTAATAAAACACAGTCCAGGATTTCTTTTTATTCGTTTAACAGGTTCCTACGCTCTCACTTTGCATCTATTTCTGTGATAAGGGGTGACCATAGAGGCACTTAACTTTATTCCCCCCCCTATGATGGCCCACACTAGCTATATTTGCAAGCTCTATGAGTGTTTCCTATCCCACTTTTACAGAAAGTTTGTAAAAATAACTGTTGAATCTCAGCATTTTCAAGAGTGTTTTCACCCACTCTGTCATGAATGTAGGAATATAACTTCAAAGCGGAATAAAGTGGCAACAGAAGGTGAGGCATCAGAACAGAAGAAGGTTGTTGACTGCAAAAGAAGGTGTTCTTTAGTTTCTCTCTTCACCTTGGAGGGAGGTGAAAATAGACAATCCCCTCAATGCCTGGGTCACTGCTGACACCCTCCTTGAATAAATAAAACTCTTCCAGGATTATTTGAACTGGCTAGCATTTCTGAACTGTCCAAAACTAACAAAGTCTTAGCAAAATCTTATGCTTAAGCAAATATGGTCACTTGACATTGCAGAAACACAGTCTTAGTTACATCTCTTCTTTCACCAGTCTTTTGAGTGGTTGTGGTTTTTTTTTTTTTTTCCCCTGGAGAAATTCCACGTTCAAAATGATGGCATTAGCTATGTGAAATACTAAAGCTAAAACTGAAGTTTTAGTGAGATTCCTAAAAAAGCCCTATATGGGCCTGGAAACATTAGTGTAGAACACAACACATAAAGGACGTCAAATTATGATTTTTGTGACATCTCCATCAGCAAATGTTTTCCTATATTTCAGCTGGCAAAATATAATAAGGTGTTGATAACGTTGAATATATTTCTTCTCCACTGCAAATGGATTCTGAGGTTCTTCCATGCTGAGAAAGCTGAAATCTAAGTAACTATGTATATCTGCATGTTTTGGAACCATCCATAATATTATGAATTTAATAAAGTGCATTCATCATTATAATTTAATATTCTTTGGGTTCCTAACGTCTAGTGCCACAGCAGTTTGGAAAGACACACCAGTATTGCATTTAAAAAATTTGGCATGCAAAAAGAAGTTTCTATGAAGCTAAAGGTACATTTATTCAACAACATTTTAAACTTGGGAGATATCTAGTACTTCCGTATGTAAGATTTTCCCCTAGAGGTATGGGCTGCTTTTTATATTATACATATTATAAGAAAGCTCTGAATACACACACTCTGCAGTCTATTACAATGATTGTTCCAATAATCAGGGAAAGTAAACGTGTTTTCATGTATCCCTGGTGCTGGGATGGAAAGAGTAACTCCAATCAGGACACTACATAAAGAGCCAGAAGATGCACATTTGTTAATTTTTAAAGAAATATGTATATTTGAATTTATTTTGCTACCAATAGTTCCCTGCAAAAAAAAAAAAAATGAGATCAGAAAAAGTAATGAACTACAGGGTTATAGTGAGAGCTATGCAATGAGATCAATTTCCAACAAGAAATGTGGTGTAGCTGTCATAGAAGAAAACATGCAGATGCAGACAGAAAAAATAGTGACCTGGTACTTTTATAGCTGGCTTGGACTGATACAGTAAGAGACAGAGATTGTGCTTCTTTGCCTGTAATTGATCTTTTCAATGAGTGTGATGAGTAGAAGCCATAGAGTAAGGTGCTTATTATGATCTTTTCTGAGATTAATGATCTCTTCCATCAGCAGTACTTTCTATTTCTTAATGATTCATTTGTCCAGTGATATTTGGACTACACCACTGAGCAACAATAGGCCTCTCAGATGAAATGCTGAAAGCCTTAGTTGGATCTCTGAGGTATGCACAGATGAATTTCAATCTACTCCCTAAAATATCTGTCCCCGAACACATTTCTATGCCCAGGATCATGTGTTCTGTTGCTAGTAGCTCAGCATTTCTGGGTTAACATTTTAGATGCTCTCTTTTTTTGGCTGGTCTTCAGTTCAAACAATCTCCTGGAGTGATCTGAATCTTGCAGGCTTAGATTTTAAACTTATCAAGTAGGACATAATTGTCCCAAAATAATTAAGGATATGATCTTTATAACTTGGCACTTAGCCAGAGACATCTTTTTTTTATTCCTGGTATCAGAAAATATGCAAAGGTCCTTGAACTCTTAGTAGATGAGTGAGTACTTACCTCTTTGTCCAATGCAGCAACCAACTTGTCAAGAAATAAACCAAGAAAACACAATTATGTCATTACAGAAATTAATGGTGAGGTAATGAATTAAAGGAAGAAGACTTTAAAAAGGGTAATTTAATATAGACATACAGGTATATGTCTCTCTCAGTAAGTTTCTCAGCCATACGCTGATATTAACTGAGAAGAACCACTGGAGGTGCGGGGGTTACAATAGCTTATTTGTTTTTTCAGTCTTTTCTAACCTCTGTCAGAAATTAGTTATGGAGAGCTCAAGGGAGGTCATGTTCCATTGGGGGCATCTGTAAGCTTAAAATGAAGCATATTAATTGGTGCTTAATGATTGAAGAAAACGCTGATTCCTGAAGCCGAGCCAGCTTCTTACAGTCTGGATGGAATTGATTTCTGCTGTGCTTGTATTCATCATAAACATGAACTGTAGGCTTATAAGATGCTATTTTTCAAAAGTATACCACAGTGTAATGATTCCTCTGGGAGAAGTTTAAAAGTCTGTAAATACAATTCCTCAAGAGAAAAAAAAAGACAGAAACACAAAACTTCATGAACAGAACTCACTTTAATATTTTGGACATCAAAATTCAGAATTCAGCAAATGCAAATAATCAATTAATTTGGATGTGTTGATGTAATGCCTGTGGTTTTCATCTTTGTGAATTTTTAAAGATCTATATTGAAAAACACACTTAATATCCAGGAAAAAAACCCAAATATACAGCAACCCACCAGGGCCTGTTTCTTTCCAGTCAATTTGCTTGAGTTTGTTGTCTAAAATGTCTCTGATCACAGGAATGTTTCATAAGAACACAAAGCTGGAGTGTGTAAAACTTCCATGTTTCAATGCTAATTTCAATGTATAGACCAAAAAAAAAACAAAAAAAAACAAGCCACAGGGAGTAGAGTATTAAAAATTGTTTAAAAGGAAAAAATACAACAACCAACCAAACAAAAATGCTAAAAGAGGTCAATGGAAGACCTGCCCATGAGGACTGATATAATTTCTAACTTGATTGCTTGTAAAGGTCTTTGAAATCCTTGGTAGGACATTTTAAATGTGCAATATGTTACTACCTTAGAACTGTGAAGGACCAAGCAAGACTCTGTTCTTTTTCCTTTTTTATTTCTGAACCACTTTGTTGTTCCATCAATACACTGCTTATTGTACAGTGTTCACCTGCCAGTTCATACAGACAAAGGACCTCTGGGCAGATGGCTGACTCCAAACTACTGCTGACCAATTTTAGAAAAGAAGAAAAGAGATGCTGTTCCTAATGAGAACAGAGAATTTGGATGAGAATATCTCTCATACAAATTTTTATTTCTAACTAATACTCCCCAAATCATTACAATTGGATATTGGATTCCATGTAATAAAATGGAGTTGCTAGGCAATATGAGTGGTCAACCTTTTTCTTGTGAGAGCTAGCTTTAAAAAGTAATTTATGTATTCTATTCTGAAATTCAAACTATTTGTATTTAAATATGATTGCAGATGTGTTAAACTAAGGTTTCATATCAGCCAAAAAAAGTAAGATGTATCACTTGAATTTAGCCTGTAAATTACAAAGTTATTCATTTTGGGACACATTTTCCACTGCCGTTTTGCCGGCAGAACCACCAGAGAACACTAATTAGCATGTTTTTAGGATGTAGCGGATTTTAATGGCACAACTGGAAAATCGCCCACATGTCCCTGGAAAATTATAAGCAGAGATTTTCCAGCTGAAACAGAAAAGCAGATGGATAAGTATGAAACTAATGTTATTTCTTCTGGGGCCAGAATGTCAAACTGAATATCTAATGAAGCTTCTTTTTTTTTCCTTGAGCACAAACCATACAATACAGAAATATATCAAGTATCATTCTAAGACAGGAAAGCAAAGAGACTTGAAGTCATTTAAATGTATATTAGAAAAGAGTGAAGAGCTGGAGCTTTACTTAGAGATAAGAGTAAATAAAGTCCTTTACTCATTTTATGCATGTTGGGTTACAGCATAGTCTGACTTACATTAGAAACCAATCTTCAGTCATAGCATTCAGATCAGTATGCAGCTCTCTGGAGACTGGATTCTGGGTCATCTATCAAGGGCAGATGATTCAGGGGCGCTGCTTATCATTTCACACCCATTTCACAAAGTAGCAAGTAAATTATTGTTTTCCCTAAATTACTTATGTGAAAGTTGTTTCTAAAGACTGGTCCGGGAAAGGTTATTGTAAAGAGTGAAAATAAAAGTTCCTCTAAATGGAAAGCTTTGTCTCTGCAAAGTGTATTTCACGTGTGCAGTATTGACAATATTTCATTAAATAACATTATAAAAGTATTGTGCAATGACAATGTAGCCTATTACAATATATATTACGTTCAGCAATGACTAAAGCTTACGGGAGCCAGGATCAGGTCTTCTTAGACTGTTGGCTTAAAGAACACTGGCAAGGACGTCAGGATAAGTATGAATATAGTACTACTGGGGGTCTTTTGACTTCCATCTGTCAAGAAAAGCAAGCAGATGTGGCTTCCCTGCAACACCTCATTGAAAGGATAACAACTCTAACAGCACAGTACCTTGCCAAAGACCATGGTTCCCGATTTGATTATTTGGATTCACAGAAATAATTTAGTACCTTTAGCAACAAGTTAGTGAACTTGATCAGCCATATAATATCTACAAAATTGGTGTCCTTAGAGAAGAGATTATCTATGTTCATTTAAATAAGTGGTTTTAGAGAACACAGTAAAATTAAGTCAGTAATTACTTGCCCCATGCCCAGGCTATGAACCGGAAAAGGTTGCTGAGGGTATTTCTAATTATATCTCTTTTAAATGGACTTGAAAAGGCTAAATACTAGCAATGCCGATGTCTTGATCTATCACAGAAATGACCTGTGTCTATATTTCTAACACAGCTGCAATAATGAGGCAGTAAATATTTGTGATCGCAATATTGCAACTCTTTTCCTAGATTGTTGGTATGTCAAATTCTGAGGTGGTTGAGCTTACATATGATAGCAACAATGTGTTTCATATTTCAATATATTTGACTGAGTTAATGGTAAACTATTAGGCTTGCCCCTGCATTAAATATTGAGGTTTCTAGGAATAAAATGTTATCTTTCTGTTCCAAAAATGTCCACATTAAGTTCTCCAACTGACCCAAATACATACTACATAATTCAGAAATAATTAAGTTAACCTATGCAAAATATAGGCTAAATTACTTTTGATTGAATTGGCTTATTGATAGGTCATTTGTTATCTCTAGAGAATACTATAGCCTTCTGTACAGTTCTTAATGCCTATATTTATCACAGAAAACATCTCATCTTTAAATCAGGAGCTGGACTGAAAATAGTTGAAAGGGGAAAACATTAGATGTGCTTACCTCACTTTCACTCTTATAATCAAAGAACGACCCTTGTTAGAAAAGACCTTTAGGATCATCAATCCTAACCATCAACTTAGGCCCACTACCCTTAAGCCATGTCCTTAAGTGCCATATTCACATGTTTTTTGAATCCTTCCAGAGGTGGTCACTCTATAACTTCTCTGGGTAGCCTGTTCCAATGGTTTATGAAGAAATGTTTTCCTACTATCTAAACTAACCTTATTCTGGAGAAACTTGAGGCCATTTCATCTCATCCTGTCGCTTGTTACTTGGGAGAAGATGCCAATGCCCTCCTGGCTACCACCTTCTTTCAGGCAGTTGTAGAGAGCAAAAAGGTCACCCCACAGTCTCCTTTTCTCCATAGTAAATAAGCCCAGCTCCCTCCGTCACCCCTCACAGGACTGGTGCTCCAGACCCTTCTCCTTCTCTGGACACACTCCAGGGCCTCAATGTCCTTCTTGTAGTGAGGGGCCCAAAATTGAGCACAGTACTCAAGATGAAGTCTCATCAGTGCCAAGGAAGAGAGAATGATCACTTCCCTAGTCCTGCTATGGACTATACACACCATGATTTTAGTCAGAGATGGTATCCTGATCTAGATGGACCTTTAGATCTCTTGTTCCCTTTCACAGTTGGCTTTTACATAAACACTAACTGTTTAAAAAGAGTATGGTATGGTGTATATATGGGAACATCACTGTGGTACTGAGACTTTAAGTATTTCCTGTTTCCTTTTTGTTTTCACTTAAAACAAGCATGTTTGATCAGGTAACTGTTAGTTTAAATATTAATTTAAATATTTCTTTTCTAAATTTTAAATTTGAGCATAAAAAGTTCAAAGGTGGTGTATTCAAGGATGTTTCAAACAGAAGTGAAGGATGCAATCTGAATCTTCTGTTAAATTTTGGTGATTAATGTGGTGAAGTATTGTCCCCTTCATTCAAAAAGGCAATAATTCTGTTTCCAGTAAGGAGACAGGGATGACACGCACAATAGGAGCCTTGAATTCCTTTGATCCAATCTCATACTATTAATTCTAAGAGATGGGGTTCTGTATTAAAGAATAAAATAGGAAATGTATCCTGATGAATTAAGAAAAAAAATCTCATAATCTGAAAGAAACCTAGTTTGTTTATAACAGCAATTGATCCACAGTTGAAGAAATTGAAATTATTCAACAATTAAACTGAGTATTTCACACCCATTTTTTTTTCAAACTTGTAGCTTTTGTTGTTTGGCTTGTGCAATTGATGGCTCATTAGATGTTTCATTAGAAAGAAACAGTACATTAATTCTGATTACTATAGGACAAATTTATGTCTTAACATGCTTTCTCTGTTTCTCCCATATATATATAATTGATGTCTAATCAAGTAGTACTTCTTATAAAAGTTTATGTGTTAAGGGCAACTATTTTCTCACTTTCACAGTTCCTTTTGCAATGCTTAATTCACATTATTGTTAGTGGGGAAATAAAGCAAGATAAGACAATGCAAGCAACAGAGACAGAAAGTATCTCCAATAAGAGCTAACAGAAAAGACAAATAATAATAAACAGAAAATAAAGATAAATACATACTCTCGTAGTTCAGTGTTCATGTTTTAAGGAAGGAACAGAATTTAAACTTCTACCACAAACAACTAATCAGAAACATCTAGTCTGCTGTAAGTTGTCATGGTGATCAGACACTCTTTGCAGACTGCTCTGCAGACCAGAGTACAGGCAGTAGTAATTCACACTTTTGTGTATAAAAGGATCTCTCAAATATTAGGGAGATTCTTCACTGAGTTTTGATAAAAATCTCTCTCTTTTGTTAATGAAATATCCTCTCTAGTATGTCCATCTTCCCTTGTACATAATATGTGACTCATTGATCATGCATTACGAGAGTGCTTTGCTGTGGGAGACAGCAAAGTTAACCTCCTTTTCTGACTCTTAAAGACATAGCAGGCACCAATGTTAGAAAGTGATCATCTCTCTTTTAGGGAAGAGATCATGTTACCTCTGACTTAATGTTTGAATAAGCTTGACTTTGTTTCTGGTGGCCTCTATGCCTTACAGAACTAACAGAACTTCAAGTGAGATGGAAAAGAAAATGTCACATTTCTCTCTAACTTTTTCAGAGTGTATGAGAAGACATGATAAATATAAGAAAACTGTGCATGAATGTGCTTCCAGATCTTAAAGTGTTCCTGTGCCAAAACATTATTCAAATATGATGAAAATTGTCTCCAAAGATGTTGTAGGTGGTAGAGAGACTGATAGCCCTATTCACAACACTTCAAACTCCCTACCAAATACAGTAAAAAAATAGCATGACACTGGTTTGACACAAATTGCTGCAGACTATACATTTGTCATTCCCATAACCAAACAGAAACCAGGAATTATGGGTTGACATGCTTCTTATTCAAGTATGTCTGAAAGATTTAGATGAGAAGATAGATGAAACAGTCAATACTATTGATATGATTAATATAGGGTCTGGTTTGGCTGACTTTTCAAGTGTGCAAGAAATTGCTTGTTGGACATCAGAGCGTTTTCGTTGTGTAACAATTAGGAGATTATGGCTGTGAAAAGCAATTTCAATGTCAGTGTATCTGACTGTGAGGCAGCATATTTGAGAAGCATTTGTGTTTACTGTGGAACTGAGTGTGCACTTTTATTTTCATGATTTGATATTTATAGAGAGCAGTTGATGAAGGGGCTCCGGCTCACTTTGTAACAGTTCCTGATGCTACAAATATCTTCCTCTTGTATTAACCAAAACCATGTTCGGAAAGCAACTTAAACAGATCTAAGTATGGACTCAAGTATAACCCTGTAAAAAAGCAGTCATGACTTTAAGTATTAACCTCTGTTAATACTTAAGAAACATTCATAGGTTCTTTGTATCAGATAAATGTAGACTGCTTATTTTCTATGGATTTGTGAGCAAATTAACCTACAAAGTATGGAGGAATCACAGAGAAGCACCAAACATTTTGTAAATTCTGCATAATACAGTGTAAAGACACATTGTGAAAAGGTTCTACTGTCAATGCTTGTAGATTTTTTTGATAATCTAATGATTTTCAGAGCAGTGCCTAGGGCATTATACTTCCCCTTCATACTAAAAAAAGAAGTCAGTAAAATAAAGTTCAAATGGAAATTGTTTTATTTGCATTTGTATACACGTGCTGGAATATAGACCGAAGCAGTCATCACTTTCACACGTGTCAGCTTAGCATTCTTGTTGAGAAAACCAGCCTTGGGATTTTATTCTGAACACAGCACAGTTTAGAGATGAGAACATATTTTACTATTAGGAAAAATTCTGCTACCTTGAATAAGCAAAACTAGCAGGTTGGAAGATGACTTTTCTCATGGAGTCTTTGATCAAAATCCTGCAACAAGAAAAATCAGCAGGGTAAATGTATCCATGACCCAGGCTGATATCCCAGATAATAACTGTAAATATTTACAGCTCACTAGAGAAGTTGTCTTTGAGCTCTAAACTTATATATTCAACTTGCAAGAAGGAAAACTTGATCAGAAACAGAAATGTTGACATTTTTGTTGTTCAGCTTTTGATTAAGTATCTTCACCTGATTTTCGCACTGGAATCTTCCTTTGTAGCCAGCAGAGAGAAGTAGGATGGTTCAGACATGCATGATGTAAAATCAGTTATATTTTAAAATGTCTGCTATTATAGTGGATGTTTGGGATGAAATAAATTTATATTCAATTATTTCCTGTGTTTTTGCACTTTTATGTTATGCATTCATAATTCTCTTTGTTCCTGAAAAATATACTGGCTCACTGGGGGAATAGGACTTCTTACCCAGTGAACAGAAATTCACGCCTCATTCTTTGTCTACAAAATGTAAATTTGCATAGATGAAAGAGACTAAAGCTATCTTTTATGGAATCCAGAGCTTCTAGTAGAATTTCTTCTACAGATTATAAGACCAGCCAGGAAGTGAATGTAGTTGTCAGGATAAGTTTGCAACAGGACTAAAATTTGCTGCCTGCTTGCTGGAGTGAAAGGATCACTGAAACCCTTTGCAATAAGACCTCATATAGGAAAATGCACAACAGTCTCAACACCAGCAGCTCGAGTAGAGCCTGTTTTTCTGTGTCTTGGCTTTCCCAGTAATAAAGACTATCTGGTGAGGCAGATCAGTTCTGTATCCCATCACAAAGCACTTCTGGAGAAAGAAATAAGTTAGAGCTCTTTTAACATAATGGAAAGGGCTCGAAAGGGAAGATTATATCTGACAGATGTTATCAAGGTAAAGAGTAACCAAAAAATGGAGCCAGGATTCAGATGTTACCTGTTTAGTTACTCAGATTATGAGCTTTGTCCCAGATTTTTTTTTTTGAATGATTGAGATCACCAGACTAGATTAAATCCTGGTGCTGTAGAATTTCTACCTCCAAAAGTTTTCAGAAAAAAACCCAACATTTTTGACATTTGTGTCGGAGAACTAAATCCTTAAAGACAAGCATTAAACAGCAGTAATGTAGATGCTGAAATTAGAGCAGGCAAAAAAGGCTGGATTTGTGTGACCAAATTAGACATCTGCAATATGTATGCTTATTGTCAAAGTGTGTGTCTCAGTTCTCTTTCTTGTCAGTGAAAGAGGCTTTATAGGGTACCTCACACAGGAACAATCAAAAATAGGCGACTAAACCTCAGAGGCACCTCCTTCTTTCCATCACCTGGGAGGGAAAACAGGCGTTTCCTGGTCATATGTAGATGCCTTTATTGTCAACGACTATGGTCAGTCAGATTAGAGGAATGTAACCCTGTGGTCAAGAAGGAGCAGAGATGTCCTTATTGCCTCTTTGTCCTGACCTGCTGCAAACAAAACAAACCCTGGCCCAAGTCTGACATAACTCTTTGAAGCTGCTCAGGCTTATCTTTCTCCTCTCTAGCCATTCCTTGAAATGTATCTACCTAAATTTTGACTTGTTATAAACTGTAGGCATGCATCTTCACACTCCCTGGTTCACTGCTTACTTCCTGGAAGAAGGAGGTGCCAAACTGGGCAATCTTATTCTTTCAGACCTCTGGAGCCCTAACAAAGGAGCAACTTATGCATCACTGAGTATTATTAAAAAAGGGAAAAATTTTTACTCAGAAATCATCAGATGTTGTTTAAAAAGATTACTAAACAGAGCAAGTGTCTTTGTTCTTACTATGCATATTTATCATGTGTATCATATTTATATATTACTGAATCACAGAATCACCAGGTTGGAGGAGACCTCCAAGATCGAGTCCAACCCATTCTCTAACACCTCAACTGAGCCATGGCACCAAGTGCCACATCAAGTCTTTTTTTAAGCACATCCAGGGATAGTGATTACACCACCTCCCTGAACAGAACATTCCAGTAGTTTATTATTCTTTCCATGAAAAACTTTTT
>VYXF01011906.1:1759321-1805910 GCA_013397295.1 Polioptila caerulea
CCCCCAGGTCCCTTTCTGCCTGGGCACTGTCCAGCCACACCGACCCCAGCCTGTAGTGCTGCAGGGGGTTATTGTGGCCAAAATACAGGCTGTTGGATTTATTTAACTTCATCTTGTTGGACTCTGCCCACCCATCCAACCATTCCAGGTCTCTCTGCAGAGCCCTCTTACCTTCCAGATCGACACATGCTCCTTAGTGCAACACCTTAGTGTTGTCTGCATACTTGCTAATGAAAGACTCAGCGCCCTCATCCATGTCATAAGTAAAGATATTGAACAGAACTGGCCCCAGCACAGACCCCTGAGGGGTACCACTGGTGCCTGGCCCCCAGCTGGATGCAGCACTGCTCACCACCACTCTCTGGGCCCAGCCATTCTGCCAGTTCTTAACCCAGCAAAGGGTGCTCCTGTGCAAGCCGTGGGCTGCCAGCTTTTCCAGGAGAGTGCTGTGGCAGACAGTGGAAAAAATAAATATATTCACCTATATTTACATATATTCATATAATCTAATTAATTTGCTAGAAATATATAAATAAAATATGTTTACACAAGTATATTTGTAATATAAATTAAGTATATGTAGTACGCATATTTAGCATTTAATGAGCACTTACCTCATTAGTAAATACTCTCATTTTGTTCAAGCATGCTTCTCAGTACTGTACAATAAGTCAACAGCATAAAAAATCTAATACAAACCCAGAAGTATATTTTTCTCATTATCTTACTCCTTTAGTTTTCTTACAAAACAGCCTCAAGAGGCTGTTAAAATAACAAACAAAGAGGTTCTAGAGAAAAAAAATAAAAATCCTTGCTTTTATGTATATTTCTTGTTGCAAAATATATTTGGAATAATTTTTCACATCATAGCATGTGTATGTACTTTTGTGTTTCTAAATTGTACAGTGAAGATACACATATGTATTCATTTGTACATAGATAATGTGTATATACTACCTAAATATAACAAGAGAAAACCCAAATTGAAAAGAACCAAGTGCTCAATTAATGAAAATCAACAAGCCACCTGAAAGCCAGGAGCATCTGGTGTTCAAAGGGAAGTGCTGATTTTGATCACAGCTGTGATGGAGTGTTTGCTTAAGACTCACCTGTACATGGTTTTATACATGTATCCCTTGAACATGCATGGGTTTTGGTGACACTTAACATCCAAACCCTTACTTTTCTTCTCTTTGAAGAGTTCCATCTCTTTTCTTGTTCCTTTTTATTTTTTTTTATTTTTTTAAGAAGGATGATGAGGTCTTGTGAATGAAAAGGATGACTTTGCCAGAGTAGCTGTTTGATGAATGCAGACTTTTATTTCAACTTGTACAATGGTGCTCACAGGGGTGAGGGTAGGGATTCTCAAAGGCATAAATGGAAAATAAGGAGAAAGTTTCATTGCCTTCCATTGGGTTCTTAAAAGCCTTTGTTGAACTGCTTTCTTAAATTTAAGTAACTGTATATGTTAGTAAATCATCTAATGAAAGAATATAAACCTGCAATCTACAGAAGGAGCTGTTTATAATGAGGTATTTAGCAAAAAGAGGAGTATAAAGCAGCAATGTTACAATGTCTGAGTTGAGAAGAAAAAAATAAATCCCAGCCTGGAAAATCCTGCAGTACGGACCCTTTTTAGTTTTTCTTATTTTTTTTTGTTTTGGTTTGTTTTTTGTTTTGTTTTGTTTTTTACTAGCTTCTGATCCCTTGTATGAAGAGAAAAATACATTGGGACTAATCCACATGAGGATTGAATGCAATTCCTGTTCTAAAGCACCTTATTTATGCAGAAATAGTATTCACTGCCTACCTGAGCTGGTACTAATTATTGTTTACATACCATTTAGACAATTTGAAAATATATAGACATTGTCTTGCAGCATGTGGCAGATTTTGGTTTTGATTTGATGTGTTTTGATATTTAATTTTCAATAGTGAAGAGTTTAAAAAAAAAAATAAAATTAAAGCAAACCATGCCAGGTTGTAGAAATATACATCTGTTTCAACGTGAATTTTTGAATTTTGGCACTGTCATTTTCTTCATGAGATCTTGGAATTTTCTCAAATGAAAAATCCTACATTTTGACATTACACAAATCAGATATACCAACACTCTCTGGGGGATGCAAGGTGTGGACTGAAGGAGATTCCTTCCAAACAAAATAATGGTAAAAAAAAGTGCTTCTCAGTACTGTCCTGAAAGAAAACCACAGCTTTTAAAGGAAAAAATGAAAACCTCTCCAAATGAATGTAGTGTATAGCTGTTTGCATAAAAAAATGTAAATTTACATAGGGCTACCTGTAAGAGAACAGAAACCAAAGAATTTATGTAAAACACATTCTATTATCTTTGCAATTAATTTTGCACATAATTTGTTTCCCTCACATGTAGATCTTCAACATTTCATATGGGAAAATATGAAAGCTTATTAGCATTAGTGGGCCATTTACATACTTTATGCTTTTTAGCTTCAAATTGCCCAGTCTCAGAGATTTTATTTACTATGAATATTTATACTATTCTGCGCCATGATAACCACATTTTATCACAATAAACAAAAGGGTATATTATAAGATTTTTCCCCACACATTTTTAGTAATTACTTTCCAAACAACTCCTATTAAAAAACATTTTCTTTAAGTGGAATATAAGCTGTAAAATAATATTCACTGCATATCTGTATGTGTACTAAATAGTCTTCATGTAGCATCTTGATAATTTAAAAATATAGGGACATCATCTTGTAGTTCCATGAGGCCATCAAATTCACCACTTCTCTATATTTTGTCTCATTCTAATCCATGGCTGTTTGCCTTCCTAATTACCAGCTTGTCCCTATTTCTTTGAGCCTCGTTTTATTTTATTAGTAGTTTTCCCTCCTTTCTTTCAGCATGGATTTATTTTACATTATTTTTTCTCTTTTCTATCCAATTTTGCATTATGGAGAAAGAAGTCTGCAAGCTTTTGCTGACATACAGTGAATAAAGAAACCGGATGGCAGAGGTAGTTGATCTCGTAGTGGTAATCATGCACAGAAATGTAAGAACTGCAGGGTGAACTTTTTGATCCATAGCATGGAGCTGTGCAGTGATCAATTGCCTGTCCAAATCTGCTCTGTACTTACTATTTTTATGGAAATGTATCATCCCAGCTTCTGTTATGTGTACTCAAGCTTTGCTCTGTCTCCACCCTTTGATGTTCCAACTACTTCTGTAAGATTTAATAAAATACCCTGAAAACACAAACATAGGGCCTTTTGAATCACTGGATTTTACTCTAATTGCAGCTGGAAAATCAGAGCTCCAGCTCCGCTTTCTGAGAAGCAGTGTTAGAAAATGCAGATTGTGGATAGCTTAATGGAACTGGCCTACTTTCTAGAGCTATTTGTTTTGATGAGAACCTGAGTGTAAATTCTTTTCAGAACACAGACAGCTATTATGCAGTTAATTATGCACAAAGTAAACATATACAATTGCAAACAGCAGAATGCCACCTAATAATGGATAACCTGAGATTTATGGTATGCATGCCCAATCTGCAAAGGCTTCTACTCATGAATCTAAAATGAATGGAACATTACCCAAATGATCCAGAATGAAGGATTTAACGTATCGCTCTACCCTTATTGCTACTTATTCCCTGTCAGCAGATTTTTCTCTTTTTTTTTTTTTTTTTTTTTTTTTTTTTTTTTTATTGCACATAAAGAATACACAAATGTTTTGGTCATATTTAAGAACATATGGTCTGTGCTTCTGATTACTGGTTATGCACTTTTTCACCAATTACTTGTTAAAGTAATCACTTTTTTCATCACAGTGGTCAGCAGATAATGATTTTGCCTTCATTTACTTGAAGACTAACTGCAGCAAAATAAGTTGTAATGTGAATGTCCCTGGAAAAACAGTGCACATCCTTTTTGCACATATTCATTCTCTTTCTATGTAGATGTTTTTTATAAATGTGATTGCAGTCCACATTCACTCTTATTCCAGATATTCTGCACTAGAGACTGGTCAGAGCTCAAATGCAGTTAGTGCAGTTGTGACTGCATCAGAGTCCCTGCTAATGGGAGTGTTGGCTCACACACGATTAGCCCTCATCATCTCCAGTGTGTCTCCTCTGCAAGGAGAAAAGGGCTTCAAAAATTCATGACTAATTGCAAAGTAGCTAGAAAACCAACTAAACTGCTAGAACAACTTGTCAGTAAAAGGCAGCTGTTATTGTCTCTTTCTGCAGTTGGATTTTCTAGCTTTTTTTTTTTTTTTTTTTTTTTTTTTTTTTTTTTTTTTTTTTTTTTTTTTTTTTTTTTTTTTTTTTTTTTTTAAGAGAATAAGAAAAACAAGCCCCCAGATCCTGACACATCTTTGTAGCTTTTCTGTATTGGATCTGTGACACAGGGGACAAAGTATTTTGCATGTTTGAGTAGGTCATCACATCAATGGAAATACTGCTGACATGGCTATCCAAGACTCTTTTTCCTTTGGATTATTATTAATTGCATGCAATGTCCTGCTGTAATTGGTTTTTTGTTCCTTTATATTTGCTTCCTGACTTTATACTTTTCTTTGCTGACTGCTAGGTCCTGTTAGAAGATTTCACTGACTCAAATCCCTTTGTCAGGAGTATTCTAGGGAAATAAAAAGTGGAAAAATGAGTCAGGAATGTGTGCATCATAAGCATTATCTATTGCTAAATAAAACAGATGCAGGGATGGCCTTGAGGAAGTGTTCTGTCATCATGCCTGTTATTTAAATGTTATCATGCTCCCAGCCACAGTTTTCTGAAACAATGTCTGGGTAAAATTTGGGGCATAGGATGTGTCAGGAAGCTCTCATGTCCCCCCTCATGAGCAATATGCAGTGTAGGAATTCTGCCCAGTACAGTCCTCCAACAGTACCCAGCAAGACTGGCATCCTCAAGCAGTACTGTGTGTCACACTCAGAGCCCCCCAAACATCCCCCACGTTCAGGCAGGGAAACACTGGTAGACTGCAACACAGATTTCTCAGTAGTCTGGACACGTTCAACTGAAAAGAAAACATATAGAGATGATAAGCATGACTTAAGGTGACTGAGGCTCAGGGAAAGATGAATACTAAGTGCTGTGTAGTGTGGATATAGCTAAGCCAAACCATTTGCCCAGAGACTGGACCCTGTCTTTGTTTTATTTAACAGCAAATATTGGGATTCCATGGAGAGAGATGGAAATGCATCATACTGTGAGATATTCTTGTCTACAGGTGGATGGATGGAGTACTTATCAAACGTAATGAATAGATTTTTCTTATGTTTAGAGAAGGACAAATGATATTCACCTATGAAAAAAATACGAGGCTTAATTAAAAGTATTTTAATTTTTTTTTTCTTTTTTTTATGCAGCATTTTCCCCTTATACATCACTGTAATTCTACCACAAAAGAGATGCTATTATTACTAATATTTCCCGGACTGAAGTGACATTTGTGCTGGATTCTATAATTCTCTTCATTTAGATCACATCAGGAAATTCATTCGAAATAGTGAAGGAAGAACTGTGGTGATGTGAGATACATTGCTGTTGGCACACAAGCTGTCTAATTCAGAGCTAGCTTGTATAGTTCTGCCTTTGACTGCAATTCAGATATGCTTGGATACATAACATTGCTGATGTTTGAACTACTTAGGCATTGTTGGCTTTCCAGTTTGTTACGACAGCCTCTAACCCTGTAGGCAGAGGGTAAGATGCTGTACAACCACACTTTCTTTCAAGCTGTTTATTCTTATTCCACAAGATGTTACATCTGACAAAAAAAAAAAAAAGAAAAAAAAGCAACAAAACCCCACACAAAATAAACAAAATCAACCAAACCCCAAACCACTCAGCTATAAAATTAGTAATAAGGCATATTTTGTGAAATTAACAGGAGGAGAGATTAAATGGACTGGAGAACTAGTAACCACAGAAAAAAAGAAATCCCAAAATATGCAAATAGGTATGTCTTTCTTCTGGGCCATTAAAACTTCTAAATCATAATTGTGTACTGCATTGCATCGTCCATTTTTATTACTTTGATGGTCCTGCCTTCTTTTCTTGCCTTTTTGCTGAATCCATTCTGCTACCTACTTTAAGGGCTTTTATTTCCTTACCCTACATAATGGAGAGAGGGAAGTCCCACTTTCATCTTTAGAATACAGTAGTCTTTTAATTTTTTTTCTCCTTTTTTTCTCACTTGTTCTTCTGTAATTAAAGCCAACAATTCAATTGTTCTTTACCAGCATTTTTTGCTTGCATTGCTCTTTAAATTTTTTTACTCCTTTCCATTAACAATTTTATCTTTGATTACTATTCCTTTCCTCTGGATCAATCTGCTTTCACTTCAGATCTCTTGTTCTTGTCATTGCAACCTGCTGTGTGAGTCAGGTAAGCCTGGCAAGATACCTTTATAGAGCAGCCTTGATTGTGTTTGCTGAGCTGTGAGAAAAACAGGAAGCGTAAACAAAAACCAACTCAGAAGCTTACTTGTGAAAGAATCAGCCCCTGCTGAACCTACAGTACAGAAAAAGAAAGAGAATTTTACACTTAAATTTAAAGAGACTTATTGAAGTCTCTTGCTGAGAAGAAACCATTTCATGTTGTTAGCTTGATCTTAGCAGTTTTCTTCTGTCTAATGTACTGCTCCAGCAGTATGTTGCACTCAGTTTGCATAGATGTAAATGACAACACGCTGCCCAGGGCACCGGGGAGTCAGGTCCTTACACTCTACCAAGGAGCTGTGGAAGCACAGCCATCACCCCAGCAAAGCTGAGGTTCCATTGCAGCAGCCAGGCTGGCAGGAGGGCACACAGCTGCAGAAAGCCTCTGGGGCTGGAGGGACCTCTGATCTTACAGGCAGCTTTGCAGCTGGAGCAATTACTGCCGCACATCCCACTGGATGTGAGGGTGAGGCTTCCAGCCTGAAGCCTACAAACAGGCATCCTCAGCTAATTGGGAGCAGAGGAAGAGGAGATCAGAGAAGTTAACAAGCGTGAAGTCAGTACTGTGGCCAGTTAATAGAAATACTCTTTTTTGTTATGCCCATGAATGTGTTACAGAAGTATTGGCAAATCTTATCCTGCCTGTAGGGAAGTGGGCGGCTGACACGGCAGCAGGAATAATAAAGACTCTTTTCTTTCAGCTGCTAGTTTGAAGGCTGCTCAGACTAGAAATGGCAAAACTCTACCAGATGATGGTTTCTCTGATGACAATCAATAGTCCTGAAGTATTTATTTGTTAGCAGGAGTCTGTCTCATGAAAAGTCCCCTCTAGCAATAGAATTACTCGCATTTTAACAAATCAGGCCTGGGGCATGGGTAACCTTTGTGAGTGTCAAGAATGAATGCTTCTGATGGTCTTGCTGTGTCTCCCCTTTCATCCCCTGAGAATCTAACAGAAGTCTGCAATAAGTTTTGGATTAGGATTGAACTAGGAATGCCTACCTGCTACAAAAAGTCATCAAGCAGTGGTAGAAGAGAGAGGAAATATATACCTTGAATGAGACGATTTAGTAACTGTATTCAAGTCCTAGAACTGGAGTAGATTTGGTGTTGCACCAAAACATGGTCAAGTAGTAAATGTGGAAGAAGTCAGGTAGTTGCTTAGCCATGAGCCTTCTTGTACTGTAGCTGCCATCAAATTGTGCTTTGGTGGAAAGATGTTTTCTTTTATCTGACATTCCCCCTGTGAATTCTGGGAGGTCAGGTTTGGACTGAGCGAACAACATCATTTATTTGTTTGTAACTTCTGCTAGTTTCACCATCTGGCATGAATTATACTGCACTGAACATGTTCTGTCTTATCAAATTCTATTATCACTTTGTGCTTATCCTGGACTTTATCACTTTGCAACTGCTTGTGTAAAAATAAGTAAAGCAAGAAAATAAAAATATTAGTGGTTTGAAAACCCTTTAAAATCTTGTTTCAGCAATTCCTACAAACACCTGAGGCTTGGATCCTTGTTTCAAATACAGATAACTCTAATATTCTTTTTGTTGTCTGTATAGCTTGATCGTTCTATAGTGTTTTTTTATGACAAATTAAACATCTTTAGTTTTATCAAACAGTGTGTGCCTTTTATTTTTCTTCAATTTATTTGTCTCTAGTTGTAAAGATTTAGTTATTTCTTCCTTTTCCTCCTGTTATTTTTTTAAACTTAATTTGATTATTATAAAGTTCTAGATTTGCTGTCTCCATTCTTTCTTATTTTTAGGGTAGTATAACTTTTTAATACATTTTAGTGCTTCATATTAAATCTGTGCTTTTAATTTATTTTACAGTTTATTCCAAAATAATATCTCTGATTTTTTTTTCTTATCTCTCCCTCTCTTTTGCCTTTTCATTCATTTCTTGTTGGTAGTGCAGAACTTACATGCTGACTACTTTCTTGCTCCTGTTAGCTAACCCTGGTCACAGTATGTTGATTTATTTACATTTGCAGGTATTTTTTCACTATCAAATCCTTCATGCTGTATCAGATAAGTGTCTGAATGTCATGAAAATAATAAACAGAACAGATTTCACTCATAGCCCAAAAGAGTTAGGGAAAACTACTTTCAAAAGGCACTTTTGCAAGCCATTACATATAACAGGTTGAAATCTTTGAAGCATCTTAAATCTGGTAGCTTTAAATTTCAACTCTCACTTCTTGTTTCACCTTTTGAAGCTTTTTTTTTGCTTTCAGATAGATGTTATACATCAATAAATATTTAAGTATGACTCCTCTTGTTAAAAAAAAATCCCTTGGCAAAATCTATGAATAAGAAGTAGTTGATCTAACCTGATGATCAAATTGCAAACAGTAAGGATAGACCTAGGCAACAAACCTTGTCCATGACACCAAGACAAAGGTAATAATTGAATATTTATTTATTCTCTCATTAAATGATGAAAATATTGTGCCAAGTGGGATTCTGTTCAAAGTGCTTTGACCTACAGCACCACATAATCTTGTTCTGCCCTGGTGAATTCAGAAGTGGAGCAATTTTGGGGACTCTTGCTGAGATGGTCAGTATACAACACAGTTGTATATTTATTCCTCAAGAGAAACTTGATGTTAGCACAGACATTTTTTTATTTGGCTGCACTATTACCTAATTTTTTTCTGGAACACTGCAGAATGGAAAAAAAAAATCAATCTAAATCAAAATTTGGTAAATCTTCTGCCACATCCAGATTTGAGTCAGTCTTCCCAAAACATTAAAATCCTTGGACTTATACTGATGACATAAAGACTATGACCAGAACGTAGCCTCCCAGGAATGTGAATGGCAAACCGTCTACTTACAGATAAATACTGAAGGAAGCCATAAAAACACAGCACTTAGTTCTAAACCAAAAATGTACAGTTCAGTACAGTGAATAAAGCTGGATAACTCTGAATCCTTTTTAATTAATCAACATAATTTTTTTCTAGTTCCTTCTGCCTAAAAGGACTTTGAAAGAAATCTTGGGTTCTACTGTCTTCAGTTGAAGTGGAACATCTGATGCATAGATACAGAAATCAGGAGAACCCTTACATATCTTATGATTTTCCAGGTAAAATTATATTTAGACAAAGTCATAACTTTATTCATTTTGAATCACAAGAAACAAATCAATTTACTCTTACAGTGCAAGAAGGGGAAGTTTTTGCTATTCCACAATAAGCTTTTCGCTTTCTTGGAGTCTTTTTAGTTTGTAATTTTAAATAACTTTTAGAATTTGAATCTCCTTGATAAGACTTCCTTTCCAAAACCAGTATCAAAGGAGTCTGAATATTGTGAAAGCTTTTTCCACTTGAGATCTTGATACTGACAGCCAGGTTTGATTTTGGGTTTGAAACATATGGAGCATGGATAAAGTGACAAGTCACTAGAAGTATGGAAACAGCAGTAATCTTAATAAAGCCAAAAGGAGACTGAAATAATTTTATTGGAAACATTAATGATTGTGTCAGACAAAATATTCTTAGAATGAGCATTTCCACACTGTAAGAGCACATCAATTCTGTTTTCATAGCAAGGCAGGAGGAGTTAGTAAATAACAAGATTTATACACAAATCTCCTGGGTACTGAGTTGGACAATCACATTATTGATTGACCACCATGATGGCACTAAACCTGAACCTCCTTGATGTCATCATCTGTAATCATCTCTTGATTAGACATTCTGAAGTGCCATAGCCAGGATCAGGTAGCAGGAGACAGTTCTGTTTGAGCAAATCAGTTTGGAAAGGGTCCCTGGAGAAAAATTTCATTTTCCAGGCCAGAATTATCATCTATTTTCCTTTGAATCTATACTAATAATGTAATGGTGGAGAAAAAAGATGTTTCTCGTGATGAAATAAAACATCTGTTTCCTTCCTTTCCTCTGGGTTAGGTTTATCAAATTATGAGCTGAGTATTACACAGCTCTTTTGCAGTGAGCAAAATGGACTGATAATAGATAGATATTTTTAATTCTTATGTTATCTGCTGTAGGACTGTTGACATATGTAATTATTTAGCATCATATTTGAAAGTGTTTATAAAACTCTTGATAACATGAGATAATTAGTGTCCCTTTACAGAAAAGTAAATCCCATGCCAACTTCACACAACTTAAACTAATAATATTATGGTAACTCTGGTCTTAGCAGATTCTGTTTGTGGCTGGAGCTTTGAATCAATGATATCCCAGTCTGTGATACTCCTCTAGAGAAAATAAAAACCAAAACAGACAACAAAACAAAATCCCTCTAAAATTTACTTCAGCAAATCAAATTTTGTATTAAGCTGCTGATGACAGTCAAGAAAGCTGATAATTTAATTTTGTTTGCGCTAAATTATACCGCTGTTATTCTCTTTACACTTGAAAGAGCATACAGAGAACTGAGATGAAACCATTGTGAGTCCTTGCAGGCTGAAGCTTGTATCAGATGACCAGATGCAATGGCACTGGTTTCATCCCATCAGTACTCATGCATATAATGTCTCTCTTTGAAAGGTTAAAAGTGGTAGAATATCAGGGCAGTTGCCCCTGGAGTCTCCCAGGGCCCTGGGCCTCTCTTCAGATTCCATTGGTAAAATCTATTATTAAAAATCCCCCCAAAAGTAGATGCTTTAAAAATAATATAAGTACCTAGAGCCATGTCAATGTCAAGCACCATGCAAAATATTACAGGAATCATGAACTTTCCCTAGAAGTTCATTATTCCTGCAATATTTTGCATGGTACTTGACATTATTTTCCCATGTCTTTCCAGAATTGTCCTTATATTTGTATAGTCCCTAATGTGTTTTTCAAAGCTGCTTTTTAAAGGTTTTTTTTTAGTTATTGTTTTTATTTTTAATATTAAATGATCTCTTCCATAAATCTCCTTAAAATTCTGACTTACAAATTTTGTTTTGAGTTTTTTTACTGGGTGGCAAGAGGCTGTATAATAGTATATGTTGTATAGCTATTTCTCTGCACAGGAATGGAATAAACCCTAGCAGATATTGTAAGCAATGAGCTTGACAGATCTATAAAGAATTCAATCGTGGTTACCAAGCAAAGAAATAAAATCTCAGTATGAAGCTAGAAGTATCGATCCAACTAAGAAACTTCAATAGGATGTGCACAAGGTCCCATTCTCTGAATATGGAGTGTGTATGGAGTCTGATACTTGGGAATATCAGGAAAAGGGTGATCTGCCTTGACCTGTCTGGGAAATCCATCCAACAAAATTGCAAATGGACTTGCCTAGCGGTTGCTAACTGAACATGTGCTATTCAACTACAGGAAAATTCAGCCAGCTCAGAACAGTTTCTGATAGGTGCTCACACCCAATACTCTCTGTTCCTTAATCAACACAATGATAATCTATTTTTCATCCATATTGACTAGGGTACTACTAGGCTACTCCCTCTCACTTTGCAGCATGTTGGCATTGCTAATTTAGACTCTATCAATGGATGAGGAAAAGAAGGAGATAGTCCAATTTTTATCTGCTGGGAATTCTGGCATAGGAACATTCTGTGAAAGAATTTGAATCATTACAATGCTTGTCTGTTCATTTCTGCTTGCTGTTCTGGTGCCAAAGCAATTTGAACTGTGGTTGTGTTTGCAGCAGAACTATTTAAAAACAGGTGTGAGAATTGTCTGTAGCCAATTAGTATGTGAATCCTCTGTGGCCAAGAAATTCTATAGACACCCTGTTCCTATATATAAGATGTTCTGGAATATTGAACTCTTCTTCTGCTGTATGGACTACCTTTGTCAGTAAAGTTTCATGGTTAAGTGTTCAAATTTTTTTTTCTAGATATTTCATGCTTTCTTAACACAGATGCAGACACACAGATCCCCTATGAGGATTTTTTAAAGCCCAAACATACCATAGATAGGAAAAGTTTATGATCTCAAAGGTATTCTTGGAGTCTTCATATGCAGAAAATGCAATTATGGACCCTGCATCCAGGTTTTATAGCTGTACCTCTTCACAAGGTAACATAAGGTCAAAATGACAGCCTGAATATCACACCTGACCTATTTAATGTCTCCATCCAGCCCATTGCTGCTGGCAGGGGGAATGACTGGCCAGATAAATCCCAAGACATCAGGACTGAGGAAAATCCTTCAAAAATTACTGGAACCCCATTACAACCCCATAGGGACAGAATTGATATCTGCTGTCTTATTTTACATGTAGGAGATAAATAAATTGTTAATTTAGTGCCACTATACCAAGGCATACAACATCTATGAGAGAGAGCTTTTGGTGCTCTAGGTAAGGAATGTAGGGAATGTTGCTGGGGAGGCCCCCAGGCAGGCTGTGGGCTTGGTTACAGCAGGATTTGTGTATTCTGTGGCAAAGACCTCACAGTACTTGTAAAACTTCTCTAGAGGGTGGCTTCAGTAAAAAGGAAAGGTATACAGGTAGAGAGAAGGGAGATAGGCAATTTGCTTAGGAATGTCTATCAGGAGAACATCTTAGTTTTCTCCTACTGTGTGTGGGTTGTGATGAGATGAAATCAAATACTACAATTTCTTGGTGTTTTTTGTGGTGGGGAAGGAGAAGAAGTAGCAACTGAAAAATTTTCAAGATTTGAAAAAAGCAAGCAGGTTTATTGAAAAGTAAGCTGGTTTAGTGAAGGAAAAGAATTAACCTATGATCTGAATGAATTATCTGAAAAATCTCACATTTGCTTCTACAGATGTTTAATCCTCACACTGCCTACAAAACTCTTGGAACTATTCAGTCAAATGTAATATGATCTTTGGATAAGAACTGTTGACAGGATTTTGGAAGAAAAATATTAACACTAATATTAACCCTTTGCTTAATATTATAGGTAGATAACAACTATTGAAATTAGAAAATATGCTGCAGTGGGAATTTGTCAAAGTGTTATAGAATTGTATTTTGTATCATATAAAAATGTAGTAAGAACTACCAAAAAAGGATCTAATACCATATGAGGCCACTGGTACATTTATGGTGCTCCATATAAGGCTTTCCAGGTGGTGATGCTAAAACCAACACTAATTTGTCACTGGATGCTAGATTTATTCTGGCTTCATAGATGTAGAAAACAGACATCTGTTTAAAATAATTGCTGTACACAGACAGCAAGCTATTAAGCTACTCACAATGAGTTGGACCCCATTGATACAAAATGCACAGGAATATACAGTGTTGCTAAATTATATTACTTTTGACCTAAAAACTTTTTTTCTAATGAAAAATAATTAATTAAAAAAAAATAGAAATAAGCTAACTCCACACTATTACATAAGAAAGAAACTAATCCTTTGAATACCCTGATTTTCAGCACCACACACACCACTTGTGTCAAAGTGAATACCAAGGTGTTTCCAAGTTTTTCTGTGGTTTGTAATAAATACTCAAATTGATCTTGTCTAAGAGTTTTGCAGAAGCTGTGTGCCTCTGGTTTCCTGAATAAGAAACTTGAGGCATGTTCTCTCATTATGCCACAACTGCATGCTGCATAACAGAAAGGGGACAGTATAAATCAGTTTAACTGAGCTGATGTTTATTCTTTTTTTGGATGAGGGAAAACCAAACAAACCTGAGATTCTTGTAAAGTCTATGTGGAAATGTTATATGTTTCCATTTTGTAATTATATGACTTCAAATTGTTTTTTCATTTGTCTCTTATCCTTTACTCTCCTCTATCATTGATTTTATTTTATTTTGTTCCTCCACTTAGTTATTGTGGGAGGCAGTTAGAAAAAAAGACAGTAAAGCAGGGACAATTTGAAGAAACTTGAAATTTAAAAAGAAGAGGAAAATAAATAAATAGAAAATGGTCTCAAATTTCCTAAGATAAAACACTGGTAGGGATTTTTTTTTTCCCTTCTCAGTGAAAACTCCTTGTGAATTCTGTTTTGCCTAAGCAATTTAAAGCTGCTGAAGCACAGAGCCATCAAAGGTGCTCAGCCCTAGGGCAAACTCACTGTAAAGAAGGAAGAAAATGCTACAAAGAAGGTCTCATCAATGAAAACCTAGACAGAGTACTCAATCAGCAATTTCTCTGCTGGTTTCTTGGAATTGTTCCACTCTCCTCTATAGATTTGCTTGAAAGCACTAAAATAAGTAAATATTCATACTCTTACTTTAAAGCCATTGAGAGTGAAGAGATATGCAGATTGGATCTCAACTCTGGGCAGAAACCTAAAATCCAATAACAGTGAAGCCAAGATGACTCTATTACATCATAATCTCACCATGCTCTGCAGAGCAGGCTGTTCTCTACAAGTGGGGCTGGAATGTTGTCAGTCACCTCCTGTGCTGTAGGAAGCACTGAAGCTTCTTCCTTTCCCTGAAATGCTGAAATACAGTAAAGGGTAACTAGACAGGACTAGATGTATTAGGAGAAATCAAACAGATCTGAATTGAATCAGTAACAAAGTGACTATGATACGGACACTATACCAGTTACATATGGCTATGAATAGGCCAGATGTGAAATTTTGTTTCACTTCTGCATTTTAAAATATTTTGTGTATCTGCTGCTTTAGCTTCAGTACTCCATGCTGGGTTTTTTTTGCATGAGATTTCTTACCTCCGCTTCCCTTTGTTGAAGAATGGATATATAAAGAAAGTGGATGAAGCTATTCCACTTGAAATTGAAATCTATAGTACAGAGATATTAGTATGTAGAAAAAAAAATTAGCTAGTAGAAATCCATGTCTCTGTCTTGTAGTACAAAAAAAGCAGCGTGTTTCCCAAATCCCAGCACCTTAACTCAACTAGCTAGGAATTTAACAGAGATTGCTTAACTGTGTGCATGTGTTTGAGACTGTCACTTATTAATTAAGACTATTTACTGCAGCTTGTGGGACATGGTGTGTTTTAAAGTCCTCATAAATTTTATCTTTGTGAGCACTTGTTTTCAAATGACCCTGAAAGCACAATAATCTTTATAGTCAATGTATGTATAAAATGTGAAGATTAAATGTATTCTACTCCAACTACAGTGAAATCCATTTACTTTGTTGCTTGGAATGGGAAAAAATCAGATTTAAAAAAATTCTTTCTTTGTCTGAAGGATTTTACCCAAATTTATCAGATTAGTGCAACAAAAGGGTGGGTATGTTGCAAATAAAAATTAAATAGAATATCTTTTAGTGTTTAAAATAAAAGGTCAAATAATATCCAAATTGTTCAGGAATTTATAAAATCTTTAATTGTTTCCATTCATAAATATTCAGGACAGCAGCTGTAGGAGAGCTGTCTACTCTTCACTTTTAATTTCTTTATATTTTCTATTATATTCACAAACTAAGGATATTACAATACTGCTGATCTAGGTAATTTTTCTAACCATAATCTAAGGGTATTTGTGTATGTCTACCTGGTACAAACCAGCACTACTACCAAAAAACAGCTTCAGCCACAACAGGGACTTGTCCTTAAGCCCCTGCTGCTGACATTGGAGAAGCCACAGAGGGAACCACGCTGGGGCTAAACCTCTGGGGAAAACGAGGGAAAGGAAAACTTCACCTAGGTTACTCTTATGGTACATGGCACTTCTCAAAAGGGATATACAAAACCATGTGGGTGGGTGGGCAGAGTCAGGAAAAGCAGATTAGAGAGGTGGGGAAGCCCCTGTTCTCATTGGACGTGCTTGCACAGGGTAGCTGCAGGCAGTGTGAGTAAAAGAGAAATTTTGAGGCATAATTTCATAAGAGAATCAAATTATGGTACGTATTGAATAAGAAAATTTTTAGTAATATTTTAATAATTATCATGGATTTTACTAACTACCTGTGTAATATTAACCTTTTAGAAATACACAGTGAAATTAAAAACAATTCTAAGAGGAAAGTAGGAGTTAAAGATGTAAACACCTGGAAAGTATCAGAAACACAGTGGAGGAGCTATTGTGGGATACATTCTACTTGACAGCTCTACAGCTGGTTTTTTAGTATGTAGTCTTTCCATGCCAAATATGCAAAATTACAGATAATATTAAATTAGGCATGCCAGACTAATTAATAGGAGTAAATTACAGAAGATAATTCTGAAATTCAGATGGATTGTTTTACAGAGACATGTAGGGTAGCTACTATAATTAGATCAACCTGGTACTCTTAGCCTGGCTATGATGAGAAAGCCTCACACATATTCCAAGGAAAGATAATCATGTTCTTCGAGGAAACAAGCACTTTAGCAACTGGTTGTTTTGACACTCTGTGGTGTGTTTTATGTGTTCCATGTGAACAGGTAATATTCTGTCCTGGAAAATCCATTTTCTGAGTCATTAATCAGCCAGAGTCTTTGGCTCCTGGAGAGTCTCAGCTCTGCTGGTTTTCTTGTTTTCCAAAGAGCTGGAAAACAGATGGAGCTCTAGTCAGGGAATCTGGGCAGGTGGGGGTCACACCCTTAAGAGAGGGGAAGAATCTTCAAACTGTCACTTGACAAGAGGAAAAAAACAGTGTAAACATAAATCTCACCTGATAGCATGGAAAAGTACTCTGACACACTGTACAAGTCACATTTTACGTACTTAAGGAAAGACAGTTTTGACAATTTGAGAAACTGCACTAAAAAACATACATACTAATAAACCAGGTTCACCAGCTCAAGAGCATGAGTGAATTGTCAAAAATGTGCAGAAACACTCCAGATACTGGGAGAAACTTGTCTTTCCAGAATGTAGGCCACCACTTTGTACATGAGCTATTGCAACTGCCAGACAGTGGACAGCATTTTAGCCCTCATCCTGTATGCAAAGGGAGCAGAAAGTTATATCTTTCTATTATCTTGCACCTTGTGTTATATACAGGCTGTTTCCTGGCCTCCCTCCACCCTGGATGTGCTCAAATGGCAGTGAGTGTTTTGGCAGGGAACACACTGACTGCTGTCTAGCACACACTATCCAGTGAGAGCTATTTTTGTTATCTGCTAAAACTACAGCTTGGAAATATGTGCTGTTGAGACATTTTGCTGTTTGAAAATGCTCCAGGAACTGGTTCCATGGCTGTAAATCAAGAATTATAATGTCATCATAATACCAAAAGACTTTTTTTCAGTCCCAAATGTAAAAGTTTTATGTTCAGCTGACATGAACACAATAAAAACCAGAGGGGGACATGAACTCTTTGATAATTTTCCCATGTATGATGCTAATATTTCACCACTGAACTTTGATTTCTGAATTTTTGTTTCACTTACATTTACATGAAAATTCCCACCTGTCCACCGTACTTGAAATTGTTGTTTTTCTGAAGACAGAAAAAGGATATGAATTCTTGATTCTGCTTTAGCTTAAAATTTCTTAAACATTGATCCATTAAAAAAAATAGCTTTTTATATTCTTGGGGGTTCTTTGTTTCTTTGTTTTTTTGGTTTTTTTGACTGTGGAAGGCTCATTTTATAAGTCTGCATGTAAGAAACTAGTTTGCTTAACTCTGAAAGTTGGCAGAGAAATACAGAGAGAGAAAGCTCATTACTCTGAGCTCACACATGCCCAGACACTTGGAATTTCAGTGGCAAGCTCCTGACCTGAGATTTGAAGGACACCTAACATCCCTCGGGATTTATGACCAGGTTTCTGATGAGATTCTCTTATGCAAATCAGAAATGTAAATTGTCAGAATGTGAAAATAACTTAGCTAATGCAGTATCAAATGGTACCATTAAATTTCATGTAAATTTCATGTGTGTAGCAGTCAGCTTAAGTCCACAGTCCAGAGATGAACAGTGCATCCCAGAGATGAACAGTGTACCCCAGAGATGAACAGTGTATCCCAGAGACTGTACTGACTCCTAAATAGCGTATTGAATGAGGAGAGCAGATAGATTATGGCACTAGCTTGTGCCCATGTACATATCTCTGCACCATGTTGCATGTTGGGTGTGAATTTTTAGGGATGTTTGTTGAAGTACATCCTCCTCCAGGATGAAGGTGTCTTAGTGAGCCCTGCCAGGGAGCTGTGCCTCGCCTTTCAGCACTAACAGCGTGGCTGGGATCACTTCAGCCCTCTCCAGCATTGGCTGCCAGACTGCAGAGGCCTTCTTGGGATGATGCTTCCCATTTTTCCCTTTACTAAAGTGCTAAAGTTTCTTTAGCAGGGCTAGGTGGTGACAGAGCAGAATGGTTAGGAAACACCAAAGGCTCACTTTCAGGAGATAATTAATTGTAGTTTTGTTCCAGGATAGTTTACATATTTTAAGCAGGATCTCCAATGAGTTGGGAATCTTTGGCTGTTCTTTCTAATTGAATGCTTTCACCTGTCCTGGTCTGCTGAGCAGTCACATGTCCCTCGCTCTGCAGCTGATTTGGCATGGATATGTGAACTCTCTCCAGAAATGTAGATGTGCAGTTTCTACACATGTTTTTGAAGGCTGGCATCCTGAACCTAAAGGGATCATTCATTAATTTCCTTTCCCACTACACACACACACACATGTATACACACACTTCCACTCTCCCCACCAAAGCAGTCCTTATATCCTCAGAATGCCTGACAAAGGATTTAAAATGAAGCAGTAGTCACCCCAAGCCATGAACTGTTCTTTTAGAAACCTCACAGAACTGAACTTATTGTATACAGATGGCAAAGTCATGGTTTACAGAACTCAGTTGTGCTGATGTTTGAAGCAGGTCTCAAATAGCTCAGCTGGCAGGAGTTGGTGCTTCAGCCATTCAAAAACAGCAACCAAAGTACTTAAACTTTATAGCCATGCTTAAATTACTAATATGAGCAGAGCCAGAGCAGGGGACTGGTATTTGCTCATCCTTGATGTCGGAAGAATTCCGGCTACAGCTTTGGCCTGAGAATTTGTCACCGTGCCACTAATTTCCAAGTGCTGCCCGGGAGCTCAGTGCACAATCTGTGGAGCATTCCCGTGAGCATCTTGAATGTGGCCACCCTGCCTCAGAGACCCAGGGAGCTTCAGACCATGAGTACTGTTCCTTTATGACAGCCAGCCTCAGGGTGCCGATCTCATTTTTTTTCCCCAAGTCTGGTTTACTCATCTATACTGTCCTGATCTGAATGGAAACAAAGAAATAGGGGAGAATTAGACTTCAATCATAAGCCCTTCCACTTTACCTAAGACCCAATTTTGATGTCCCAAAGTATTTTTCTGTAAACCATAATTCTTTCACTAGGCTCAGATAAGTTGAGTCAACCAGGGTATCTAGTTGTTTCAATATACAGGACAAATAATAGTATATCTTGTCTCTTTTTGTGCCTCTTTTGGGTCCAAATAGGAGAGTGCTTAAATCATTAAACCTATTTTTCTTCTATCTGCACAGAATGAGTTGCAAGACTGAAGCCCTAGCATTCCCTTTGTCCCCACTCTGAAGCACAATTCCAGAGGCATACAGCTGTTGAATATTTACCAGAAGAATTGGTCAAAGAAAAAAAAAAAATGAAGAAAGAATTGAGGGGAAGAATTGAACTGTGTTTCTAATCATGTCAGTAAGGTTTATTACTCCTGATTGTAGGGGCACCTTCTCCTGGCAAGGGAAATAATTCTATTTATCAAAACACACACATAAAATTCACAATTAAATTAATGAACATATTCAATTAAAAAGAAAAACGTGAAGAAAGAGATACACAAAGATACAAACTTTTTTCTTTCATATTCAGTCTATCACCCCTGCACAAGGAGTACTAGATTAGCCCTCCAGCTCAAGGAGTCACCCCATGTCAAATGTAGCTCTTTCACTGGTTTTTTTGTTGTTGTGGTGTCTTTTTTTTGGTGGTTATTTGTTTGTTTGTTTGTTTGTTTGTTGTTTGTTTGTTTGTTTGTTGTTGTTTTATGTAGAAGATGGGTTTGGTTTAATTTGGAGGTGATCTCTGGCTGCACATATTGACCAGAACAGCACAGGTTCTTTTCACTATTTACAAGATATTTTCTCTGTTACAGAAAGACCTAATTGCCTCTACATTTTCCTGCCCTGAGGACTTGAGAGTAAGAATTGGAGCACAGTTTCACTGGAGCCCATAGTACAATTGCTCAAAGCCTAATGCTCACTGTCACAGACAATAGCTCCCATGAGGCGGAGCAGCAATCCCTTATAAACAACAGCCTTGTGCTCACAGTAAAAATTAATTTCAGCTCTCAGAAGAAACACATTTCAGGAAAGGCAAGAGATGAGAATTTCAATATTGGCAAATGAATTTGTATGGAGAAGTGTACTCCACCTCCCACTCTAAAATCCATTAGCAATAGGCAAATGTCCATATATAAAAAGAAAAAAAATGTAGAAAATATAAAGAAGGGAGAGAGATGTGCAGCCCAGAGACACACATGAAAAAAACATATATTAGGGACTACAGAATGAAAAAATATACAAGTTCAGAATAGTAAAACAATTCCTGCTACTCTGCCTCTATTCTTTGGTTATTTGCACTGATAAAAAAGTATAAAACTTTTGAGTAAGAATAAGCATTTTGCACCAGCTTTATATTAAGAGGATAAGACTACTCCTACAGATTTACTGTTGATCTGTGGCTTTCCTATTTAATCTATGGAACTTAAAAAGATATTTATATCTGCTATTGGTGTGCTTCCATCTCCTATAATTTCTGATTTATAGACCCTGGCAAAACAAAAGTGAGCTGAATTATTGAATGCTTTATTATGACATAATGTAATACTTTTACTATATAGTAAACGCTTGTTTAATAGAGGATGTCCTCTATATATCACTTGCAAAATCAAGAGATCTATATTTTGAGCTTGGATTTTATGTTAGCACAGTGTGTATAATGGTCTTTCCCTTAGTATCTGTTGCTTGCAGAATTATGATGCAGAATCATGTGTTTCACATGCTGTGGGACATCAGAATCCTTTTAGTCCTTCAAATTTTATTGAAGGCTGTGAATCTCCAGAAAGTGGCCAAAAATTCTAGCAGAGATAGTACCCACATCTACTTTGCTAACGGTGTAAAATGGTAATTGAAATTTATGTTCTTTATGTTTCATTTGTCTTATCTTTTGAGTTGCCTATAAACTCAAGAAAAGTCTCTGTTTCAGTCAATAGCTTGGGAAAATTGGGAAGAGGAGGGAGAGGGTTAAACTGATACCAGGAAATGTTGTTTAGAGTTAATCTCCTTCTAAAATCTGTGGGTATAGCAGCCTATGAAAACTTTTGCTGTCAGGTGCAGCCAGATAAAAATCATCCACAGAGGGAATTTATCATTTATTTTAGCTTGGCTGAATGATGATTTTGTCGTATCACAGTTACTTTTTTTATAATGCATCTCTTCGCTGTGAGAAGCAGATATTCTCCCTCTGGTATAAAACTGATAGGCAATAAATCTATTTAATATCTTGTAGTTCTGTGGGACTCCAGCTGAGAATTTTGCCAATACAAATGATGCTCCAGATCACATTCTGTGTTTGCTCATACTCACTGGAACATCAAATTTCAGTGGCAACCATCTTTTAGTATACACACTATTGGATGAAAGCAGAAATAGAAAATATGATTCAGTGTTAATATAGTGGATCTTTTACACAGCACTATCTCGCTACTTATCCTATATTTTATCCTTCTCCTCTCACTATGAGCAATGTTTACTTGTTGCTATCCACTAGGATAAGATTTTACTTTCTATGATTATTTTAATTATAGCTTTGTGGTGTCTGTATTTGCAAATGTATATTAATACACACATGCTGGCCTTAATTATTCTTTTTTTTTCACGAAAAACCCTTTTTCTCTCCGAGGTAAAATTGTTTTTTTTTTTCCAATTTGGTTTTGCAAGGGGGTTTAAGATCTCTAATACTATACATCTCTAAATAAAAAAGCTTGTTTTGCAAAAGGCAGGTACAGGTACGGGGCCGGAAGCCTCCCCCCGATAAAAAAAAAAAAAAATTAAAAAAAAAATAATATATATATATAGTGTCAGTCTTTTAGGTTATTCTAGAAGGTTAAGGAGAAATTCAGACTCACAGAATTTATGTAGATACTGCTTCCTGTCCATTTAGAATTAGTATTAGGGAAGCAAGGATCTATCCTGTACTATGTCTTGACATCAACAAAACTGATGAGAGCAGGGTAGAGCACTCATACTGCTTAATGTTGTTATGTTGCTTATGTTGCTTAATGCAGCAACATAAAATCAGCTTATGATTGTGCACTGGTAGACTAGCATTTTGGACAGCTGTTTTTTTAAATTATTTTTTATTTTTTCCTCAGCCAAAGATGTAGACTGTGACTTTGGGTAATCCACTTAGCTTAGGTTTCTGCTTGGCAGGTTTGCGTGGCAATACTTTGGCATTGCTGTTGGGGGCTGCTGTGGGCTGCAGGTGTGCCATCTGTGAGAAGTCACAGCCAGTTCCAGCTGGGTCCAAAACAGACCTGCTTCTGGCCAAAACTGAGCCAAAAAGTGATGGTGAGGGGACTTCTGTGGTAACATTTAAAAATGGGTAAGCCCCATAGTAACTACAAGACGAGAATAAGAAAATATGAGAGAAACAGCTCTGTGGACACCCAGGTAAGTGAAGAAGGAGGGAGAGGTGACAAAGTAGAGATTCCTCTGCAGCNGCAAGTGGGTTTAAGATCTCTAATACTATACATCTCTAAATAAAAAAGCTTGTTTTGCAAAAGGCAGGTACAGGTACAGGGCCGGAAGCCTCACCACGANATCTGTGAGAAGTCACTCAGCATTCATTTGTAAAGGGAAAATCTCGGGTTTGTTAATTATTTTAAGATCCAAAAGGAAATAATAATTTCATACTAGAAATCAAAATTTGGCAAGCTATGGTTTTTTAAAGATTGCAGTCCTCCAAGCATCATGTACTTCCCTTCTACTTTTTACATCACAGACCAAAAGTTGCACTTTTTATATTAAAATAAGCTGTCTCCATATTGTTGTATGTACACTGATCTCAAAGGCCTTAATACCTTGACAGGTCAGTGAAGCAGCTTTCTATGGGTGGCTCCTCTATGGTTAGTTCTAGATTTTTTAAGGAGCAGTTGTGTATGAATGGAAGAAGATTTTGTAATCTAAAGAAAAATTAAAATTCTTAATTCACTGTCAATTTCAGACTATTTGCTCTTTCCATTTATTTTTCTGAAATTCACATTAAAAATTATGGAATCTCTATGATTCATTTATTTAGTTTAGGAGAAGAGCACCATGATTGATTGGTCAGATCAAAACAGCTTTGTAAAAGAAGATGTTATCTCAGGTCAAGAACAACACTTGAGGAAAATAAAAGGAGACAAGATTTGGGAACAATTCAGCCTTCCCACACATATGGCAGTTTCAGCTGTTTATTTACTTTTTTTGGTTTTGTTGTTAATACATCTAAAAGCTGCAGGGAACAATTATGATCATCCTGGCTGAACTGCTTCATAACCCAAACTACACCATTTCACCCAGGGACTCTTGCACATAACGTAACAGCTTGTGATTGAATTACTAGAGCATGTTGAATTGCTGAAAGTCCTTACATGGAAACAACTTGTTTGTTCTTTAGAAGTTTGCTCTCTGTTGCTCCACCAGCATCAGGTCTGTGGTATCAAAAAGGTCTTTAGCAGCTGTTTGATGTGATCTTGTCCTAAGATGATTATGATTCCAGATGAGCTGCAAGAAAACAAATGGGTGTTGATTTAAGTCAGTCATTTCTGACCTGAGTTTTTAAAAATTTACAAAAACACTTCTTGGACTCTATTACTTAAAAAAAAAATAATAGTGACTATGGTCATATGAGGCTCCTGTATCTTCTTTTTTAGAGTTGGGGGTGAAGAAGGCTCATCTGTGAGAATGGTTTACTATGCGGGGTGCTCAAAGGACAACACAGAACAAGTTTGCAGACAAGAATTGTACCTCAGATGAGCACCTTATGGATTATTGTCTGCTGAGTGCAGGCTGTCCCTCCAGAACACACATTAGGTGTTCTCAGAGAGTGAAGAGTAAGATAAATCACACAGAATGTATCTGTTTGCTCAATGATTGTTTTATTTTTGCTTTTTCAGATGGACCTATTTTCTGTAATTGCTTTAGAAGTAAACTACTGTCTAAATAGAAAAAAATAGATACAAGTCCCTTCTGATTCATTGGTGACAGCACTTTTTCTCAAATTTTTCCCCTATAAAAGTGTAACAATACAGAGTTGTTTTGTAATTGATTTGCAGGAATCATCTCTGTCTGGTTATCAGAGATCATCTGTGCCAAAACCCTGGAATATACAGCTTAAAAAAAAGAGTAGTATACTCAGTGTCATTGTCACCTGTGCTAAGAGTCATATTGAGTTTGGCAAACAGTGTATCAGGAAAAAATTTGATAGTAAGTTTAAAACTAAACTAGCCAAATGGATATATGAGCTCAGTTTGAGACTGGGCCCTGTGTTCAAATCCTGTGAAGTGCTGAAAACTGTTAGCATTCTGCATTTCTGCAAATGAAAATGCTGGGTTTTCCAGAAAACCACATGGAAGACACCCACAGCCTTTCTGCACCATAATGTTTTTGACAAATTCTTTCTATTTTGACTTTCCATTGACTATTAAACAGCTGCTTATTTCTGCTGTCAAAGAGATATCCACGGGCTTTTCTGTATTTAAGTTGAACTGTTTAGTACAGACAACTAATTAATTTTTTCACAGTGGTTTCATTAAGCCTCTATAGTTAATCTGTGAACTCCTTTGTTTAAGTAGGTTTCTTTGTAGGCTTTTCTCTTATCTACAAAACCAAGACACAGATAGAAATGTATTCTAATGTCAGTTGGAAAGAAGACATGTACTTGAATGCATACTGGGGGTGCACATTCATACTTGTGAACCAATATATGGATGGGATGTGACAAGTAAACAAATATTTATGTATGCTGTTTGTCAAAAAACATTGATTAAATCTCTCAGAAATCTATTCCAAGGATTCAGTCTTTAGGATATAAAGTGGTGCTTATTTCCCCAATCTGAAGTCACTGATGGTTAAGTCTATTATCCTGACGTCTTCCAATGTCAGTGAAATGAGAGAGAGATGCTGGCCTAACAAAGAGTGGGGAACTACTACCTTTCAGGTGGTCAAAAGCATATAAATCACACTTTATGATTTCAGTGTAAGCAGTCATTAAAACACAGCCCACTTGTATCTAATGCATCCCACGCTGGGTACAAAATGTGCCAGGGATAGCATTCACAAGCTTTCCATTGTTCATCATGTCAAACATCACTCTGTAAAATGGATACGGCATTCCTTGAAATAAGTTGCTTATTTTGCTGACATGGGGGACATGCAATTGTGGCTTTGAATAAGACTTTCTTACACATAGGATATCTACTTCACTTTTCTTTATTTTTTGACATTAGCCTCCAGTTTCTCTGTTTAGAAATGATATTTAAATTTAAAGCAGTGTAAACGGAGAGTAACACTGATATATGCTGAGTAGAAGGCATAAAAATACTGAATCTATTTTTAATTGAAAGTGAGTTAATTGTTCTGGATTGGGGCCTGGTCCTTTTTCAAGTAGTGTTAATTACTTTAAAAAGAGTTCCATGGAGAATAAATGCTATGAGTTGTTTTTTGTTTTTTTTCCTCACCAAAAAAGGACTTGCACTTTGAGATCTGAATCTGCTTAATTTTTCAAGAAAATCCTTAGTCACCTGCAAGGTGATACTGCAAAAAACAAGGTCCAGCATGTAGAAATATGTTAAGAAACTGTATAATTGCATTTCTACTGGTGTGATTTTTTCATCTGACATGTCATTCCATAGCAGACTTTATAGAGCAGGAGGTGAATTTATATAATTAGTTTGGTTTCTTGCCATCTTTCCCATAGGTCAAGCCAATTAAAAGACGACTGAGGGAGACAGTACTCCAAACTGTAGCATATGGCACCATGGCATAAAACACACAGTAGATGGAAAATGATTCGGTTGGGATTTTAGCTTTGAAATTTAATTGAATATAAACAATGTTTGTCTCTGGATCACCTTGAAATTTCCTTCCTTCTCTCGTTTTCTTATTTTCATCAAGAATCAGAACAGTATTCTCTTCTTGGGTCATGTACTAGCATCTTTTTTGCCTTTGAATGAGTTCCCTGCTGCAGCTGTTTCACGGCTCAATATTTTAATTTTGTTGTAAACAAAGTCAGTTGAAAGCCACAGAACTTATGATTTGTGATATATTTAAAAAATCTAAATTTAGTTTTACTGCAGAAAGCAACCCTTTTCTCCCCCCACTAACAAAGCAAATAAAACATGCTGTTTTCAAATTTTCTCGCTGTGTAAAAACCAGTAAGGTTAGCAATAAATGAAACTGGTTGTTTGGTGGTTTGGGTTTGAGGTTTGGGTTTTTTTGCTTCGAGTTTCACACTGCCATGCCCATTTCAACTGAGTCAGAGCTCTGAAGACAGGGAACATGATTTCCCTGGGAGCAGTCTGACAAAACCAGGTTTTCTGGGAAGTCCCTATCAATGCTTTATCAGAAAGTGTGAGTGCACAGGGTATTTCTCAGCACTGCCACTCTGTCTTCCATGTCTTGTAAGCTGTTACTAGGCTCCTTGGAACGACTTAAGCACATGCCAACCAGTATTTACACACAGTCCTGGGTGATACTCAAAAGCTAGAATGACCTGGGATAGATTCTCCTGACACAATTTAGAAGTATTCACCTTCTTCTGGAGAGAGAAACTTGCTAGTGAGAAAACTGTTGGATGGAGTATTTGGAAAAACATTCTTGTTTTAGTTTTTTTTTTTCTTTTTTTTCATTCTAATTAGATTAGATTATTTCAGGTAAACTTTGGTTTTCTACGAATATAACTTAGCATACCCCTCATCTCTGCTAGGATATCAAAAGCTGTTATCTGATTACAAAAGGGTAACTGAATATTGGGGTCCAAATCCAGGCCCAGTGTATATAGTTGCTTATGTAAAATTTCTATCTTATTGTTTGGGGATTCCTTCAAACACAGATCTTTTGATTCCGTGTGATTTTTTTTCCCACAGTGTAGTTCAGACAAAGCAACATTTTTTATCTGGCAACCACTTCAAATCTAAAACCATGGTTATTTAAATAGTTGCTGAGTCTGACTCTCTGTTGTTCCATTAAGCACTAGCATAGCTCATCTTTCCATAGACAATGGAAATATGCAGACAGCAAAAGTGCAGTTGTCTGCAATCAGAGTAATGTAGCTGCTTCGTAAATATAGTTATCTCACACTGCTGGGGAATAGGCAAATGAGATCAAGATCAGAATAAAACTGTTATTCCTGGATTCAAGTAATGAATAAATTAATGTCTGTATATGCTATTCACTGTGATCCTTGAATGTACGTTGGGATACTCTCTGATGAGCATGAGAGAGCAAAGCATGTCTGCTTAATTTTTAATCTCATCTACAGGTTAGTCCTTGTAAAATAACAATTATCAAGTCAGATTCTCTGAAAGAATGAACTTGTCAAACTCACATACATTATCTGCTGTGGCAATTGATGTCAGTGTGATAATGCCATGCCAGCAGTGCTTAAGCTAAGAGTTTGTCAGTTACCCCATGATAAACTCTAGCATTTGAGGGATTTCTTTCATCCCAGTTCATCAAATCACACAGGTCTGACATTCAATATGCAGTCCTCAGGGTTTCAAATGTTCTTTAGCTCTTGATTTATGCTAACAATAGAATATTTGAAAGAATGAAGACTAAGTGTCATTGCAGTGCCTAAGTGACTCTGATTAAACACATTCCAGAAATTGGCTGTGGACAGCAGCACTGAAGTAGGAAATTTGGATGACTGTTCTGATTTCAGCTGGAGTAGAGTTAAATTTCTTCACAATGGTTGGTGTGGGGCTACATTTTGGATTTGTGCCAAACACAGGGTTGATAATACAGAGATATTTTTGTTATTGCTGAGCAGGTTTGCACAGAACCAAGGCCTTTTCTGATTTCCATACTGCCATGCTGGCCAGGAAGTTGCAGGTGTGTGGGAGGCTTGCAGAAAACATGGTCAGGATAGGTCACCCCAACTGACCATTCCAGACCCTGTGACATCTGCTCAGTATATGAAGCAGGGAGAACAAAGAGGAAGAGGGGGAACATTTGCAGTGATGGTGTTTGTCTTCCCAAATCACTGTTACGTGTGGTGGGGCCCTGCTCTCCTGGAGATAGCTGAACACTGCCTACCCATGGGAAGTAGGCAATTAATTAATTCCTTGTTTTGCTTTGCTTGTGTGTGTGTCTTTTGCTCTTCTATCAGTCTTCATCTCAGCTCCTGCATTCTCTGGATTTTACCCATCCCATTCTCTCCCTGATCTGTGTGGGAGTGAGCGAGTGTGGGGCTTGGCTGCTGGCTGGGGTTAAACAACAGCAGGCACTAAAGCTAGAAGTAAAAGTAAGTCTGAACTTTGTAGTGGTGCAGAAGAGCAAGGCAAAGAGGGTAGCAGATTACTTCCCAAATTTCTTTGCTCTGAAGACAATGGAACTTCAACATATTCTTGATATTTGGGGACCAGCTCAGGGATCATCTTTTTTGACCTTAGAGGTTTTCAGTGTGATAGGCTACATAGGAGTTCATCACCTCAGGCTCAGGCACAGGCCTTTGCAGGGTTTGATTTTTCAAGATTTCTTTAAAAATAAGGTAAATCAAACTTTCTAGTACTTAAATGTTTTCACTGAAAACATAGATCACCAATAGCAAACAAAAAAATGTGCCTATGCCTCTTGCAAATAGTTATGAATGAACTGATAAATCCTACTTCCTTCTCTGGACAACTTAGCAGAGACTAAGCAGAAAAATAAAAGTATTAATATTGGCAGGGAAAGTAGAGAGCTTTGCTGCAGGGGGAAAAAGCAGTAATTCATAGAAATGGATCTGCAGGTCTCCTTTATTGGTACAACCACATGACAGATTATGTTTAAGATTAAATGGAGACTGGGCACAATCAAGCCCTTAGCAAGGGAAATGTCTTTTTTTCTGACTATGTTTTTCCATCCTATCATAAATGTACCGATTATTTCCAAGTTCTTTCTCTCAGTTTAGGCTGGAGTAATCATAAGATTTTTGTAGGAAATTGCAGTAGTAATTTTATTACTTCTTTAGACATACTTTTATGTTAAAATATGAATTTATTGTACTTACAGCAGTATTGCTTCCCTGGATATAAAGTATTTTGGGAACATGGTTCTGAAAAAAATATTCAATCATATTTATCATTCTAGTGTTTTACATATCCTGGTATCTAGAGAACACCCTTTAAATATTTTTAGATAACCTTAAGTGAAAAGAAAAACAAATCCTCAACTCAAACATATATAACAAATGGTCAGGAGCACATTATTTTCTTTAAAATAAAAGCTCTTTCCTTACTCTCTAAATCAAACTGGAATTAATGTCTTCTGCTGTCTTTTCTTGCCTTATAACAGTCAGAAAACAATTTTTTGATGCCATATGATGCACCTAAATTAGAAGACAGGAGTTCTGTGAAACAAATGCTTTCCAAGGAGAATATCTTCTCTCCCAAAATTCCAGGGGGAGAAGGTACTGCGTATTATCATCCCTTTTCCAAACTCCCCTCCCCTCTCCTTCCCTGCACCAGGTTCTCTCAAGGTTAATTTGAAATGGTATAAAATGCCGTATCCATGGACGGAGCTGTTATCTTTTCGTTTAAAATAAAGAGATGCACTTCGGAATTGTTCCCCTTCATTGCTGCGGAGCACCGCAAAGGCCGGCACAGCTTACACGAGGGGGCAATAGTGAGCTGTAAATATTTTCTCTCTTTCCCCTGCCTTTTCTGTGGAAGCTCTACTCAGGTGCTTTTAGGCTCCTCTTCTTCCCTAACCATAGGCGGTCCTAACAGTGTAAAATCTTGCACAATAGGACCAAATGCAGTGATGAGCTTTTTCCACTGTTCTCAGAACTTGCTGTATTTATAACAGGTAGATGAAATTGGTGACTTTCATGACTCCATAAAGTTACTCACCGATTAGTCTGAGCCCAACATTCAGGCTTCCCTGCAGTGCTAATACTCCTTCCTCTAAATCTGCACTCAGTCAGCTCTTTGGAGTAATGACTCTTGTCAGAATTGGTAATATCAAACAGGAGGGAACAAGTATATATTTTTACATATTTTGCTTTAGAATTCTTTTAAAGCCAATTTAAACCCTCCTATATATAGAGTATTACTATGTGCAAATGTTATACCTTGTTTCTAGATGTACGAGTGCAGTACAAGTGGCAGAAAAGGTGAAAAGGAGTAAGAAAAAAATCAGGAAAATATAAGAGGGTGAAATTTATGTTTCCTGCTTAAAACTATGTCATAGTTTTCTAAATAAAGAATTTTTGTCTTGGAATCTGTAAAAGAACAAAGCAGCTCTTTCTGTGTTTTTAACTGTTCTGTGGTTTGAGTTGAATGACACTTCTAAATCTAAGTTTCATCTATCCCAAATTTTTAATAGTATTGTATAACTATCAGGGGACTGCAAGTAGAAACAGGTCCCTTATTCATTTGACCTCTGCCTTTTGTCATATGGATTTTTTGCTGCTTATGCTGGCTGCTGGAATTAAGCTTTTCTGACAAAGTTAGAGGGAAGGAAGAAATTTTTCCCATCCATTTTGCATGAGTGTAAAGATTTAGGGAACAAGTCATTATGACCTTATATATGACATTTTTACATATATCTAGCACATTTTTAAGTGCTAATAAGAGGTGACCTCCATGAGAAGGGAATATATTGGTATATTGTTAGTGCTTAAGGAGAACTTGAGATGCAATTTTTCCCTAAGCTTTTCTTTGGCATTAGTGAATGTTTGGGATGGTGTTTTGGGTTTTTGCTGTTGTTGGGGTTCTTCCCCCATAATCAGTGGCATTGGACTTTAAAGGAGTTATTAAAGTCATCTCCAAATAGCATTGAGGCACTGTTCCCAAACACCAGACTAGGATGCCTGATCTGATGGTAGCTAACTTCATTATTTTCTGAAAGTAAGTTCCTATGAATGCCTGCCTAATTGTCCTTTTCTTTCACAGATCTATCTGTGCAACCACAGTTGTTAGAGACAAACCCTCAGGTTATGAGACTGTGACAGGACAAGGGTCCTAGCTGCCATTGTCTCTTTTGCCTTAATTTTTTTTGGTGGAGGACAGGAGCTCTGAAGTTGTTGCTTAATTGACTTTTATATTTAATAGACTGCCTTCCATTACATCAGTCTGCCCCTCAGGCCCTGCTGAAGTCCTGATTGATTTCTAATAGCTTTTAAAGTTAATACTGTAGCCTCCTGCTATTTTTCAGTGCTTTTGATTGGTGTGTTTCTGCATCGGCTTCCAAACACATACCCAGATAGTGAAATAGTTTGAGGGTTTCTGATTGAGAAACACTGCAGGGAGGGAGAGAAACCCAATACTGTTTTTCTTTTCATGGCTTTTAATTGGAAATGTCACAGAAAGCATCACCACAAAGCTGCCTAGAATAAGTCATCAGTCCTGAGGACTATAGACTAAGCCCTAGGATCTCATTACTGGACTCAGAGGATCCAACATTTACAGTTGTGTCCAGAAAAGTCTGCTTTTGCAATTGGCTGCTTTTCATTAGTTTGTGAAATCTTTGCACACCACCTCTGGACCAGATAAACTTCAACTTGTGACTGGAAAAATACCCTCCCTACCACCAAAATGCCTGCTCATCTGGCCATGCAGCAGAAGCCCGAGAGCCACTCTGTAAATGACAGTTCATCTGCTGGTGCTTGGATTTTAACCTTACCTGGCCACCTAGATTTATAGAATCATTAACATTGGAATAGGCCTCTGCAATCTTGGAGTCCCAGCCATTAACCTAATACTTCCAAATCCACCACTAGACCATGTTCCCAAGCATGACATCTACCACCCACCTTGGAGAAAGTATTAATAACACACATCATGCCTGGGAGCTTATGAGTGGTGTGGAACAGGTGTATTTATCCAGTGCAGGTGAAGCTTGCTGAGTGCTGACTGTCCCAGCAAGAAGAGAGGAGAAAACCAAAAGGGGCTGAGCTCAGGCTTGGTCTGACTCTGACACAGATCCAAAACAATCTGTGGATTTTGGGCTGGTAAACCAGCTCTCCATGCAGACTGGCACCTTCCCGGTGCTGGCAGGAGTGAGGAGCAGATGTCTGTATGGCAGCTGGCAAAGCTGCCTTGAGCTGCTCCTGGCCATGCTGATGCCAGGCTGCCCATGGCAGTGTTTGTGGTCGATGCTCTGCACTTCAGTGGGGGTCACCCAGCTGCAGTCTCCTGCTCAGAGTGACTCCCTCCTGGCTCCTGGAGATACCTGGTCTCCCTGCTGGGCCAGGCAGGACTGCCTTCTGTCCCTGGGTAGCTCTCAGCTGCCAGCTGGAGACAGTGCTGAACAAGGCAGTGGTCAGGCACAGCCTCCTGGGCAGCTCTCCCCTCAGACTGCTGCAATTACCAGTTGTCTCCACCCTGATTAGAAAAGAAAACAGCTTTCCTCATTCTGGCCTTCAGCCTACAGTTTGTACATGCATCTTCTCTTGGCAACTGGATTTTCTTCTGTTGATGGCACAGTCTCCAGTGAAATCTGTCTCATAGTAATGAGAGGAAAACTCTGAAAACCTCAGCAACTCATGTCTCACTTGGTGGATAGTTTCGCTGCTCTGTGTTTTCAAAATACAGTAAAATCATAATTATTCCTTGCTACTCTCTTTGTGGTTCTTAAACCATACTGCCTTCATTTACGGAAAAAGGCATCTGCTGAACCTAAACCACATAGGGAGTTGCTGTCAGAGCCAATATTAGAGCTTGGGAGCTCTGGCTTTTGACCTCATACTCAGTCCATCAGGCCATTTAGCTTCCTTAGTAAGCAGAAAACTACCACTCACAATGTGTATATATAATGAGATGTATCAAGATTTTCAAGAAGGGAAACAGCAAAATTCTCCAAGAAACAAAAACATCTTTCCTGTTTGATCCTGTGAGGATCAAATATCTAGTTTCTATACAGTTGTACATCTGCACAGGGTTGGATTCACAATGGAGTTGGTAAAATATGAGATTGTCAGTTACCAGTTTTTAAAACAAACTGTTCATTAAGGTTTTGGCTGCATTTTTTCTACATTTCTATTTCTGTTTTCACATAATCTTATGAAAAGTTGTGCCACATTTTTATGCAGCCATATGCAAAATACCACTGAATGACCTGGGGCCATCTGACAGGTGCCATATTTATGACAACACAACATTTTTAATAGAGATCACATATTACAGAGTGCTCCAAATACCACAAGTTGGTACCCTCCAAAACAAGGAATAAAATACATGCTTGCCTTTTGTATACAATCATGCAGTCTGTTAGCTTGCGTTGTTTACTGAATTTTCCCAGGATTGTGATAATAGAAAAGAGAAATAACAACAAAAAAAAGCCCAAAACAAAACCAACAAAAAACACCCCATAAAGTCTCATTTCAGTGTAACCTTATGTATGAAATTTTAAACTCACTATAGTAGTAAATGTGATTTTGAATCTTCCGTGATGCACATAGATCAGTCTATCTCTGAAAGCAAAGAGTGAAAGGAAAAGTCAGATGAAAGCAGCAGATCCCATTGGTCATAAGCTATTTTTCACTTTAGGCAGCTTCTTCATTTCACTGGTAGCATATTCTTCTGATAGAGAAGAATAAACTAAATTAATGTATGATAGCAAAAACTCTAAAATGCTTAATGCAAGCTGCTTTTAAAGTATTCATGCGTAAGCAGAGCAGCATTTCTAAGCCTGTACATTTAGAGGCAGCAGCGTGATCTTCTTTGTGATGACAAATTAGCCTTTGAAAGTCACACGATCAAAAGCATGTCACTGAAACCTGGACAAAGGTCAACAGCCTCTGAGTGGGAATCCCGCCGTGTTCCTGAAAGCAAGGGATCATTTTCTCCATGATTGTGCTGTAGCATGGACTGTTTGAAAGGATTATCCATTGCTGATGGGGGTATATGACTGTAGGTGAGTGCATTGTGTGTGATAGAAGACTTGAGTGCTGCAAACCATGCATGGATTAAACGCCAGAAGCATTCAATTTAATGCTTTTATTTCTTGGAGGCTGTGTTCTTAATCTTAGTAACAGTGGCCAGCTGCAGTTCTGCAGAGAGAAGCACTATAGACACAGGAGAAAAATAAAACAGTGCAAGTGCCTTTCCCCCCCTCTCTTCTCTGGAGACAGTTTTGCGTCCTGGGACAGTTGAAAGGCCAGGCTTTAATAGCATGGACATTTACTATCTTTTGTGGAATGTGCATGTGATCTTCTTATGTATCACTGAGCAGGAGAGGGATGTTTTGCTCTTTCATCCGTGCATAACTTGTTACCACTTAAATACAAATTGCAAACATTTTTAAAGATAAATGGATGCCCAAAAGGATTTCCCATTCTTCAAGTCGCCTGTTGTTAATCGACCCAAGTTCACTTTTTCACTTTGACAGGAATTTTCTTTTTCTGCTGTGTGAAATGTAGATGGTATGCACTACCAGAGAGCACATTAGTAATTCAGAACAAATGTTTTTATAAAAATCCAAATAATTAAATCTTATTTGATTGTGTGTCTGCTTGTAATCTGACAAAGTATATGTTCATGAATTGGCTGTAATGGTTTAGGTTACAATATAGACCACAGATAAGGTCTTATGCATGTTTTTTCTCATTAAATTTCTTCTCTGGATGTTGAAATTATTATTTATTATTGTTATTATTATTGTCATATATGATATCAAATCACATGTGTAATTGGAATTCTTCAGCCTGAAAAAGAGAAGCCTTTGGGGTGACTTAATTGTTGCCTTCCAGCACCTGAAGGGAACCCACAAGAAAGAGAATCACTGTTTACAAAAGCATATAGTGTCAGAAGAGGGAATGGATTAAAACTGAGAGATAGGTTTAGTTTAAATATTAGGAAGAAATTTTTTACTTTGAGGTTGGTGAGACACTGGCGCAGATTGCCAGAGAAGTTGTGGATGCCCCATCCCTGGGGGTATTCAAGGCCAGATTGGACAAGGCTTTGAGCAAGGCCTAGTGGAAGTTGTCCCTGTCCACAGCAGGGGGTTGGAACTAGGTGATCTTTAAGGTCCCTTTGAACCTGAATGATGCTATGATTCTATACTTATAGATAGTTACATATGCATATGTGCATGGGTTTCTTTGTGCTTGTATTTTAAAACACCAGAAATTGTAGCTAAATGACCAGATTCCTCTGCATGGATTTTAGAAGCCTGTTTCCTGTGAGGTTTTTTATGTTCATGGAGTGATTCTTGGTCTAAGTCCTACCACATATTAGCAGGGTTGGGTGCTATAAAGGGGTACATATTTCAGCTACCATTTTTGATCTGTGGTGCCTCTTTCTCTCCGCTGTCTTTTGATTGAGGGCTAAGCGGTATCATCAAAGAGGGCTGGAAGCAATGTGGTGAAACAGATATGGCCATTTCAGAGGAGCAGAGTCTCCAGTTCATTGGGCATTGTCCCTATATGTCCGTACCTTCCAAGATATCCTTACCCGAACGCCATAAATGTGCCAGCGTCATCCCCTTTTGATATACCAAGACTGGGATACAGCAATATCACCTCTCTGCTGCCAGCAGAACCTCTACATTGTTCCTCTAAAATTCTTGATTTCTCTCCTAAGCAGGCCCTGATGAAACAGCACAGATGGTGGTGTTTGGATACAATGTTTCAAATTGTGTCTATTTCTTAAGAACACAGTCTTGTAGTTGCTTCCTCTGATCTCTTGTTTTGATTTTTTCCCAGCAATTATAACTGTCCTGTGTGGGTGTATAAACACTAAACCAGATTTTTATTCAGTGTCCCAAAGAGAGAAAGTGTGCCTTCCAATTCATGTATTGTCACATATTGAGGGGGGAGAGCAAATAACCTTAACTCCTCTTTATCAAACATTTATTGATGATTACCTGAGGAGAGCAGAATCAGAGAATCATGGAATTATTGCACATCTTGAGTTGGAAGGGACCCACAAGGTTCACCAAATCCTGTCTCCACACAAGACAGCCTAAAAATTAAGTCACATATCTAAAAGCATTGCCCAAATCATTCTGGAATACTCGCAGACCTGGGCCCATGACAACCCCTCTTGTGTGCTTGTTCTACTTCTTGAAAACTCTCTCAATGAGGAACATTTTCCTAATACCCAATCTGACCTTCTCTGACACAGCTTTCAGCCACCCTGCTGCATCCTACTACCAGAAATCAAAGACATCAGCACCTTCTTCTCCACTCCACCATTGTGGAGGAGGTCACCCTTCCGTCACCTTTTCTCTAAGCTGAGTAAATTTAATGTCCTCATCTGCTTCTCATAATGCAAGCCCTCTAGATCTTCCACCATCTTTGTTAGCCTCCTTTGAACACATACTAATGTTTTTACATACTTTTTATTTATTGAAGCCCCAAACTGTATTCAACGTGAGATTACACCAATGCTGAGTCTAATAGGCCAATCACTGTTTTTGTCCACTTAGCAATACTGTACTTAATGTACCTCATGATATGGTTGGCACTTTTGATTGCTAGGGCCCAGTTTTGACTCATATTAAGTTTGCCATCAACCAAAATCCCCAGATCCCTTTCTGCAGGGCTGCACTCCAGCCTTCTGTCCCCCAGTCTATACATATATCCCAGATTACACTGCCTCAGGTACTGAATCTGGCATTTGTCCTTTTAGAGTTCATACAGCCTGGGACATCTATCAAGATATCTCTATAAGACCACTCTAACCTTGAGGGAATCAATGGATCCTTCTAATTAAGCATTGTTGGGAAACCGACTTAGTGTGTGCCCCACTCCTCTGTGCAGGTCATTGATAAAAATAACAAAGAGAAACAGCCCTAACACTGAGCCCTGGCAAACCCCACTAGCGACTGATTTCTACCCTGATGCTTCCTCATTTACCACAACTCTTTGAGCCTGGTCCCTCAGACAGCCATTTACCCATTGGATTATGTATGCATCTAGCTGCATGCTGGATATTTTGCCCAGAGGCTACTGTGAGAGACAGAAGCAAAGTTTTTTATAAAAACCCAAACAAACTCACCCTTTTATTTTCCCTCTTCCCTTTGTCCACAGGAGTAAAGATCCTGTTGAAAGGAGGTTGCAGTGCACTTCTGTGGCATGTCTTTTCTTCAAGGACTGTATGACTTGCTATGCTCTGTTTCTGGAGTATTTCAGCACAGTGTGCAGCACAGTATATACAAAAATATATACATACACAGGAGCCTTCTGCTTCCTGCTGGCATGCCAGTCTTCTTTTTCTAAAACTTAGTAGAGACTGAGTCCATATGTTGCTGAGTTCATGAGTTTTACACTTCAGAATTACAGCAATGAAATTTCAGTAGCTTAATAGCTTAAAGAGCTAGAGATAATAATCAGGTCTGACTAATGACAGAAGGCCAGTACAAGCACACATCAGAGTTGTGTCAGAAAAATTGAAAAACTTATGTGGGTGTGAAAATACAACCTCTGAACTCACTGAGTCAGATCTCCCCATGATTAAACCCAGTGCAATTCTCTGAAAATGTTCTCTTGCCACCTTTGCAAGTACAGCATATTTGTGTAACAGGGTGATGGGTTTGCAAGGCAAGGTTTTGGCAGCAAGGTGACTAGCGAGGGATGGCTTCTGTGGGAAACAACTAGAAGCTTCCCCTATGTCTGACAGATCCAATGCCAGCTGGCTCCAAGAAGAACACGTTGCTGGCCAAGCCCTTCAGCAATGGTGATAGTGCCTGTGGGGTAATGCATTTAAAAAGGGTAGGGGGAGAGGGAAATGCTGTGTATTATGAGCAAGCAAAGCAAAAGTTTGTGAGAGAAACAGCCCTGCAAACACCAAGGTCAGTGAAGAAGAAAGGGAAGAGGTGCTACAGACACCAGAGAAGACATTCTCCTACGGTCTGTGGAAAGACTGTAGTGAAGAAGGCTCCTCCCCTGGAGGTCCATAGTAGGGATCCCGGTCTGGAGCCCATGGATACCCAAAGGAGGGTGTGATCCTGTGGGAAGCCCAAGCAAGTGCAGGCAGGTATGAAGTAAACTCCAAACAGGGCAGATTTCCAGCAGCAGAGTTGTATGTATGTGTGAGTGTTTACTGAGACTGTAAGTTAGAAGAAATTAAGGGCTGCTAGGGAGATATGGGATACTCAGCAAAAGAAGTTGGTTGGGCATCTGGCCATGGTCCATTCTCTTTCTCTGATGGGAATTTTGGAAGGTAAATTGACGTGGCTCACCGGAGCTCGGCTAGCTCTAAGAGGGGTCTCCAGTGCCTCTCCAGCAATGAATGAGTGGGGAACTGCCAAGGCACAAACTCGTACCTATGACAGAACCTTTAGAGCAGCTCGCTCTACAGTGAAGAATCTTCGACTGCAGCAGGGATAAGGCAAAGGAAAAGGAGGAGGCTCTTGTAGTGAAGTTCCAGCAGCGAAAGGTTTACTAGCACTGAAGGGTCCAAGAACAACAAACAAAAAGAACTGCTGTGCAGGGGTTTTAATACAATAACAAATTGGGGGGTGGCTACAAATGAACAACCAATGAGGGATCCTCAAGGGAGGAGTGGAAGGATGTCAATATAACTTTGGGGCCAACCAGGGCGGGCAGGAGGAGAGGACAGGTCATATGCCCCAATGGGGCGTCGAGGTTTGGGAAACACCCTGGGGCAACAATGATAGACAAGGAAAGGTCTGGAACAGAGGGTGGGGAAATACCGTAAAAGGCAACACCTGGGGTAGGTGCAATTCAGGCTCAAACTAACTTAGAGAAAGAACAAGGGTAAATGGACTAAACCATTGTCAAAATTTTCAACAGTGACTAAAACACTTAACCAGAACAGATATAAACCGCAACAGTACATGACACAGGGTCCTGGGAAAATTTTTGTATGAAAGAATTGATGTATATTGTGTACTCATCCAGATGAAGGTCAGTGATTGCTGGACTGTTTGTACAAAAATGGAAAGGCATCAACCCTGGGTGACAAAGATGGAAAGGTAGAACTCTGAACAGGAAAAAGAGTCTTCTGAGTCCAGAATTCAGTGTGACTGTCTTCCCGCCCTTGCTTAAAGTTGCTCTGGCCAGGAAAAGAACTGAATGTGAAAGAAACTAAGCAGAATGTTTGAACAGTTCTCATCCTGTTATTAATGTCCCTTTTACTAAATATTCACATCTCTGGATGCACATCTCCATATCCTCTAGCTGTGTTCTGTGAGATAACGCTGTTTCTCAGATTAAAGAAAGGTTGTGAGACAAAAACTCCAGAGGTCAATGTATTTGTTCTCGCTTTCTTTTATTTTCTTTATGTATTTTAAAGGGCAGTAGGATTTCACTTACAATGTTCTAAGCATAATAATCTTTCTGTGGACTCTTATCTGTCTGATATCTGCACCACTTATTAACAAAATACCCACTTTATTTCTACAATAGTAAAGAGGTACATGTACCCGTAGTTCTTAAATTACAAAGAGGCACTGAAAGGGTTAAATACTCCCTGAAGAGGTAGTTATATTTGCACTTCCAAAAGGTCTTCCTGACCTATCTTATGCTATAGTGATGAGATTTTCTGGGAAAGAGAGGTCAGCATTTTCAGGCCCTTTTTTTAATGCATGGATGTTGAATGATACGTGATATTTAAGCTCTGCAATGCACAGAGGTTAATTTGCACAGGGGACTTTCTGCTTGAAAAGAACATGAGGAATGTGTAGGGGTCACAAATAATTTGTCTATAGAAGTGTAATTTTTTTGTTTATGTCTCATTTTTTTGTGGTTGGGCAATATGTTGACAGAAATTTTAGATCTTTACATGAACTTAAAATATGTTTTACATTGGCTTGACAGCTGTGGTTTATCTTAAGTCATTTTAACTCATTAACGGACATTGCAGGCCAAACATAAAGACTTTTTCTTCCCTTTCACATTAGGCTGTTTTGGTTTTCTTTCAATGTATTCAACCTTTAGAAATGTTTATGTATTTTTAACAGTTGTCTGCAAAAAAGAGTTTTAATAATAGACTTTTAACTCAGTAAATAATGGTTTCAACTTTGGTTCCTTTGTGACTCAAAAACAAGAGTTTATTTAGAATATGCCTTCAGGAAGGATACATTTTGGGATTTATTAGATGTCATAGATTAAATTATTTCTTGTTTGTTCCTTTCACTTAAAAATTAATAATTATTATTTCAAAGTAGGTTTAGTTGTTACATTTGATTCTTTACTTAATTTTAACAGTAATTTCAAGTCATCATAGTGAGATTTTGCCTTTGTACTCTCTGAACACAACCCATAAATCAGGTTAAATGTTTGAGTCAGGGAACTTTAATGCTGCTTTTAAATCCCAAACACTGGCAAAAATTACATTTTATCTAGGGCAGCAGTAGCTTGTCACCCACTGATAATTAATGACATAGGAGCAACAGCTTTAAACAATCACATATCAGGAGTTTTAAAAGACATCTCCATATTAATAGCCAGAGATTTAAGATTTCTAAGTCTGTTTTTTTTCTAGAAAGAAAACTATACTTTGTCCGCTTTATATTTTTCTAAAGAGTAAACATTTTGAAGTAATTTTCTACACAATGTAGAAAATTCTTTTTTCCTAGGAGTTAGATCTAACACTTGTCTTTATTGGGTTATATCTTAGATTTTTAGGCCAGTATTCCAATTCTTTAGTGTAATTCTGAGTTCTAATGACATCCTCTAATGTGTTTGCTGGCTGAAAGCAACACCTTTTAGCCTGGGGTCCTCCTTCAAGCTTATAAAAGTACTGCCTATTCTCCTTCAGCTCATTATCAGAAACATAAATAGAGAGCATCTTAAACCCTTTGGCTTTGTGTTTGAACAAAAACAAGCAAAGAAAATGTCATTCCACCAAATCCTCCTGTTGTACAAATTGGATATTGGGATGCCAAGCAGATACTCTTCTGTGTGTGCAGTTGTCTTGGGTCATCTCATATCCCTGTCTGTATACCATTGAATGAAGCTGTGCCATACTAGGGCCTGGCTATTCTGAGGTCTCTGTCTATAAGATGTAATTGTTTTTTTAACCATGCTGACTAGTAGCCTCAAAGATAATAAACAAACACAATTTAGAAGTTAGTGTGAGCCATGGGCCATGTCCAACAGGCATTTTATGGGATATAGCTACCTCTTTTGGTGGTGAAATTTCCCCTGTGTGTATTGTTAGTCGTGTCTTGTCACTTACCCATGGGGTTTCTTTCAGAGCCTTGGTCTTCTTTAAGCTTTTGTCCTTGCTAGCTCTTTTCAAAAAGAAAGTGCTAAGTTCCAGATGGGGCTAGAAATAGCTGCTTGGAAGAGGCTAAGTGCTAAAAATTTGTTTCCTTTCAGGGTAGAGTCATAAGAAAAGGCAAAAGCAACTGGTGTGAAAGCCTAATTGCACATAAAGCTGTCAATATCCTTCCTTTGTAAGTAGTAGAGAGGCTTTCATTCACATCAGGTCAGTTACACAATTGAATGAAAACCATAGATTTGAAGTCATGTGTTTTGAGGCTTTTTTTCCCCCTGAAGTGGGACTATCATCCTGTCAGTGTCACATGTGACACAGGGTTCTACATTAAATTGGGAAGAACAGCTTCATATGTCTGTAATGTGCAGTCTTTGAAAAGGATAATCACTGTGCCTGAGTGGGGGCTGGCTTTTAAAGAGAACCTATAAACTATGGGCTTCTGTGGCACTATGTGACATCAGTTCATACTAGCTGAACATTATAAGGCTTTGAACCTTAAATGCAACATATTTTTCATGTTAAGTATTTCCTCACAATTTATGCAAAATAATAAAAAAATATCACTGGTTCAATTTTTAATGAACTTCTGAATGTTGAAAGTATTTTCTATGATGGAAATACCTTTACACCCATGGGGAAAAAAATTAGTGAAAACAGGTATTTAACAGTAGGTTTTAACAATTTTACCAAGAGCAATTGTATTTATCATCATTTTAGGACATCCCAAGTTAATATTTAGGTGTTACTGTTTATGATAATACCTGAGTGTCAGGTATAAAATTCATATTCCGACTTGAAAATAAGTCCTCAGAACATGAAATATACTGTTAACATCCTCATTCTTTCCACATGATTGAAATAGTTTTTTTGGTCCTGCAAGAGCAGTACATTGTGTGCAAAGTTCACAGACTTCAGGACCTCAACCAAAACTGAGCACTAATTAGCTCACAGATAAACATTTTGCCTGTAATACCACAGGACTTATAAAATATCCCTCATTCTCAAGATTTGAGTAAAGAATGGGTAAGTATCCTAGTGTTTTATAAAAGTTTTTAATTATTTTTTGTACAGATTTAGAAGTCATGCTGTTTTCTTGATGAATGTGTAGAGCTAACTATGTGGAGCTCAGGTCTGTTCAGAAACACCCATGTAAATGGCAGCTGCTCAGGCAGCTCTCTGCTCTGAATGCACTTTGAGGATGTCTGTCTGTCTTTGCATAGTCTGGATAACCTCAATACTCAGTTTGGAGATTTAGGTCTTTGTTTCTATTACCCTGATTATGTTCACTGACAACTAAAGAACATCTTTCTTGCCCTTTTCTTTCCAAGTTCTGTTTTGGGTTAACTTTGTTAAGCAGTTGAGCCCCTCACAGCTGCTCACTCGCTCCCCTCTTCAGCAGGATGGGGAAGGGAATCAGAAGGGTTACAGTGAGAAAACTTACCAGTTGAGACAAAGACATATTAATAGACAGAACTAGAACTGCACACAGAAGCAAAGCAGAACAATGAAATCATCCACAGATTTTTTATTTTTGATACAATTTTTTGGTTTGGTTTGGTTTTGTGGGAGGTTATTTGTTGGTTTTGTGGCCTTTTTTTTGTTGTTGTTGTAAGGTATGACTTTTTGGACTTCTAGGTTCCATGACATGAAAGCACGTACTCTTAAAACCTGTCTGTAATTAGTTTTTTACACATTTGTATCGTGTCATAAAAGTGAATTAGATTAATTTAATAATTTTTGGACTTATTTGAATTTTAAGGTATAAACTCCACATAACTGTAAATATTCATTGTAGAATACATTGATTTCAATAGACTGGAAAATCGAGCATGTAAAAATCCTGTTTACTACTTCTAATTTTTTTCTACCTTTAAAATTTCAATTTTTACTCATGATTAAGCAAAGTGTTAAGATTAACATTAACTTCCTTTGTACACGTCCAGTTTGCCATGATCATTTGAAAGGATCCTTTCTGTGATTATTTGATTTATTTTTCATTAATATCCAGTTGTTTCTTCCTATTAAATGCTAATGCACAGAGAACATTTAGGAAGCTATTATAATCTGGTAAGGTGTAAAGACTCTGTATAGTCCCTCATTAGCCTACTAATAACTCTACTTTGTCAAGCAGAAACTTGGTTTCTCTACTAGCAGAAACTAAGTTTAACAGATACACAGTGTTTTCTATAGGATGTTCCTAACAGGATGAGTTTCACTTTCAATCACTCTAAAACCAGGTTTTACTGTTTTTAAAATTCCTTATCAGTATTTTTTCTTTTTTATTTCCTAATTCACTCAGGATAATACTCTACTATAAGCGAGTAATTTATAATTCAAAAGTAACATCTTCAAGTTTGACTTTAAAAGATACAAAAGGTACAAGACATTTGTTTGCCAGAGAGAGTTTTATCTATATAGGTGCAAGAAACCCCTGTAAACTGTGTACCCTTGAAAAGAATATCCCATTCCAGACTACAGAGCAATTAATCAGAAACTGGAAATGCTGTTAGCAAATTCTGTCTTACATTGTTTCAGATGATGACTCCTTTCAGAATTTTCCCGGCTTCCTAATCGTATATTCAGAAATAAATTCATATATACCCAAAAAATTGTAATAAAGCTAAACAGTGCCAGGCCAGTGCAAACACTCTCCCCAGTTACTACAAAAATGACTCCCTAAAACAAAAGCATTAAAATCTATAGGTCCTAGACTTGTTCAACCCAATCTATGGTGTACTTCATTTGGTGGAACAAATGCCCTTGTCAATGCAACGTGGGTGCAATTAAATGAGTGCTGTGTGCTAAAATGAGCTCACTCAGGCAATTTGTAAGGGATGGAAATAGCCACTTAACAGTAGGACAAAATTTTTCACTCTGTTTCTGACTGCTCATTCCTGATCCCCTAAGGAGTCCTACAGACTACTTTCAAAAGATGAACCCACAGACCAATACTCTTAACTTTACTTGCAGCTAAAAAGAATTGACTCAATAAAGACATTGGTTTAATGGCCTATGCAGTTTTCCAGCTAGCCTGTCCCTCTAATATAGATGCTAAAACCCCTTTTCTGCCTCTACTTCTTATGAGCTAACAGCTTCTTACCTTCCTGGTTTTGACCAAGTCATTTATTTGATCAACATAATTTCATTTCACTTGGAGCAGTTACTCTTTTTTTTTAATCACTTTTCAGATCTGATGAGCCCTGAGGCACTCTTGAGTCCAATGGTGTTCTCTCTGGTTTTTTTTCCATGTTCATTGTCCCAACAGAAGATATTTATCCTTCCCAGAACTTCTTTCAAATTTAAGACTAATTTCTTGATAACAAAATGGGAAAGAAACAGCCAAAAATAACTACGGAGTTCCATTATCACAGGGCTCGGATCTTTTCTTTCTGCTAAAGGGAAGAAAAGACAGAGGTTTATTCTTGAGTCAGGTTATTTTGCTGTGATTTCTTGGTTACTTGACCTAATCAGAATGCCTAGTGGCAAGCACTGTCAGCTGAGGCAGTAAGTTAAACAGCTGAAACCTTCACTGTCTGGCAGTGTTCTATCCTCAGTAGGGGCTTCTGGTTTTACAGGCCTGGAGGGCAACTTCCAGCACTTGAAAAACAGTTCAATAGAATCTCTGGAGGCAACAAGTTAATGACCAAAGATTTTAATGGTCTGCAACAATTGATGAGTGTAAATCTAAACTCTGTGGGACTTATCTGAGGGAAACTGATGAAAAGATAGTATGTGAAGGTAGCTGTTCCAGAGATAACGTCCATTAGGCATTGCACTATGTTTCAACCTGAAGAGTAAAGCGAGGCTGTAAAATCACAGACAGTGTTCCTCAGGATGCAGCCAAGAATAGGAAATATTTATGGACTGCTTAGGTAGCTTTAGATCAGGTGATGCTGAAGTGTGCTTTTTAAATGGTTGCTGGAGGTGAGTTTGTCCCAGAGGAAATTTCAGACCAGCAGTGTTAATCATTTTTGTGTGTTCCAGCTACAACGTCCTTTCTGATAAGGTACTGAAAGATGGTGATGAATCCACAAGTTGTAATGTTGTGTTGGATTTGCTTCTCACAGAAGCCACTCCTTTAATCTTCCCCTGCTACCAAAGTTTGGCCATACAAACCCAACAGAAATGCCTACAGATGTGAGCTGAAATCGACTTTGTTGAAAAGCAGCTGAAAACAACTATTTTTTCCTATGTCATTTCCTACTGACATAGGAAACAGAAGAGAGTGTAAAACCTGTTTATGTCTCTCTTGTTAAAATTATTGTTAAAGGGTTAACTCAAATTATAGTAGCTTGTCTAATTCAGCAGGTCAACTTCCTCTACTTACTCCCTTTGCAAATGATGTTTAGTTGCATTCCTAAATTTTCTGCTTTGAAGCGTAGAGTGTTAAATAAGGCTGTCCTTTCAATAGCATTCCTAATTCTCATTGGTTTAGCTGTGCCAGCTCTTTACATGGCAATACTATTTATCAGAGAAACCTATTATTACAGTATTTGAGATACTAGTGTAGGCAGAGGCTTTTTCTTCCCTTTCTCAGAAAGACAGAAAGCTTTAGTGGACTGAATGTGTTACTGTTGCTGCACTTGGAGTAATTTTTTGTTAAAGACTCAAATATGAAGGTATACAAAGCAGAGAGGGGAAAAAAGTAAAGGGAGAAAATTATTTCCATCTTCCTCATGTTGAATGATACTTGCAGCTTTCCTCCTGCAGATTTATAATCTTACATCCTATTCTTTGCCATGCTGGCAAGATCAAACCTGGAATGAGACTGTTAAAGACATTCTTTTCACCTGCATCTCTGGTCACACTATCTCAGCAATGCTGGAAAATACACAATTAGGGATATCTAAACCAGGTAATTTTTGTAAAAGGGAAATAGCAAAGAGGAAATGTAAATGAAAGAAATGAGTTTCACTGCACATAGTTGTCTTTTTTTTTTTGGG
>VYXF01011906.1:1806226-1817769 GCA_013397295.1 Polioptila caerulea
GGGGTGTTTTTTTTTTTAAGTTTAGTTTAAGGAATTAGAACACCAACCTAATGCTGTCATAATGGATTTCAAGAGATAGCATTCATAGTTGGCATGATAATAAGGCTTCTTTGGGGCTAGTTATCCTCTGTTATAAATTAATGTCTCCAGTAAAGTATTTTAAGGGAATTTTCCCACTCTGTTTGGTTTTCCCTAGGGTTACTTTGTTAGTTTCATTTGAAACAGCACTTAAAACACTACTAGGGGAGTTTGGCAATCTCTGTGCCCATTTATCTCATTTTAAAATGTGATTGAAACATAGCTGTTGGAAAAAATGAAGAAACCTTGTTTTTGGTCTTGTCCAGCATGTCTGCCTGTAATTGCCATAAGTAATTTCCATGGAAGTTTAAACTGACCAGCTTTGCATATTTATAAATAAAATTTGTTGAGCATGAGTGATCCCAATTAACTTTCATCCATTATTTTTGTTTTCCCCAGGAGAAGTGATTTGCAAATTCAAATTCCTTCCTGGGTAACATGGTAGCATCCATAGCGCAGAAAAGAATAAAGGCAGTGTTCTGAAAACAGTTGCTCAGCATAGCCTCTGGACAGGGAAATCCTACCACAATGAGCTGCTGGAATCCTCTGAAGGTGCTTCTAAGCACAGGAAGAAATGACAACCATTTGGCTTTTACTTTTTTTAAATTTTCCTGAAAATTATGAAGAATGGATAACGTGAATGCAGACCCATTATTTTTAAAATTTATCAATAATTAATCTATTGTGAATCAGGGACACTTTTTGAAACAATAGGAGATCAGTTTCAGCTAAACAAAAGGATGAACATGTTAAATAAAAACATACAGTTTTTATTTAACAGAACCAAGATTGCTTATTTTTGTTATTTCCTAAATGGTAAATAGTCCTGGTTTGTTTGGATTTTTTTTTTGTTTGTTTTTTTTTCCCTCTCCTCCCTGTATAAAGAATTTGCAAGTCTAGGCAAGTCTTCTTGGCAGTAAGTGTTCAGTCATGCTTGTAATGATAGTTCTAGTCACAATTCATGAGATATCATGCATTCAGGTATGATCCATCCAACAAGAAAATATTCTGAAAAGAAGCAAAAATAAATTAAATGGGGCTTGGTATTCTAAAGGTTGAAGGAATGAATAGACTGGGGGTCATTTCGCTTCTATTCACAGCAGAGTTATTAGAGGACACACACATGGAGCTTTGGGAGAGAGCCCATCAGGGGGCAGAGGAATGGAAGCAGTTGAAGCAGGGACCTTTGATGCCATGTAACAGATTTTTCTATATTCTTACAGTTTGTTCATGCCAAGCCTACTTCCTCCTCCTGGCCCTGTATACTTTATTAGGTATTAATAAATAAGGAACTAGTGGTAGAGGAGATTGCTTGTGTGCTGTGCTTCTTTCACTTTCTGTCATGCGTTTTTTAAGAATATCAACCACTTCAAGTGAGGAGATTGTACCTTGTTTAGTGTGCAGTTGGATACGCTCTCACTCCTACCTGGCCTATGGGTAAGAAGTATGATGGGTTATTAAAAATGAATATTTGGCTTTCCAGTATTCCTAAAAATTGCACAATTTGAAAGACAACAGAATTTTTATCACTGAACATCAGATATGTAATGCAGATTCAAAAGTTTACTAAATGCATGAGGATACATGCTCTTGAGAAAGACAAGCAGCTTCCCTCTCTTTCTGAGATATTTAACTTCACATGTTATGCTGGACCCACTTCTGTTTCCCTTTACTAATACTATAGCAACGTGCAGATGGATAGCTTGAAAGTCAGGGATGGAAAAACCTTTTAGTGTCTGCAGAATATTCCTTCTGTCCCTCATTCTGTACTGATGACAGGAGAAATTATGTTTTAGTTCTATTTTTGCATAATATTCCTTGTGCTATCTGCTTGGTCCATTGCTTTTTCTGCTGGAGCTCCTTCAGGCTGTTTAAATAGTGTTCTTACAAGCAGAGAGAACAAACTTTAGGAGCTACTTGAGGAGCACAGTAATTCAAACCTGATAAAAAATTAGGCTTTTTCATATTGGTACAATGCTGTTAGAAAAAAAATTGTACCTTCTCAATTTTGATATGTTTAATAATTAGTATCTTAATTAATATACCTCACTGACACCCAATAGATTTACTGTCATTCAATGAAATGAAAATGCTTCAATTTTTTTCCAGCTTCCAAAAAAAGGATGATCCTGTTATTTTAGTTGTTTCATGGTATATGGCATTTCCCTTTTTCTTGTTTTCTTTAATAAAATCTCAGTGTGAGAATTTTTAAAGAAAATATTTAAGAGACTCACATGCACTAATGCACATATTTTTGTAAATAACAGCAATGCAAGATACTTCAATACAAAGCTGTGTTTTGGTTGAAGAATGAAATCCTTTTGTAATGATAGTACTTAGATTTACAGAAAAACATCAAAGTAATTTAAAAATAGCACATCTGTACTTACTTGTTTTGAAATTATACCTTCTAAACCACATGTAATCTTTCAGGAAGATATTTACCTAATATCTATAAAACCAGTAGACCGGAAGATATTTTTCTTGAGTATATAAAAAAATTGTATATGTGTAAATAATAGCCTAATTCACAAAAAAACAAACAACCAAATATTAGAAAGATTAGATACATACACAGTTATTGAGCTGTTATCTACAGAACATTTCAAAAACAAAGTCCCACTAGATTCCCTCTTCATTTTTCTAATTTGCTTCACACAAAATAACAAAACCAGGCAAACATTTCTGGTACAATTACATTAAATTCCATACTAAAATCAGAAAGAATTAGTTTGACTGTGTACTAATAGACTAGCCTCCAAAAATCTCTAATGAAGGAAAAAAACAGCTTCATGCTGTATTACAAGTACAATACATTCTTTTTAAATCTTCAAACAAAACTATATCTTGGCCATATATAAACATTTTTAGTTGTTTCCTTCTTCCATCTTTATATGTAACTTTTATCACTGAAACCTTTTCAGAGGGAAAACCTTTCCAACACATCACAGCATCAAAATACTTTTTCAAAACATTGTATTTAACTGACAGCTTTGGGGTACTTTATAAAGAACAATTTGATACCTATTTTGCTGTATGTATATAGGGACAAGATCAATCATCTGGGTAAGCTCTGTTAGATGACAGACTTATCTCTGAAGAAGAATTTTAGAAAATCCTTATTTGAAGTCAGAGCAGTTATATATGTAGATACTTTGTTATTACAAAGAAATCTTATGTCTAAAATGTTTAGTTTTAAAAAAATTAATAAAGGTGGCATATTTCATTGGAGTATTTTTCCTGGGACAAGAAACACCCCCAAATATATGGCTTCATGATTAAAAATATTTATTTTCCTGTAGAAATTCTCAGAAGAATAATCAGAATTGTCTTCTAAGGCTTGTGGGCAAAACATACTTCATTGAGAGACTGACAATCTATTCTGTGTCAGTCTACTTAGCTTTCACTGAACTATGAAGATGAGAAGGCTGTCTCAAAACTAGACAGGTGTCTGTCAGAAACTTAGTCCTCATCAAAATGTGCTAACAGGCACCTCAAAAATAAGATTCTAGCAGGCTTGGGGGAGGAGAAATAAGAAAGCATAATTATTCTCTATTATGTTTGATTTTCTTTTAGTCAAGAGGGTCGAATTCACCCTACCTAGCTGAAGGCAAAAAATTGAGGACCTGGCTGCCAAAATTTCATTGGCATCACTGAAGAAATATAGCCATTTTAAAGAGACTGATCTACATCTGAAGTCAACTAAGTTTTAGGGTGGTTTTTTTTTGATGTATCTTCCACTTTTAGATTAACTACAGAGGATGTCAAGGTTTATCTGGATTTAAAAGCAGGATGAAACTGTTTTCTCCCTGCATATTAAGACATGCTTTCAATGGGGCTTAACTTGCCCTTCAAATTCCCCTTCAGAAGCCCAGAAGCATAATGGAAGGAGATTCCTGGATTCATGGGAAAAGAAAGGTGATGTGACCCTGCTGACAGCAGTCTGTTCAGGGGAGTTTCTTTGTGTCACAGAGTGTGAACTTGGGTGCACCCTGTGCTGCTGTCAGCTGAAATGCTGAGTAGTGGTCGTGGTTTGGCCTTTTGATTATCCATCAGTGACTATGCAGAAAACAGGACTAGGTCATGCAAATTCAACAGATTTTAAGACTCACAGTTGCAGTTCTGAAGTATTACACAGTTGACTCAATACATATCAACTTAAAAAATAGCACCTGGAAAAATCTGCCCTCTGTACTGAAGATGCAATGGGCATTGATTCCTTTGCCTATTTGGAGTTGACTAGTGACACTGGAGATAGACAGTTTGCAGTATCTATCCTGGTTGCTGCTAGTCCAGACCTGGGGGCCCAGATCACACCTTGGTCCTCTGTCATATCTGCTGATTCCTCTGTCTTGTATACCCTAAAGCACGTGACAACGTTGCTCATATTTAAGTAATACAATTGTGCCCAATGTCTGGTCTGCTGAATATACTGACTATAACTGCCTTTGACTTTAATTGAATTTTAAACACCTACCTCACCTGTAGATAATTATATTTCTAGCTGAATGCTGAATCCAATTTGTTGTGCTGAATAAAAGATAAATAATTCTGTGTAAGCTAATTAGGAGCACCATAAGCATGTTGGTAAACAGCCTGTTGACAAACAGTTTGGGCAAACTGAATTTTCCATACATATGACCTGAATAGAAGCAAAGACATTGCCTTTTCTGATTAGAAATGGAAACTTGGAAAGAAAGGGTGAGATTTATAATATAGCAAGATTTTAAAAAGATCCAAAACATTATATATGAATTTATAATCTAAAAAACTTTATATTATCAAAAGTCAACATAAATTAGAAGATTTTTTTTATTATTCTGATTTTTAATAATTACTATTGCAATAGGTATTCTTAACCGAATAGTTGACCTGTGATGTTGAGATCTATATTTGAGACATCTATATTCAGCTGGCTTTATTTAAAAGACTTCAAGGACAACATTGTTTTAATACAAATGATCAAAAATATACCATATTTTAGCAATATTTATAAAGACATTGATACTGCAGCCTTTCTTTCCTTTCTCAGTAAAGGGACAGTTGAAGGGATTTTAAGGGACTACTCAGTTTCATACAAGAGGAGAAAAAATCCAATGACAATAAAGTCCAAATCTTCACTATTTCTAGTCTAATTTATTTTTTTTTTATGAATTCAAATGAAGTGTGAAATGGAATACAGGCTGTCTTGAAAAGGTGAAGTTATGAACTATGACTATGCAAGCAGAAAAAGTAACCCACTTACAAAGAATTTTCAGGGAAATACTGGAAATATCAATCTGTTTTCCTTGTAAATTCAGGATTGGACTTTAAATAGGTGGAGATTTGTAGATTCTTAGAAGCTGTGGGGAGAAGTAAAGCTCAATGGTCTGATAAAAGTTCACATTGTAACTATTCAAAGCTTTTCTGGTTTTAGTTATCCTTACTCCTTGAAAATAGTTTTCATGGAACAAGCCCTCTGTAAATGAACAGGAATCCATAGATATAATGGGATCTGCCTTCATGGGAGAGTTCACAAACCAGGATCACTGGTGCTTATGAAAGTTTACTGCAACAGTGTTATTAACTACATCAATATTCACTCCTCATTAATACAATGTGCACCTCCACAGCAATTGTTTGTCTCTGGGAGTATTGATTTGTGACCACCTGACCCCTCATTTTTTCTGTGTTTCTCTATGATAGGAGTATTTATGTCTCTCACTTATTCCATTGCTTCTTAGTTAGAAAAAACACAAATACTGTGAAAGACATATAGTTTGGTGGCTGCAAGACATTCGCTGTCACCTTATTCCACTCAGTCAGGAGTTGCCTGTATTTCTTACTGCTGGTTATAAACAGGAATCTCAGTCTTTCTGAAAATCATTGCTGGGAACACTTCAGCAATTTTATAAATCAAATATGTTTCATTAGAAGATGAAAGAGTAGTTTAAATTATAAGGATTCATATTGTTAGTAAAGCTGTCATCCCTGGGTTGTTGTAAACATCCATTACTGAAGATAATGGGCAAGTTATATGCATTCTGTTTAGTTACAGGCACCATGAACTCTCCTCCATTCACCATTTGTTTTTCTCAATGCACTGAGGTAATTTAAACCAGGCTCTGTGTGTGTGTGTATTTGTGCAAGAGATGGAGAAGGGGTGAATGGACCATAAGAGTGGTGTCAATGAATTGTCAAGGGTTTTAAGGGAAAAAAAGAAAAAAACCCTATGTTGTATAAGGCTATAATCATTGTGTAGTCTCCATACCCTAAGAAACCTTAAATTTCCAAGATAGATGTAAAAGGGAGAAACAAAAACCAGTCTTTTTTTAAGCTGTACTCATTTATGCCAGTATATGTTTCCAACAAATGCTAGCTATGTGGGAATGCTTAGGGGTGAACGGATTAGGAGCCCTCTATTAGATAGCAACACAGCATGGCATGTGTCCTCCAGCAAAGCCAGGTTCAGCTGTGCTGGCTGTAAGTGTCAAAGGCTGTCAAAGACTACGGTGTAAGGAAGGGAATTGTGCATGTTGGGCCCCACTTGCAGCTTCCTGGAGCTCTGTGTGATGTACAATTTTTAGCACTCCTGTTTAAAAAGGGCTGATTTTGAACATGTTCTCTTAGAGAAAGCAGATGTTCAGGTACCCCTCAGAGGGAGAACAACATAGGTCCACTTGGAAAAGGTGAAGAGAGAGGGCAAAGCCTCTTACTTGGGGGTTGCATTTCAGATGGACATACAGAATTTTAAGTGCAGTTTGCTCTGAGACTTGCTTTGACTAGCATAAATATTCAGTTCAGATATAAGCAAAGTCATAAGAAAAAATGGACAGCCAATGATATGAATATTAGTATTTTGCTTGTTGGCTTTACCATTTCATTTTTTAGGTTTTGGATTGTTTTGGGAGTTTCTTGGCTATTTTGTTCAGAACTGAGCTAAGATAAATATGGCAACATTTTCTCTTTCTTATTGGACCATATGGTGGTTGATATGACCTATGTGACAAACTTAGACTGTCTTTAATGAAAGAGGATAGGAAGGATGGCCCTGATGTGCAACAATAGAAAATGATGACATCTCTTTTATTTTCAAGACTGCATAAGCTGCTGAATATTGAGGGCTTTATGAATCTGCTTGCTTTATATATTTCTGTGCAGTAAATGTTGAAAATGTATTGGAATCTTATAATTTTATTTCTGCTAATCTTGAAGACTTCTGCTGTGCTTTTGTTTTCTCTAAAATGAATTCAACTACTTCTGTGTGTTTTTTTATCATGGCTGATAAAAGTGTTTTTATACTGAAGAATAAATCAATCTGAGGTTTGTGTGTATGGAAGAAATATTCTGGGTTTGCATTAAAAACACTCCTCATAACAGTTTTGTTATCACTGCTGATGTGCTGAGGAATCTTTTGGAAGCTCCAATCTTCTAAAGTTTTTTTTTCCAAATTAACATGAGATATATTTATAAAAAAAGTTGTTCAGTTTTTAAAATTTTAGGTAAAGCTGGAAGCATAGTGGAAATAGGCATGTTTATTTCCAGATAAATTAAGGTGAACTTTCCCTTTGACTGAAGCTGAGAGACAACAGCTGGATAAATAAATCACCATTCTCTGTCAACGTGTGAATATGTGACCAAGGGTAGATTGACATCCTTACATTACAGTCTGCTCACTCTGAAGACATGGTCTAAACATCTTTAAAACCTTTCTCAGAGGTAAATACCTTTAACATGCTATTGAAGAGAGATGAGTTGTAAGGCTCCCATTACCCTTATCCAGTGTTATGGTTAAATTCCCACAAGTGACTTAAAAAACTTACTCTGCAAAACTGAGCTATTTTGGGTTGTCTAACAATGAGAAGAACTACTCACCAAGGAATCTTGCAAACATAATAATTGGAGCATTAATTTACTTGTCTCCTTGAACCAATAAATTGTTTCCTCTTTGCACATACTATGATTTGCTATACACTCATTCTTCCACTGATTCTCTTTTCCCTGAATTATTAAGCATTTATCTTCCAACATTCAAATCCCCAATTATAATGTTAAATTGATTTAAAGAACTTTTATGCATCTATTTATTTCTGTTTAAAGCTCCCCGTTGAAAAACAAAACAAACATTTTACTATAGTCTCAAAAACAGGGCAATGGTAAAAAACCCCTAAGGTTTATTTCTACAAGGTACTGAGTTTCCGCACGTGCTTCCTGTTAACCTTCTTTAGCTGAATTTTTTCCTTGTACTTTGCTAATGTGCTGCTGAAAAGAAAAAAAAATATTTCTAGAAGACTGAAAGATGCTTATCACCTTACTACTTCATGCCCATAACTCAAAATTTTCCAAGGACACTTGGACACTTTTCTGTTTGTTCACTGCAGTGGTGTGTTTTGAACTCAGCAGAAGCAGAAATCCTGTGTTGGAAGACCATTCCAATATAAAAAAAATTCTCTGCTTCAATTTCCAAAAACACCAGGAAATTCAACTGTTTTTCATGTAAAATATTTTGCTTTACAATTTATCATAACTTTCATGATTTGGAGAGTTTGTATTAATCTATTTATCTGTTTATCCACAGATTTAATTCAAAATTACTTTCTTCTTTTTTAAGTCCTTGAATAACACAAATTCTAGGAGTTAATTTGCTATATATTTCTGTGAATATGGAGAAAAATATTTTATTATCTATTTTGTCACAGTTAAACCGATACATGAATATTGTTAGCATCTGCTTAAAAAAAGTTGATTTTTAAACAACTATAATTCAATTAATCCCTCAAAATTTGCCTTGCTTTGATTTTTCAAGCCAAAGATAACCTCACAATTGCTTTTGAGGCTTGTAGCATAATATTTTACTGCTTTTCTGTTGATATAATTTTTCTAGGGCATGTATTCCTGTTCAGAGAAGCAAATAACAATTGCTGGTTCAATGATACCTGAAACTTGCAGTCTTAGCTCAGATCTATTTATTTAAAAAATAAACCCCTTCTATTGCAATTGTGCCTGGTGGCCTAGTTTCATCACAAAAGGTAAAAAAAAATGGCTTTAGGAGACTTTAAATGAAAATGCGTTTCTTAGCAAAAATGAAAGAATCCAAATACCAACAGTGTGATATTGTTTAGAAATTAAAGGATTTTACTTATACAGAAGAAGAATAGTTACATTTTTTATTGATTTTTCTTAATCAGGTCAGCATGCTGTTTCAGTCACTAATGAATGGCACTCCAATTAAAAAATATGTAATGTAACAAAGTCACCTAAGCTATGATTATGACGTTATTACTGTCACTGATAAACTCAGTGTTTCTTAGACAAACTTTTTCCCACATGCTAATAGAATTCTACATAGCTTATCTTATTATATCCTGTCAGAAGAGGAATTTCAGTGACAAACAATAACAAAAATGTTTCACTGATGAAAACAGAAGGGAGCATATTGAGAGAAAAAAGAATACATAATTCTCAAGAGTTTGTTTTAACGTCATGAAAATTATAGTCAATTATAAATTTTACCTTAACAAGATTTAATTTCTATCTTCTTTAAGCAGATTTGTATACACTTTTAGCGTACAATTTTTTACATTGAGTTTGCTCTTTATTACTAAGCTTGTGATTCTTTTGGACAGCAAAAAAAACTACTTTAAAATAATAAAAATATACTGAGTCACTGACACCTTGGATTATCTAAAAGACAAAAATGAATGCAGCAGTGAACTTCCAACTAGGTAGTTTGAATGGTTTCAATGAAGGTTTATGTCATTCATGTGCAGAGTTGTAGCTTTGAGGTAAAAAAAAAAAAAAAAAAAAATTCCATTTAAGGTTTGCATGAGGTTTGGAAAAATCAGGACAGGTACCTTGGAATAATTTGAAACAAACTTCAGAAATCGCTGCATCCTTTCTTACTATAACACCGTATGAGTTGTGCTTGATGCACAAATTGAATGGAGAAAAGCAGAAACTCTATAAGTTAGTTCAGCCTCTGCAATCTCAATCAGTGAAGTCTGGCTGATGGGCAAGAACATAATACTTTAAACAATCTTTTTGCATTCCTTAAGTCTGTTAAACTGCTGAAGAGTAGCACATTTCTCATCATACCATCTACTGTAATATGGTCAGAGCTGTTATATAACTCCTGGCCTGGAGACTTTTTGTAGTTCCAGACTTGATACACTAACTATAGCACTTGAGATTTCCTCCTGATTAAGAAGGCATCTCCAGTGATTTGGAACGTTTCCCAAGTTTCAAATTTTAAGCCAGGTGGACTTAGACACTTTTCAAATATGCAAACCAAAGCCATGCAGTGGCTTGAGCACTGTCCTGTTCTATGTGCTTACTGCTGGCATGTCCCTGACACAGAGCTGACCAGTACTGGCCAGTACTAGATGGAGTTGTCTCTAGGAGCCTGGTTGGGGGAACCAAGGGCCAGTTTTCATGGGTGCAGAGATATTTTTTGAGAAAGTCATAGAACTTAGCTGTACAAATAAATACTTGCTGATCACATATGCCATTTTCCCTCGCATTCTGCAGATTATGTGTCTAATTTCATTTACTAGTACAGAGACAGCTAGAATATCAAACAGAAATCAGGTGAGCTACAGTTTAGAAATGTTACCATTTTTGTACAATGTTTTCCCTGAAAGAAAAATATTGCAAGAACTCAGCTTGTGAAACAGTATTAAACTTGAATGTGGTATTATCAAAAAACACAAGAAAGTGTGATGGAAAGGGCTTGAAGAGGTTATCTACTTTTGGCAAGATCAGCTATATCCTATCTTAGAGTTGTCTATTTAACTGACTGAAATATTTTTAATGAGTCTACAAGCTCTCTGGGCACCACATTCTTGTATTACACCATCCTAACTCTTGCAGAATTGTGCATCTCTCTTGCTGCAGGCTTAGGTCCATTATTTATCTTTCTATCTATCTATCTATCTATCTATCTATCTATCTATCTATGGATCTATCTGTCTATCTGTCATAAATACATCTTCATTCAGTCTTTTCTTCTCTAAATTAAACAGCACTCTTTCAGCCATTTCTAATAGGCACAATTTTCAATATAATTCTTGTTGCTATATGCTATATGCTGGTGTCTGTCCACCTTTCCTTAAATACTGTGAAAACTTGCTCAGTTTTCTAGCTCAGGAATAACATGTATTGAAGATGACCACCAGGTTTCATATATAATGCTGCCACCATACAATATCATCTGGTATTTGTTTGGATTTTCAATTACTGTAACCTTAATTAATTCACATTAAAATCTAGACAGTTATTCCCTGTCTTATGTTTGTGTATTTATCTGGTGCTGGGTTCAATGCACCAAGTATTAACCATTTAATTTTCTAAATTCTTAATTTTCTCTATGGTTAAGTGCAAAGGCATTGCTATGATTTCCCTGAAGTGTTGTTCCCTAAAGAAGGTGGTAGTGTCCAGATGTCATCATAGCATACTCAGATGGAAAATATATCTTTATTTGGAAAAAA
>VYXF01011906.1:1817786-1965343 GCA_013397295.1 Polioptila caerulea
TTTTCGGAAATTAAAAAAAAAAAAAAAAAAAAAAAAAAAAGACTTAAACATAAGATTGTCTTTTTCCAAGTATGTAACTTCCTAATGGTACCATTTCTGAGAACTATGTTTATTATTTATTAAAAGAGTGTACTGCAGAAGATGATTATTGCCCTGCTCCTGGATGAATTACAATTAAATACTCATACTATGTGCATACATAGTATGTTAAGTATCGTGCCTCTCATTTCTGTTGCAGTCACATTTTTCAGAATGATTTGTGAACATAAAATACATTTAAAAGTTGCTTATTCTTAATGCAATGAATAAAATAAATATTTTTAACATTTTTACTGTTTATATATCATTAACTTATGAAGGTTGTTAAGTGTATGGAATATTGCTGTCCTCTTGTAAGGAATGTTTGGTGCTCCTAGCACTTAACTGGCAAGGATGAAGTATTGGGTTATTTGGTGTTTCTTTCTCCCTGAATGTAACATAGACTATATAAGGATGAATTTCTCTGTTAATTGTATATATCTGTTTCTAGTTCACCTACATCTCAGTGCACCAGTATGCAGTACAATACTGTAATTATGGATTTCAAAAATAATTATATGCTTTGGCCTAAATATAATGTATATTTAGGTATGAAGACTGGAAATTGTTACAGTCTGCTGTTTCAAACATTTATAGTCACTATGGTAAGCAATTACCTTGCACCTATTCACACAATTTCAGAATTCTTATTGCTGTGAATGAGCAGTGAACTCCACCTGACACTTGAGGACATGCTGCATATGTTAAAGGTCCTCTTACTGTTAAGAGGGTCATGGCAAGTCATTATATGTTGATCAAATGATCTGTACCACTTTTGTAACTGGTACTTGAAAAATTTAATCATAACAGTGCATAAAGATTCTCAAAAAAAACTTTGAAAAGTGAATGTGGTCCAGAAATAATGTGTATATAATCCACCCATCTACCTTGGTTTATGCTCTCATCTCTTGACCTGATAAAGGAAATGGTGGAAAGGCACACTTTATTAAATTAAAATCCTAGTAATTTTACTTTATATACTTTTCAGAATTTTGCTTAAATTAGTATAAATAGTTTTGTTAGGTCAATACCCAGAGACTCCTCTTAAGATCTGACCTTGTTTATGTTAAGTATGTAGCAATGAATTTAAATAAATGGGCCATACCTTTCCAGAATCTTCATAAAATGCCTAATTCTTATCATTTCAAGGGCCATTGATAATTAAATTTACAAAAATAACTGCTGAAAGAAGTTTACTTTTAATAGTGCTTATACTGAACACTGAATGTCAAACAAAAAATGACTGTACACTTAATGACATAAGAATTTTTTTTTCAACTTATTTCTGAATCATTCATCTGTAGGGAAAAGTTCATGTAGAGAGCTGCTGAATATCCTCCCTTTACATTCTAGTCAAAATATGAACTTACATATGCAGTGCTAGCTGAAGTATATATACTTCGTAAGGAAGTGTTTTATATTTGCATCTTGAAAACATATTTCCATGTGATTAGATTCTGTTTACAGAGTAGCTTTCAGCAAAAAAGACAGACACAGCCAACAGACAGTTCACTTTGGGGAACTTCTCACAATTTAATCTATTGTAAGTTAACACAAAGTCTTAATTAATGATTTGTGTACTGAGAGAAAAGATAAAAAACAAGAAAAACCCTCCCTGCAGGGTTTTGGGACATGGTGGGGAGTCTGCATTGGTACCAGCTCTGGATGGAGCTAATGGTGCCCAGCACAGGCAGGCTATGGACACCTCCAGACAGCAACCAAACCCTGCTGTTTGTGCCTGGTTTAGTGTCTACTATCTTTTGATCTGTATAAAATATTCCAAAAGTTTCACATGGTGCTCTATGACATTTTGTGTGGTCTAAATTGCACTTCTTTTGATCTCTATGGGTATTCCTTTGCATTATATAGTTGGGTTTTTTTAATGAAATGAAGCACACAAGAGCTCATTTTGTATTTAGGAGGAAAGGAGTGTATTAATGTGTTGGGGTGCTTTCTCCCATGCTAATTCATAGTACACTTGGAGAATGGTTTGGAGAATCTCAAATATTCCTAAAATATGTCATGGTCCAGGCTTGACTCAAAACAGATTGAGAAAGTGCAGATAGGCAGAAATTTTGGCTTAGTGGGAAGTAAGATTTACTCAAGCTAATCTTTGGCATAGACCTTCCACAATGCTATACAGCTTCTCCTATGTGGAGAAAGAATGGTTTGGGTTAGAAGGGACTCTAAAGATCATCTAGAAGGAGGGGAACTCTAGAAGTTAACATTTTCCTAAGCAAAATCAGTTATAGGTTTATGGTTCATTTTCACTGCATCAGGAAATCTGGCCATGCTGCATGGGAGGACAAATATTTAGCAAATATTTAGCTCAGACACTTGGGCATCCTGTTTTCAGGGAATGTCTGTTTCTGACCTTACTCATCAGCAGTGCATTCACTTCTTCTGGGACTTCACCCTAAATTTTTTACAACCTGTCCAGAAGAAACAGGAATACATAATTTCCCAAATTAGCGTGGAGGGTTGTGGAATGGGAAGATGTTATTGTGGTGTCAAAACCATCTGCAAAGAGGCAACAAACCTTTTCAGTGTTATCTCTTCATGTTGGTTAAAGTCCAGTGAAATAAAGGCTTGCCTCTCTCATGCTGCTGACACATTGTATTTATTTCATTTCATAAGCAGATGCTTTGCCTGAAGAAAGCTGAAAACATAAGCACAGCACCTGCTGAAGAAATTAAATAAACACGCTATACTAATCTGAACTTGTGAGTCAAGCTCTTTTACTTACTTTTGATTTCTATCAGCAACTTGCAGCCTTTAAAATTGAATTTCGGTTTGAGAAGTTACTTCTTTTAATGGATTGTTCATCCTGGAAAGCACTTCACTAAAAATATTGTATCCAATATTAAACAGTAATGACCTTAAACTGCATGTGAGATATCTTTTTATCATATATAAAAACCTTTTCAGAAGTTTTTATTGCCTGTGGCTGAATACTCTTCTGTTCTATGTTTTCTGACAGGATACAAAAAAACATAGCAGGTATATTTTCTGGATGGTGGGGCTAAATTCTGCATTAAATGGACAAAGTTATTTATTTATTTACAGTTGCAAACCCACACTAGTTCATTGCAAGCCTTTCAGAGGAGAGGTTTAACAGCACAGAAACAGCTGAAATGAGGACTTGAAATGTCTATAAAATATCCTCCTTAGGAATTGCTATGCAATTTCCATGCTACTGTGAGGGTGATGACAGGTTTTGTTAACAAGGACAGGCAACTGTGGGAACATGTGGGAAGGCTTTCTTCACCTACATATAGGTTTCTGCAAAGATGTTCAGAAACTGTGTGTTAAACTCAGCTGAAGCAGACATGTAGTTGCTAGGATTAGTGCAGTCTGGTATTTTGAAGTGCAGCTCATTCTCGCTTTGATCATGTATTTTTGTCAGACCTGCCAGGTACCACTTTATAACAGTCTTACAATGCCCAGCAGAAGTTCAAAATCAAACCATCAATGGGTCCTTCTTTCATCTGTTTTGAGTCACCTGAAATTGAATAATCTTGATCCAAGATAGCCAGACTGCTTTTTTTTATACTTGANAGGCTATGGACACCTCCAGACAGCAACCAAACCCTGCTGTTTGTGCCTGGTTTAGTGTCTACTATCTTTTGATCTGTATAAAATATTCCAAAAGTTTCACATGGTGCTCTATGACATTTTGTGTGGTCTAAATTGCACTTCTTTTGATCTCTATGGGTATTCCTTCACATTATATATTTGGGTTTTTTTTATGAAATGAAGCACACAAGAGATCATTTTGTATTTAGGAGGAAAGGAGTGTATTAATGTGTTGGGGTGCTTTCTCCCATGCTAATTCATAGTACACTTGGAGAATGGTTTGGAGAATCTCAAATATTCCCATAATGTGTCATGGTCCAGGCTTGACTCTAAACAGATTGAGAAAGTGCAGATAGGCAGAAATTTTGGCTTAGTGGGAAGTAAGATTTACTCAAGCTAATCTTTGGCATAGACCTTCCACAATGCTATACAGCTTCTCCTATGTGGAGAAAGAATGGTTTGGGTTAGAAGGGACTCTAAAGATCATCTAGAAGGAGGGGAACTCTAGAAGTTAACATTTTCCTAAGCAAAATCAGTTATAGGTTTATGGTTCATTTTCACTGCATCAGGAAATCTGGCCATGCTGCATGGGAGGACAAATATTTAGCAAATATTTAGCTCAGACACTTGGGCATCCTGTTTTCAGGGAATGTCTGTTTCTGACCTTACTCATCAGCAGTGCATTCACTTCTTCTGGGACTTCACCCTAAATTTTTTACAACCTGTCCAGAAGAAACAGGAATACATAATTTCCCAAATTAGCGTGGAGGGTTGTGGAATGGGAAGATGTTATTGTGGTGTCAAAACCATCTGCAAAGAGGCAACAAACCTTTTCAGTGTTATCTCTTCATGTTGGTTAAAGTCCAGTGAAATAAAGGCTTGCCTCTCTCATGCTGCTGACACATTGTATTTATTTCATTTCATAAGCAGATGCTTTGCCTGAAGAAAGCTGAAAACATAAGCACAGCACCTGCTGAAGAAATTAAATAAACACGCTATACTAATCTGAACTTGTGAGTCAAGCTCTTTTACTTACTTTTGATTTCTATCAGCAACTTGCAGCCTTTAAAATTGAATTTCGGTTTGAGAAGTTACTTCTTTTAATGGATTGTTCATCCTGGAAAGCACTTCACTAAAAATATTGTATCCAATATTAAACAGTAATGACCTTAAACTGCATGTGAGATATCTTTTTATCATATATAAAAACCTTTTCAGAAGTTTTTATTGCCTGTGGCTGAATACTCTTCTGTTCTATGTTTTCTGACAGGATACAAAAAAACATAGCAGGTATATTTTCTGGATGGTGGGGCTAAATTCTGCATTAAATGGACAAAGTTATTTATTTATTTACAGTTGCAAACCCACACTAGTTCATTGCAAGCCTTTCAGAGGAGAGGTTTAACAGCACAGAAACAGCTGAAATGAGGACTTGAAATGTCTATAAAATATCCTCCTTAGGTACTTTGCTATGCAATTTCCATGCTACTGTGAGGGTGATGACAGGTTTTGTTAACAAGGACAGGCAACTGTGGGAACATGTGGGAAGGCTTTCTTCACCTACATATAGGTTTCTGCAAAGATGTTCAGAAACTGTGTGTTAAACTCAGCTGAAGCAGACATGTAGTTGCTAGGATTAGTGCAGTCTGGTATTTTGAAGTGCAGCTCATTCTCGCTTTGATCATGTATTTTTGTCAGACCTGCCAGGTACCACTTTATAACAAAGTCTTACAATGCCCAGCAGAAGTTCAAAATCAAACCATCAATGGGTCCTTCTTTCATCTGTTTTGAGTCACCTGAAATTGAATAATCTTGATCCAAGATAGCCAGACTGCTTTTTTTTATACTTGAAGAAAATAAATGCCTTTATAAAATAATTTGTCTCACCAGGTTTTAATTGCATCTTTGAGAGAGGTGAACTGTTCTCTGTTAGTACCTGTTTCTTCTCATTTACTGTAAATGGACTTTCTACAAGGCAGTAAGAGAACTGAAAAACTTGCTGTGGACTCCTACATTAACTGAAATTATGTTAATCTCGATGATGAGAGATTGAAATTATTTCAGTTTGACAACTGCTCTTTCGCAAACAGGATCTATGTAGGATAGGACAGATATGGAATGAAACAATCTCAAAGTGAGCTGAAAATATAAGAATTTCGGCACTTTTTTCTTAAAGTTGCCTAGAAATGTGGACTTGAGAAAAACTTTCTCAGTAAAACACATCAGGCATTGGGGCTATGTCTTCTGCTTAAGTCTGGAAGAAGTATGTAAGTCTGACCTGTAATGTATTATGGGATGACCACCTGGCATATAAATTGTAAGAGTGTTACCCCCAAAATATCTACTGTTTTGTGCAGGCCTCATTTTGAAGTGTGTGAAAGTGGTTTTGCAGGCAAGTTAAGGAAAGAAAGATCTCACATTCTTAGCTGTGTTTTGGAGAATGAAGAGCCCAGTTTCACAAAGACTCACATAGATGTCTGGTTATAACTATCAAAATTTAAGTGTTTGGTAGGGATTTTTTGTAGTTGTTGTTTTTTTGGTGGGTTTTTTTCCCCTCTTTTTACTGGTGGTAACATGGATGCCTGAGGAACTTCTATTCATCCTGGGCTGTTTCATTTTAGTTTGCAAGAGCGTGTAGTTATCTTAATTTAGACTTAGGAAGTTATGGGTCTGTGTTTCTTCGTAATTGTGACCGATATTAGTGACTAATTTTGTTGCCAAGATTTAGCATAATGAAAAATAAACCTAAAAAAGCCAGCCTTTTGTAAAATTGCCCTCAGCATTGCTTGTCTTGTAATGCCATTAACAATCCTTTAATTTCAGAGTAAATTCCTATATTTATTGCTCTGAAGTATGTGAATTCTTTGCATGTTTTTGGAGTCCACCTGCAGAAAAGAAGAAAATGCTAGATGTTTCTTTTTACTGCTCTAGTCCCAATTTATAAAGCTTAAGTATGTCTATATTTCAAACTGGATTCTTATCCATGTTATAGACTTTCAAATGAATTATACTTCAAATAAAAGTGAAGAATGAGCATAGGTGGTTATAAATGAGAAATCAAAATATGCAAATAATGTTTGGTATGAAATAATGGATTATACTGGCAAACTGTATTTAACAGTCCTATTATTTATAATCATGGTATAGATTAATGAAAAGTAGTAATGGTTGGATTTATTTTTCTTCCTTTGGAATGAAACTGCTTTTCTAATCTCTCTTGCTTCTGTTAGATACTGGAAGGTAGGATAATCTGTATGAATCCTGAAGTAATAAAATGAAGAGTATTTCACGAACACATTATTTTAAACTCAAGTGAGGGGTGTCCATTAGGCATTGTGGAGGGTGAAACAGGGTCAGCAGTAACTCCTGGAGGTGCCCGAGTGTGCAGTCTCCAAAATGCCTCTCAGGAAAGTGGAATTGTTTTCTGTGTTCACATCTAGACAGTGCCACTGACTCATGTTTAGGTGAACATGGCAGGGCTTGGTGGCACAAGCTTTGTGGAACTCCAGCACACATTCAGATGCAGATTTACCAAACTGCTCCATTCTTGCCTGGTAAGGACAGCAAGTGTCTTGTTTTCTCTAAACACTGTGACGCTAATGACCAGAAAAGTCTGCTCTCTGTGCAGAATAATAAAGGTTTGTGCCATGGCCTAAAAGGCTGGGAATGATTGTGTCTGCTTGTTAAGACAGGTAGTAGTTACTGAGGAACAAAGGAGACGGGGAGTTTCAGGATCAGAATATTCTCCTCTTCAAGGTAGACTGAGGCAACAACTCCACTGCAACAACTGGCACTGCAAGGCAGGACAATTGAAGCAGATTTCACTGCCAGCTCTGCACCTCAGTTCCTATTACAACTCATAAAATGAATAAGATCATGGTACTGATGATCTTATGGTACTGAAATTCCTCTAGCAGGAATTTCTGTTGAAATTGAAACTTGACTTCCTTGACCTCTTTGAAGGGAGGAAGGACCTTTCTGTTTTTTGTTTTTTGTTTTTTTTTCTTATATCTCTTAGTCCCCTTTTGTTTTTGTTTGAAAAAACCCACAAGGGCAGACACAAAGGCATTTTTAAACCCAAATACATGTAATGACATTCAACTAGGTTAATATAGATGTTAGATTCTATTATATTCCTCATCATTTTGTACTTCTATTTAAAGACTTTAGAATTAATAGCTGTATTTCTCATTGTATTGGAAAAACAACACCAAAATAATTTTTTATGAACTTGAATATCAAGCATAAATTTTCTTTTCATGTTGGCAGAATAACATGGTATGGTTTAAAGTTAATATTAAAAATCACAAGTATTTTTTCTTAGTAAATTGTGATACATGACTGTACTACTTCTGATTGTGAGAGGAAGGTAGTGAAATTTTTTCCTCAGAAAATCCTTTGTTCCAGTTATTTTAAAATGATTTTTATTAATGAACGTGGACTGGAATTTCCATAGAAAACACCAGAACTGAATAAATGAAAAAAAAAAAAAAAGTGCATTGACACCGTATTATTTTTCAACTTTTAATATTTTTAAAAGCTTTACTGCAACCAACCCTAAATAACATAAGATTCATTGAATCAAAGCACTGGTTTGGATTTGAAAACATTGTTTTGAAAAGCTGAAGTGTTATTTTTCATCTGACTTGTAGAAGAATGTTCTCCAAACAGACATTATTTCCAAAATATGTATTTTCATGAAACACTATCTTTGTCACAGGAAAAGACTCCCCTTTGAATACTTATGTCTAACTGTAGGGTCAGCAGAAATGTAGTAGAGTGAGTCAGATGGCTGTTCTCGTGCTGCCTGGAAAAAAGAGTGCTAGAGACAGAAATGGAATTCAAATGTGAGAAAAGAGTAGTGATACATTTGGGTAGCTTATTCTTCCTTGTGCTGAAGTTAATACCCCTTATCACATTTTAAAATTCATAAAATAAAGGAGTTTTCATTGGCAAGTCTGGACAAACCTTAATGTTTTTGGCAACATTCTAAGACATGAACAATGCTGTAAGGTTGTATTTACCTTCACACATATGAGAAATATTTATAAGTGACAGCCCATTTATAACCATTAAATTCTTCATCTGGATTGCTGACACAACAGGGACAATGTGATTTTTACATACTTTAACTTCCTCCAGTTTAATGAAGAGGAATTGCAAGATGGCTGCATCCCTGAAGTAATTCTTCAGCAGAGGTAAGGCTGGAATAGCCAGCAACCTTAATGAGGAAAAATGAAAGGGCATCACCACTTAATTCATCTCATTATTGGCTCTTAAAATGGAGATAAATGAGGCAGAGATAAAAAAAAAAAAAAAAGGAGAGAGTGAGACAGACATGCATTTCATTTCTGAGTGGTTACTGTGTAGAAGCAGAGGCATGTCTAAGTTGAGCTGTGAGTGTGAATTCTGGAGTGCCATTACCAGCTGGCAGAGATGCTGGCACAGTTGTTGCACTGACGACAGGTGGGCACCACCAGGAATTTGATTACTTTAATTGTACCTTGTCTGATCATGTTTAACATAATTTCAGATTCTACCAAAAATGTAAAGTACATGAAAGATCTGCTGTGCCAAGTTGCATGCCAGGGGCCTCTCAAATAGAAACAATTTGTGAGCAGGTTCTGTGGGAAATGGAGAACTGAAATATCTGTGCCCAAAATCAGGCCAAACAATCCCTGTCCCCCCTCCACTTCCCCCTCCCCCCTGCACACACACACAGAGGCCTCATAAACTGTGTTTTACTGAAAGATGCAACATTCACAGCATTGTCCAAGTGATAGTGGCTATTCCCTTTGTGTATTCCTCCAAGTCAGAACAGATTTAGCAACCCATAAATTTTACACATTGCATTCCTGCAGCATACACCATGGGGTGCTTTCAGGGAGGAGGTGCAGAGCCATTGATTCCTGTGATAATTGGTCACTCAACCTTGTACTCCCTGAAATTATGTGGAACACATTCTTTCCCCCTCAAAGGTTTCTCTGCTATCTCATCCACAATGTCCTCTCTGCATTTCATAAAAGGCATGAGGTATCATTTCCGGCCCAAAGGATGCACATTTTCTTTTACAGGTCTAGACAGCATACCCTAAAATCTTCTGTGCTAAAAAGAACAAATAAATGATTTTTTTTTTTTTTCATACAAAGACTTACACTTGGACCATATTTAGGCATATTTTGTAACTTCTATTGTTTCAGTCATTCAAGTTGATTCACTGTAGTCTGGTTTAAGTCTTGTGTTCCTTTTACTCAAGTAACACTAACAATGCTCTTCATAAGCCTAGGAGTTTCTCATAACCATCAAGCGCCCTAAACCCCTTGAAGAGATAGCTGTTCTTATTTGTATCATTACTGAAGACAGGGGGAAGCTCATGGTGGTCCAGCACCAGCAATAAAATAATTTTAATAAGACTTTTTAAAGTAAGAAATAAGATATAAATACAATAGTGTAAGTAAGAAGAACTCTTGATCATTTATCACTGTTTCATTTTAATGTCACTTTGCAAAGGATTAATATCATATATATCATATATAACATCATATATGAAAAAAATACAAAATTAGTTGAAACAGAGCTATTACATGTGTACATCTAAATTGATTTAAAAACCTCAAACAAACTAGATCTTGGGGGTTTTTTTAATGTAAGTTTTTTTTTCCCTGAGGAAATATGTTACAGCCTGAATTTCTTCTTGTACCAAAACCCAAACTTTAAATCTCCGAAATCCATAAGAATGGTCTAGCACTAAGCATGTCAGAGAAGTGAAGTATCTTGCTCTCAGTGATCAAGCAAATAATTATTTTTGTCCCTTCTTCCCTCTTCACAGAGAAGTGAAATGTGTCTCCAATCTTTGTCCATTCCACTTGTGAATATGAATGTTTCCAAGCTCTACCCATATGGCACTTAACCACAAATCTCCTCTTTTTGTATTCATCAGTTAGAAGAGCAACTAACTCAGAAGTTAGAGCAGCACAAAATGTCTTCTTTATTGAGAATATATATTCCTTGTTCCTTTGTCCATAGTCACTCTTCCTTCAGCTTAATTTCTTTCTTCTATTTGATCATCCATCACTGGTAAAATTTCTCATAGCAGAGTTGAGTTTGCTGGGCATTCCAATTAAGCTTTTGGTATTTGGCAGAGACCTGTCTGTATAAATTTTTGAGTTTTGATTTGCTGAACGAATGTTGAATGATATTTCATACTGCTGTATTTCACTGCTTCACTGTAAAATCCCTCATTTCTGAATGGGAATTTTGAACTGATCGTTAATTATCCCATGAATTGAAAGTGAATGAAAAACCTCATTCTTCAAGAAGAATTGAGTCTTCCTGGGAAAAAGATTTGGTGTTTTGATGACTGCTCTAAGTTGAAACACAGCAGATGTGAGTGGGAAGAAAATAAAAATTTTGAATAATATCTAGATTTCCCCCCCTCTGTCCCTACACTCTTCCTTTTTTTCTTTGCAATCTCTTTATCAACGCTGGAGAACAAACTCTTGTCATTTGGTTAGAATTCCAATTTTATTTCTGCCTCAGTTTTATTTACAAGCTCTCCACTGATTTTTAAATTTCTTAAACACATGGAGTGTAAGAATACCTTTGATGACCAGTTTTTCTCTTTTTTTTCTCTTTTTGAAATCAAGAATTTCTGTTACAGAATGTAATTGCGTTATAAGCCATGGCAGGTTGCTTACTAAGTATCAGCATGGGAAGGCACATGAAGGATCAAAAACAGAGACAATATTTCACTACTCACAAGAGTTAATAAACTTGCAGAATGTTCAGATCCTAGACTGGGTCTAAGTAAACGTTCTGAATGTAAAAAACCATTTCAGTCTCTTGCACTGTCTTGTTGCTTTTGTTACTTTATCAGTGGTGCAACTGAAAACAGAGTAGTTGGAAATAATGATTTATGGAACCATATCTTGTCATTGTGGCTTCCAGGAAATCAGTAAATATTCATGACAGGTGAAAAATTAATATGTCATTCCTTAAGGGTATCCTGTGGTGTTATGAAGACATGAGATAAAATTCTGCACTTATAAGAATAAATGTGTTCCCTATATGCCAATACAGACATGGCCATTTACATCAATACTAATTTTTTTTTCAGACCACAGTGTACAGTAGATGCCCCATATGATCCTGTAGATTTATGGATTCTGCCACCAGCACTTTTTAAAATTAAAAAAGTCAAGGGACTTGAGAGATTCATTTCTTGAGCAGCACATTTTTCATACTCTTTCATCAAAAAATATGACAAGTAGCTTATTATCTTTGAGAAGTTGCCATTTAGCGAGAGTACTGTCAGGATTTTATTATTTGGGTACTTTAAGTACTTGACACATTTTATTTAACAGTGTAATACTATAGAAATTTGCAGATTTCTTAAAGAAAATGATCTTGATACTAATCATCTTTCAAATCTAAACAAAGAGAAGCTTTTTAAACAACAAGAAAAAATCTGAAAAACTTATTTTGAACTTTAAAAAGTCTCACATTGAATTCTATTCAAGGTATCTCTTGTTACTGTGAAGTAACTAAGAGCCATTAATATTCTTATGAGAAACATATTCAATATTGCAAATACATGAGCTCAAATAATTCTATTCCATATCTCTTCCTTCTCTTTCTCGCTTTCTAATTATAAAATTATAATTTTATAAACAGTTTATAAAATCTGAAAATTTTAAAATCCTAAAATTTATAAAATCTGAGGATTGCAAGAACACATTTCACAGATTAATGATTAATGTTACAGATTATTGAAATGTGAGTCAAAGAATTAAGCCACCTCTTAGGAAAAATCTAGATATTCAAATGCTTGTTGCTTTAGTATCTCCTCCTATCCAGAAATATACTGGCATATTGTAGTACATTTATCCCAAATTATGGATGTCAACCAATCAGCAGCTCCACTTGAACCAAGTTGGAAAAATGACATCAGCGCTTGTAGCCAGCAAAGAATAATTGAAGTGTAGGGAGTGACATAGCAGCAGCAAAGGAGGTATGAAATTGTATATCAGAGAAGCACTGAAATAGGAATTTTGAAAAGAAAGAAGAAAGGAGAGGGAAAAAAATACAAAATTAGTTGAAGAATATTTTTTGAACAAAGAAGAAAATGTGCAGAAAAATGAAATTCAGTAAAGGAGAAACCAATAATGTGTGTCATTTCCAGACTGGTAAAATGATGTGGTCATATAAGCATAAAGAAAAAGTGTTAGTCACTCAAACAGAGCAGATTTGTATATGGAATTAAATCATGGTGTTTGCCTTTATATTTTCACCCAGATTTAAGGCAAAAGTCAAAACAAAGTAACATTGCATAGAATAAAAATGTTTTAATACATAAATACTTGGATTTCCCAAGGTGCATTTCCCATTTAATATACATTAAATTCTAGGCTGATATACAGTCAGCTGAAAATGGTGATAGCATCTATGAAATATAATCTTCTTCAAAAATTCCAAAATGAAAAAGTAAAATGAGAGATATAGCAGCAATTCCTTTCAGTTTGAAAAGAAGTTGAAATTTTGATTCAGGCAAAAGTGAAGGGTTTCTTTTCAAAATTTTCCAGCAGAATTTCTTCAGGTTCTTAAACATTTTTACAGTAGGAATCTATAAGTAGAAAGGGACCAGTCAGAATTCATTGGAGAGCAAAAGAAATTTTCCTATTTTATGTGAGCTTTGGAAAATTGGCATAGTATGGATACTTGGATACATAAAAATCTCATTTAAAAATTAAAAACTATTTACTACAATGTTATCCATTTGAAAGACCTTTATTGGACTGCAAAAGTTCAGAAAAGTTGTGTTATTTACCTCTTGATCATCAAGGTATTCTCTTCTCAAACCACATCGATGTGTATCTTTAACACTAAATAACATTTAGTAATTAACTGCTGCCTTCCCAAACTAATAGAGATTTGTTTTCTCAGATCAACAATGCAAAATTCAGAGCATGCTTCTTGCATTTTGTCACCAAATGTGCCAGTTAAGTGAGAATACAATCTACGCACAGTTTACTCCTAGAGGTTCCAGACAATCTCAGTCTAAAAAGATAATGCATTTTATGTTCTCTCTCATTTATTCTAACTCCCCAATGTTACAAAAAAAAAAAAAAAGCTATTAAAAGTACTGCCAAACATGTACCACAAGGAATATCTGTAAATCTTTTTATGGACTGCAAAGCAACAAACAGGCAGATTTAACAGAAATGGATAAAATACATGAATACACTAAAAAGATATTAATAATTTTCAAAAAAGGGCATGTGAAGTGATTGGTGAAGGCCTCTCATATTTATTACAGTGATTTTTTTAGGCTCTTTCCCAATGCAATCTAAGATGGGATCCTTCAGCAAAACCAGAAAAGGACTAGAATATAACTGGTCATTTTGAAGAGTTGGATGCATTTCTGCTCTAGCACAACGTTTTATTACTGAAATTATTTGTTTATCATAAAATCTAGTTTTTGTTGTGTTCCTGTTGTTGTGCACAGGTATTTTTGTAACTTTCATGTAGCTAAATACAAAAACAACTATTTTCACTTCCGTGGGGTTTTTTTTCATAGACTACTCCTTATGACTAAAATTTTGAATTTAAGGTATTTACAGTTTCACAGCAACAACTGTGTATTTTAACTGTATAGAATACAGTTGCAGTTTTGCAGAAGGAGTCACAAATTCATGGGTTTGTTTTTAATTTTAATCTATTTGTACTGGGATTTGCATATAGACAGAATCTTTGAAAGTCAAATCATATAATTAAAACATCTGTGGAGAACTTCCTTTGCTTCAAACCCTAAGTTGTGGACTTCCTGTGTTACAGGAACTTCCCAGAGTCAGGCATACTTACCCTAACGTGGTTCACAACAGAAGTTCATACCTGAGAACAGGGGTGCACAGGCAGTGACAGCCTCAAAATGGGAAATGCCTAACAGTTGATGCAAACAGTGCTGGATACAAGTGAATGGGAATCTCTGTGAGCCTGACATGCTGAGCTTGATCTACTTTTGTTTGTACTCCTTTGAGCAGGCATAGTCAAAATATCCCACTATGAAATACCTAGGACAGGAATAACTAATAGCCTAATGATAGCATGCACAGTTTGTACTTCAAAAGGATATTTTTGGAACCCCTAACCTGCCTGGCTGTGTATATAATCCTTTTTCATTTCCTGAACCATCAGGTCAGGGGGTTCTCACAGTGTATTTCACTCCTGTTGTGATTCTATATTAGCTACATAATTAAATATTAATAAGGTTAAATGGAGATCAAAAAACAATTTCTTGTGCACTCTGCCTGACATTAGTAATACCTAGATGTTTAAGGTTTTCTTCTAGAATTAAGAAGAACAAGGTGCATGTTCCTGGCCCTTGACTGTGTTCCTCTTGAGAAACTGAATGTGTTAATATCTGTTCTCTGAGGGTTGTCACATGTTAGGGTTACAATCTTGGTTATGTTGTCACTGGAAAAAATTATCTAAGGATCATCTTTAAAAATGCAAGCATTGACAAATGACTTGCAGTGCTAAGAGAGGTTTCCTGGAACTCATTTAGAGCTATAGATTCAGCCAGACTGGTTTCTGATTGGTGGGATGCTTTTGCCCAATCCAACCAGAACAGCCCTTTCTGCAGCAGTCTGTTGCACAGCTGGAGAAACGGAGTTAAGCAGACAAGGGAAATAATCTGAGAACTGTGAGCTTTGTATATTTGGGGTACAGCTGCTAGCAGAAATGCAGACATTTACAGGGCTAAGATGACAAGCTGGCATCAGTAAAGATGACAGTGGAAGGAATATCCTAAAGATAGGTTGTGATCTTATGGTTTCAAAATGCACATACTCAAATTAGGAATTTGTATATCCTATTTGATTTGTGTATATTGTACTTATCCTTTTCCTGACTTACCCAAGAAGAGATGCTTTGGAGTATCTTCTAAAGTGTTGCTTGAAAAGCAGAGAAAGCTGTGGTGTCTTCTCCACCAACAGAGAAGTTGTAGGAGGCATTGTACTGATGCAGTGCTCATAGGTCTCCAACTGGCCACTATGGTTGGTATAAGTGATTATTCTAGTTATTAAAATACAAAAACAAGTACATCATTGTATCTTTAAATGCTGTTTTAATGTATTTTTATATAGATTATTATTAAACAAACTAGACTTCATAAATATTAAACACAGCTCTTATCTAAAAATGTTTTTTGCCAGCTTTAATTTAAAGGGAGAAATTGGATTCCAGTTGTCCTTTGCTACAGATTTCCTGCTGGTTCTTTATCTGTTTTTGAATGTCAATGAATAGGAGTTTCAGTTATTCATTAATATTCAAGAAGTGAAAATCTACTTGTTATCTCTTTGATTAATCCAGCCTATTGTGCCTTATAGCATCAATCACAAAACATTGCAGTAGGTAATGAATTACTATGTGACTGCAGGAAACCATAAGGGATATTAAACTAAACTTAATCTTTTTAACTAACGACATTCTAAAATGAATGCAGAAGATAGAATTTCTCAATAAATGGCAGAGTCGAAGGCTTTCTTTGGAGTTTCTGAGAGATATTCTTGCAAATTTTCTATATAAGAGACATGTACTAAAAAAAAAAGAAATGTATTTTTATTTTTCCTCCAAACTAATTCCAGTCTCTGGTGAAACAATTTTGAAAAAAGCTAATATTCAAAAGTTTCTCTCAAAAACATTAGAATTTAGTTTTTGACTTCTCTTGCATACTGAAAAAAAAAGTATTTCAAGACATCATTTCTGAGATAACAAAAGCCTTAATAAATAGTAAGATATGTTCACCTAGGTTCATATTGCTATATGAAAGCATTCCCTAGGCAGTGCCTGGAGGGAGGGTTTTCTCTTGCCTTTTGGTAGTTACAGGTGTACAGGAATGAGCTCCATAAGCCCTGCAAGTTTCAACTCACAAAGGTGACTGGAGGGTCTAAAAGATATTAAATTTTCAACAAGGTTATATAAATTATAGGTGCAAAAGTAGACCCAAGAAAATATCTTAAAATGAGTTGTCCTTTCCAGTAAGTGTTTAAACAGATATGATTCATATAGTCAAGACCATTTCCATCCATTGCCTGTTTTATGCTTCCTACTTCCATAAACACAAAAGTACACAAAGTAGAAAATAGAACATGGAAAATTTGTTCTGTGAACACATCTGCTCTTTTTCAATGCATCTGCTTAAGTTTTTCTCTGCACAAAAAAGAGCAACTTTCAGTAAGTGTAGGGTGGTGTAACAAAGAAGTATAGTAGGCTGGTGTGTAATAGCTTTCCACAGCCACACCAGAAGTAAGGTAATTATTAGATTCCCAGAGTTCATTTTGGTTTAAAATCTTACTTCTGCCTCAATAAGTATTGAATAATGAGCCCAAACCCCCAAGTCTAAATCTAATTCTACCATGAGGTTTTAAAAGCTTATTTCCATGTAGGTGCAGAGTTTAACAGGAATCCTATGACTTTTGCTTGAATGAAGGCTACCCTGCTGTGTTTGCTGAAGGAGGATTAGAGAAAAATGGTATTAATAAATTATGAAGCAGTTAAAATAAACTGCAGGCTAGCAGAACAACAGAGTACAAAATCAGCAAGACAAAACTTATACGTTTTACATCTGTACAGCTCAGAATATGAAATAGATGTGCAGTGCCTGGGATGCATGCCTATGGAAGTGAACAATGCTGAGTAGCTGTGATCAATGCCAATGCATTTGTTAACATCTCAGGCAGAAGCAGAAATATGAGTGCTCTTAGCCCTTAATGAATTCAAGTGGCACTAAAGAGAATTTTTGGAAGGTTTATCTCATGGGAATGGTGCTAGCATAGGCAAATCTAATGGTATATCCACAATATCCCAACCCTTTTATGTTTTTAATTAACAGATGGAAATGGAATATTGAGCAACACAAAAAGAACATTTCTGAAGTTCAAAGTGTGTTTGGGTCTATTTCCAGAAAGGACCGTTTCCAAAACTGTCTTTCAACTTTGGATCTAAGTTTGTGTACCCACATCTTAACCTGTAACTCCATATATTTGCCAACTGAAAAGAGAGAAAATTAAACTATTTGAAATGTTCTACCTAGGTAATAACAGCACATATTTTGTCATAGTATTTAAAACTGAAGGATCCAATCAGACACCTCTATACATGGAAACACCACGGATATTTCATAATAAACAATTCCGCAAGCCTTCATATGATAGGGATGCATTACTCCACAGGTAGATTTCTGTTGTGTGGTGAAGAGAAGACACAAGAGAGGGATAAAGTGGTATGGGCACATGCTCTTCTTTGCTGACTGCTTCTCGGCTTTAGTCAAGAAAGAAGCTAAGAGATGACAGCTATGCCAGTTTACTGGCTTTTACCAGAGAAAAAATAATAGAATAAGGAGATTTTGTGGTGCAAAACAGAAAAAAATATGGTTCGTTTGAACACAGATCTGGTTGTCATATTGCCTTTCACTGTGAAAAGCATAAGGGCCTGAAAGCGTGCTTCAACCAAGCCACTCCTTTCCATCAGGTGAATTACAAAGCTGAAAACAGTGTATGGGGTCACTTTGCACCTCTCAGCTCCACTGCATGTTGCTTTGGAACATGAGTCAATGTGTTCCAGAGAAGAACAAAAGCAATATGTTGGGGGTAATTTTTTTAATTTTAATGGGAGCACTTAGCTGCTACTAAATTTATAAAATCACTTATAGTACATGTGAATACACATTCCAAAGCATCTGTGGTTCCACAGAAGACTTTCTTAATAACTGAATTTAAACATCTATATGTAATTTTCACTCTCAAAATTTAGTGGATTTTTACTTTGTTATGAAAGTGTTTTTAAAGCAATTCTCCCAAATGTTTCCATTCTCACATTTGGAGGGAGAGGAGCATCAGAGAACATAAATTGGAATATTTTTAGATGAAATTAATCTGGAAAATACATGCCCAGATTACATTTCATGCAATGGTTAATGAGCATTCAGTCCTTGGCACTGTGATAAGGAGATTCAGAAACACCTCAATGAAATGAATGCATTGTGGATATTTACTGCCCATCAACTCCCTTGATTCCTGTAGTTACTCTTACCCCTAATTTCTTTTAGGCATACAATACATGGGCATCATGTATTCCTTTCATGAGTCGGTTCTATGTCATCATCAAAATTCTATAGCTGGGACTATGTCATCATCAAAATTCTATAGCTGGGACTTTAATTTTTCCTGAATTATTTTTTGCTACTTCCAAAATATTTCTGCTCTAATTGTTCAAACGTTTACTTCTCCCTATCTTAGGATGGGCTGCTGTCATGATCAGTTGATTTCCCTTTTTTAAATGTACTAATACAGCTCACAGAGTTCTTCTCCTTCCCTGAGATATTAACCTTTAATGTATAGAGGAAGACAGTCACATCCTTTATCAGTCACCCTTTTGTTAGGTTAAGCTCTCCAAGGTATTCAATGTATATATACATATTTATTTATATTGAAGTAAAGATGGGTAGGATCTGAAGAATTGCTGAAATTTTAGGCATTCAATTAAATAAACTTTTAAAATGTCCATTATAGCTCCATCATGACAACACATGATTTGAAAATGCCTTTTAATTTTCTTATTCTTTGTTGCCACGGTTATAGTTTTCACCACCATTCTCAATTACTGCAGTACTTTATCATATGGTTCAATTTTTATTAGATTTTAGTAACATTTTCATAATAATTAGTCTTTAAAGCCAAGTAAAAAAGGTAACACTGTATTTTGAGACTTAAATCAGTAAAAGAAAATAAACCTCCAAATACAGTTAGGAAGCAAAGCTCTATAATCTTTCTTAAAGCTGACATAAACTTGTGAGAGAGGGATGGAGGTTATGTATATATTCAGATCTACTGCTATGAAACACTAGGGAACAAGATACTTGAACTTGCTTTCATTTCATTTCATACAGTTGTTTTCTCTGTCCCTTAAAATATATAAGACTTCTGAGAAATATTAAGGCCAAATATTAAATTTCAACCTGTGTTTCAAAAGGGGTTGGAAGATTAAAAAATCTTACTGAGCTAATAAAAGACCTCTTGTTGTTTTAAAGGCCTTTTAAAATTATACAAGTTATTTGCTTTTTATGCATTGAATGCTGCTGACATTTCAGAGTTTCCAAAGTACTGCGAGGTATTTTGGACTTTGTGAACAGGAGTTTGAGGCGCTTGGTTCCACAGCATGAACTGTTCACTTACTTTTTTTATTCTGAGATTTAGATTAGTATGGAACAGACAGACTTCTACACGCCAAGAACAGCCTCCTCCATGATACAACTGTTCCTCACTTGCCTCATGCTATTCCTGATGAGATTTTCATTGTTTCCCACTATGCTGGGGACTCCCCAAAATACACAGAGTGGTGTCTTTTTCTTGAACATGTTGTTCAGAGTGCTGACTCAGGAGAGAGGATTTTAGCTGTGGACCCCCTTCCAAAGGAAGGGACATATGTTGCTACTACAGTCAAGTATTTAGAGCAGGACCAGTGTGCTGATCTCCCGACTACTGGGTCAGTAGCCATGAGCTACATGTATGCTGCTTGTTTGCTCTCCTTAAGGATTAGGAAATATTGCATTTGTTGCCATGCAGTGTTAATTTACTTGGAAAAAATACAATCCTGTTTCAAAATAGCATACAACTTCAAGTTGAAAACTAAAGTATCATTGTAGAAAACAAAAAACACAGGTTCACCTACTTTCTGTCATCTAAACCCAGTACACTAACCAATTAACACTACATGTGTTATTTCTGCACATCAACACTTTAGAAGACTTCTGTCTAGGTACTGAAATTATTTGAACAGCTAGAATTTATAATGTTGGCAAGAGTAAGACAATGATAAAAAAGACAAGATATATTTGATTCTATACCACTAGGAAAATCACATGCATTTATCCCCCACCTGTATATTTCGATAAGACATAAGAAGGCAGAAATTTTTTTCATCTGAATATCTCAGGAATGCTTGATGTTCTAGCCTATGCATAAAATCCAAATTGTCTTTGGGAGTGCCTGTATGCAGCCCTTCTTCTTCCAGTCCTTCTTCACCCTTTCATATGTGGCGACATCCGAGTGTATAGTGGGCCATGACAGCACATATATATTCAGAAGTTTGTTGAAGGAAAAATATCTCCTTATTCTTATTTCTTATTATGCATATTTCTAATGATCTCTGTACAAATTACAGCATAGTCCTGATGCCAAACAGTCTGACAATAGCATGGACTGTTTAAATTATTAACAAAAGGTATCTTATTTGTAAATAGTCAGGATTTTGTTGTTGTTGAGAATTTTTTAGTAAAGGAATATGTACAATTCACGCATGACTTTTTCCATTAAACACTGACTGTACTAATTTTGATATCAAAACCCCCACTCCAAACCAACAAGCTTGCTAATTGCCCTGATATTAAAGCAGATTCATATATGTGGGAGAGAATGTGTCTCCTGCTGCAGCCACTACCAGAAGTTACCACTCACTTGTTGCTGCAGAAGGAGCCCAGACCACAGCAGAGAGGCTGTGAAAATTTTGGAGTAACTGCAAGAAGCAGTCTCTTGTTGATGAAGATGACAGCTACCCCTCCACTGGAATCATCAGTTTTAGATAAATTCTGAAAAAGTTTTGCGGCCTCAGGTGACTTTTCTGGTATCCCGAAAAATTATTATGGCCTCACATGAGGTAAGAATCTAAAGAGGAAAAGGATGTTTCAAAGATATCCTTTCAACTTTCTTCAGGTTTTGCAACTACTTCTTGAAATGGGAAACAGGGAGTCTTACAGGACACACATGGGAAAGTTTTGGGCACTATGGCTAGTGGCAAAAGCCTTCTCAGCATCTATTTAATTTTTCAGATATTCGTCTATCTGCTTTACACAGCTAACTGATCATAGTGAGCCACAGTGTGATCTTCAATGCCTGTATTTGTTATGCTATTTTGTGCATTAAATCAATATAGGCTACAAGTCTTTACCCTTGAGTATATCTTGAGCAGTTTGCTTAATGTGATTTCCTTCTAAGTACGCACTCTTGTGTTTGCTTGTAGCCTTTTACTTTCACATTTTAAAATGATCGTAGCCTAAACCAAGGGAACTGAAAAACACATCTCTTCTCTTTAAAATGCAGAGCCATCAGAGTCCTCTCCTGCAAAGGGCTGATAAGTGCTTTAAATTTTTCAAATATGGTAGAAATTGTGGCCTTTCGCCTTTAGCCTTGATTAGGGTTGGGATTTAACACATGCTGCCTCTGTATTTTCTCTGATTAGATTGTCCTTGGGCAAGTGCATCCAACATGTGCTAGGCAGGTCAGTGATCAGTCTTCCACAGGGAAAAGAACAAAACCAGGAAATATTCATAATTCATTATGATCAGACATTTAAGAGTACACTAGAGAGATATGCTGGTTATGGGAATTTATTCTGCAGTCTTATTATTATTTTATGATTTGTTCTCCATGTTGATCTTTACTATATGCTTTAGTTATTTTAAGACATTAGTATTTTTTGACTTTGTATACACAAGCCAGAGTTTAATTATCCTCATATTTGCCTGTAGAAATATTTCATTCTTTCAAACAATTTTGTCAGGTCTAGAGAAAATGTTCCCTATTTTAAGATAAATTAATCAGGAGAGAACATGAACATAAGAACTGCAGAATATTAACAGCACAAGAGACACTTTTCTGCAAGATTTTAACTGTGTTTTCTGCATTTTATTGAAGTAAATATGTATGCTATATAGATATTTACAATGCACCATTCCCAGAAAAACTCACTTTTTTTTTTCTAAGTCTTTTGTCCCTAAGTTGAGTTTAAAGATCTTAAAATGATACTCTTAAACTGCAGGCTCGTGTACAGCTGAACACAAAGGAGTGAAATTTGCCTTTCTGCAGGGACCCAGTGTGATTCCTATGCAACACAAGTTCTGCTTAAACTCGACCTCAGAAAGCTTAACATTTCTCAGAATCACAGAATAGTTGAGCTGAAAGGAACCTCTAGAGACCATCTAATTCAATCCCCTTCTACAAAAATGGGGTTAACTAAAGCAAGTTGCTACAGGTCATGTTAAGTTGTGCTTTGAATATCTCCGAGGATGTTGACTCCACAACCTTCCTGTGCAATCTGTTTCAGTGTTCATCCACTCTCACAAAAGTTAGGCTTTTTCTTATGTTTTAAAGGAATTTCTTTTATTTCTGTTTGTGCCTGTTAGCTCTTGTTCTCGCTCTGGATACCACTGAGAAGAGTCTGGCTTCCTCTCCTTTATTTCTTGCAGCAGTGAGTTGACCTTGTCTGGCTGCCAGGTGCCCACCAAGCCACTCTGTCTCCCTCCTCAATAGGACAGGAGGAGAAAACAAGATAAAAACCCTCATGGGTTAAGGACAACAAGGCCTTTTAACAATTACCATCACAGGCAAAACAGACATGAAAATTAATTTAACTTGTTACCAATCAAATTAGGGTAAGAAAACAAGAAATCAGAAGAAATCTAGAAACAGCTTCCCCCAATCCTTCTCTTCTTCCTGTACTCATCTTCATTGCCAACTTTTGTACTTTCTCCAAGAAGCTCGAGGGGTAAGGAAATAGCTGTCAGAGTAAGTCCATAACACTTTGTCCCTTTCTTACTCTCTTCCCTTGTTCCAGTGTGAGATCCCTTAGATATGAATTTCAACACTGAGTCTTTCCCATGGGCTGCAGTTCTTAACAAACTGTTACAGTGTGTATCCTTTTCATGGCATGCTTTTTATCCAGGAATGGACTTTTCCAGTATGGATTTTGTTCAGAGTTTCAGGTTCTGTTAGAAAACCTGCTCTGGCAGGGTTTCTCTCCAAAGGCCAGAGTTCCTGCCAGGAGTCTGCTGCAGCATGGGCTTTTCAAGGAGTTAAGGTATATCCACCTGCTTGGTGTGGGGTCCTCCGTGGGCTGCAGGTGGATATCTACTCCCTCTTGGACCTCCATGGGTTGCAGGATGAGAGCTGCCTCACCATGGTCTTCTCCACAGACACCACCCTTGCAGCCCCCCCACTGTCAAATCTTGCTGCTAAAGCCAATACACCTGTTTTATGTATGAATATAAACATTGATCAAATTCTCTTGAAACTATTTTGCTAAAACTCAATCAACCCCATCTCTGAGCCTCCCCTTGTATGTCAGATCCTTTAGTCCCTTAAAAACCATCACGGCTTTTTGCTGAATGTGTCCCTATACAACCATGTTTCTTTTGGACTGGGTAGCCCAGTATTGGACACAGAACTTCTGGTGTGTTTTACCAGGATGAGCAAAGGGAGAAAGATCACCTTCTTTGACTTTATGATTATGATCTTCCTAATACAGCCCAGGCAACTGCTGGTCTTAACTGCAAGGGTACTTTGATAGATCATGTTCAACTTGGTGTCCAGCAGGATTACCAGATACTTCTCTGCCAAGCTACTCTAGAACTTTCAACCCCAGCATATAGAGGTGCATAAGGGTCTTTCCTTCCAGGTGTGGAATATTGAAATTATCATGTTAGAGGACTCTGAGATCCAAGTCAACCCCCTTCCACAGTCTGTCTAGGTCTCTGAAGGCTACCACAAATAATTGATACATCAAAAACTCCTTCCAGTTCTGAATTATCTGCAAACTTGCTGAGAGTGTACTCTCGTCCACTATTCAGGTCACTAATGAAAATATTAAGTAGTGCTAGCCTCTAGGACTACACTTACTTTTATCCTTAACATGTTTGAAAATTATTTCCAGAAGGATTCTCTCTTTCACATTCTCAGGGTTTAGGATTAGGTAAATCAATTCATAGTTCCCTGGTTCCTATATCTTGTCTTTCTTGTAGGCAGAAGCGACATTTATTTTCTTCCAGCCCTCAATAACCTCCCTTGATCACCATGACCTTTAAAAAGCAATAGAGTCCTCACAGTGACACTGGTCATCTCCCTCAACACTTGTGTGTGGATCCCATCAGATCCCACAGACTTGTGTATATCGAGTTTGCTTACCTGTGCCTAATGTGACCAGCCTCTTCCGAGAAATATTACTTGCTTTATAATTTCCCACTGGTTTCATGGACCTAGAATTACTGAGGGTAAATCTTACCTGAAGACTGAAGTGGAGAATGCACTGAGTTATCTCTGTCTTCCTCATGGTCTTAGTCACCACAACTCCTGTCCCATTCAAAAATGGACCCAAATTTTCCTTCATCTTCATTTTACTGTTAATATGCCTGTACAAGCCCTTCTTGTTTCTACTTGCATCCTTCACGAAACTAAGCTCCAAATGGACTAGTCTTTCATAACCTAAGGATGGGGCTCCCTTTAGTTCTGTAGTTGATTATAAGGTCTGTCTTGTCCACATCTCTGGCACTCTTCACTTTTCAGGCTGATCTACTCCTTCTTCATTTGACTGGGGATTTCCAACTCCTTTCCTCACTGTGCCTAGTTTAAAAAAAAATTAAAATTCATGAACCTCATATTGGCCAGAATAACCTTGGGATCCATATGACCTATGCATTTAATAGCCATAATTGTCATTAATTTAACTTGGAGAAATGGGAAAGAATGCAGAGGTTTTCTGATTAAAGATTTGAAGACAATTGTCTGATTAATTTGTTTTTACAATCTTGAAAGATTCTTGAAAGATTCTGATAAAAACTTGGAAAGCCACTGAATGATGTAATTTTTTTCCTGTTTGAAAAATACCCTTCATTTAGGTTAGAAAAGACCTCTGAGATCAGAGTCCAGCCTGTAATCTCTTACAAGATCTATGTATAACATCTACACAGCAAGTTGAATATTTTGATATGTTAAAGACTTTTTAAAAAGAATTATTAAAAAATGTCCATCTTTCTTAAAACATGAAAAATTAAAATCAAGGCCAGTTATTTTTCTGATCTGTGAAGTCACGAGTTTCACAGAAAAGAGTATGATAATTTGATTACATTGGAACTGTTTTCTCCACAATTGTAAAGAGTAGTTCAGAATATTTCTGGGTGATATTTTTTTGTTAAATTATGCCTTTGATTCAACAGCTATGTTATTATTCCACTGTGTTGCTTCCTTCTAAGCCACGGGGAATAATCCTATTTTATATAGATGAGTCAAGAGTACAACCAATAAAATCACACAATCAGATAATGTTTTGGATCAGAAGGGACCTCTAATCTAGTCCACCCTCTGTCATGGGCAGGGTCACCTTCCACTAGACCAGTTTGCTCTAAGACTGATCCAGCCTAGCCTTGAACATTGAATATATTGTTTACATGTCAATAAAACATGTTATGGGAGCCTTTTAATATTGAGAAATTCTTTTCTATATTTAAATTGCAAAGTATTTCTAAATATTCTTACAATGGAGAGAATGAAACTCTCTATATTAAGTATAGTTAGAGTTTACTACTCAAAGCTGCTGTGTAAGGAAATTTCTTCTGTGAAGATAATACACTTTCTCTTGCAACTGCCATCCTTTTTCCAGTTTCTGATTATTTGCAAAACAATAAATATTTGGGCAGAAGTTAATTGTTTCTGTTCAATCATTTGACACATTCTTCATTACTTTTAGAGCACGTGAACCTTTCACCCAGTCACACCTACAGTCAAGACTGATGAAATCATTAGATGAGCTGCAAACATTCAGTTTATCCATATAGAGTTTGACAACATCTTGAAGGTCTTCTGTTGGGTTCATTCACTGTTTAATTATTTTTTTTTTATACTGAATAACAATATGATCACTCTCATTCTTCATGACACTCTATTGCAGGCACAAAATTTTGACTGTGTTGCTGGTGGTTCCAAGAAGATTTCACTTAAGGGAATAGGAGTAAATAACATCTCACAAAAGTCTTCAGTTTCCTTGTGAAATGAACCCACTATTTTCTTATAATCCATGAGAAATGTATTGCAATGAATACTGTAGCAATAAATATTGTAATTGATGAGGAAAATCTGTGCCTTCCTATACTCAAATATAACTTGCTTTCCTTGATAATTATGTCTCCTAAACAAAGTTAAATTTTGAGGAGTAGAACTCTTGTTGTTCAAATGTTTCTAAATGAAAGCTCACAAAGCATGATCCAGTTGTCTTGGTTAAAGAGTGCAGAAGTGACAGATGCAAAAGTACCTTCAGTAATTGTATTCTGTGATTCAACTGCAGAGTTTTGCTACACTTTATTTTAACAACTTGTCTGAGAATGTAGGCAATGTGTAATATCTTCCTTGGTTACCTTATTAGGACTGAGGTAATGGAAAAATAACGCTGTATGATGATGATCATGCTGGTAATTTATAAACCATCTTATCCTCACCTTGTCTGTTTTTTGTGAAATATTCCCTGCGACTTCTCAAGGGGTAAAGTTTTGTCCTCTTTATTATCTTTAACTAAAAGCAGAATATAACTTTTTGGACTATATCAATAATGAGGAGAAAATTTGTAGTTGACTGTTTTTACCCAGATTTTTTTTTATGGAGCAATAGTCCTCATTTTAATCTACTTCATCCTCTATAGTAGAAGTGAGTAAACCAGGTATATATACAGCACACAAGCGTGTCAATATAGAACATGTGGAGGACCAAAGGTTCTTTATGGCTGATGTATGTTTTCCTCATGTGTGTACACCTTTCCTCACACATAGATGGCTGATTTCATTATGCAAGCCATCTATATCAAATACTCTACTTTAAAACTCACACTCATAATAACTGGAAGCAGAGAGAGGCACAGAAAGCTGGGGATTTGAAATTCATATTTTCAATCCATGCCAGTTGCCACTTTTGTATCTCTGATCCTCTTCCCTGGGAAAAAAGGGAAAAAAAAAAAAAAAAAAAGAAAAAAAATATAGATCTTTCTATAGTTGGTTCCTTGTCCCATTTTCATATTTTCTTATAAATAAAAAAAAAAAAATCTTTTGATTAAAGGATCTTCCTACCAATGTGGCTTGTTTATTTTCAGGGAAGAAACAAGTATAAAGGCATGCAGTTTGAATGTTAATACATAGCAAATGTGCTGATTTCTGGAGTAATTTCTGTACTTTTTGCCTTTCTACACAAATGTACTTGCATTTTCAGCTGGGACATCTAATGCCTAGAACCCTGAGCTGCTTTTCATCACAGCTCTAAAACTGTGACATCAATTGAATTTACCTTGATTATTCTCCCAAAGGTGTTGTGAGTCTTAAATAATTAATATTAAAAAATACTTCAAAATTGTTAGTTAAAAAGATGAGGTATCAGCTCTTAAAATCTGGAACACTTCTTGAAATCTTAAACAGCATTACCTAATACTTAGGGCATTGTTTAAGTGCTGTTTGGGACTACTGTAAATAAAGAAGTGTGGTTTACATGGTTATAGAAATTATATTAAATGCAAAAGAGTGACAACAGGTCTGGATGAAGATAGTAAGAGAATTTTGTAAAGGAAGGCTCTAAAAGGTACTCAGTATGTTCTCAGCAGCAGTGAGACTTAAATGGGCTACTTTTGTTCCCTCAGAATGACTCATAGACTTATCTGAAACACATTTGTCAAAGTGATCCAGGGTTGCTTATTACTGGGAATGCTCACTGTGAAAAGATTAAATCTCTGTGTACCAAGGTAGCCCCTTTATACAAGCTAAAACTGCTGTGACTCACGATAGGAAGCAGAGTATATTAGTCTGGGCAGAACTATGTTAATGTACTTCTTCTGCTGTACTCAGAGCAGTAGGAAGATGTTCGGTGATAAGGGGACTTACATTGCCTTCCTTCTGTGCTCCCCTCACTGAAATTCCAGTCCTTTAGTCACTCTTCCTACTGCTTTTTTCTCTCGATTGTGTGTCGGTGGCAGCTGACAGTGCTCAGGATTTTTTGTTCCTGTTTTGATGATGTCCTTTTTTCCACACTATCCTGCAATGCTGAAAATACAGCTTTCAAAAGCCAGGTTGTTTCTCTTAACCTTGTGCATTGCAGGTACCAGCACAGACAGCAGTGGATTCACTTCACCTGCCTTCAGGTGTGTGCATCTCAATTATTTAACTCCTCTCACAGTCACTGCCATCAGGCCTCCACTTAATGGCCAGGTGAAACACTTTATATAGAGTTACTCCTAGAAGGCACTTAGACGAAATCTAGACAATTAGATCTAGGAGTTGGACTAGATAACCTATCAATGTCCCTTTCAACATAAGCTATTCCATAATTTTACCAATTTTAATAATTTGCTTCCCACCCTGATTGATAAAAATAATTGTGTGGTGTATCACCAATTACATAAGTACATGGGCCATGTCTTTTATATATACATATATATAAATAAAAAATATAAAATATTATATGTACATTTATATATATATATGCCTCAATATTCCCATTTGCACATTATAATGAAAATTCCAATTCTGAAACTGAAAGCATCAGTAAAGGAAGCACTGGCAAATGATAGGAAGTAGGAGTGTCTAGTGTATTTGTGTGTTTGTGTTCCTTCTGAAAGATCAGTGCCATCATGGTGAAACTGGGCTTTTTTTAAAAAATAGTATCACCTCAGAGACTGTATTACTTTACGAGAAAAAAAAATATTTTAGCAGTTTGCACATTTTTTCAAACACATAACACTTTAGCTATTGTCTCTTTTGGCAGTACTGGATACTAGAATTTTCCATAACTCAGTTCACAGCAGGACTTGCTGGTACAGTAATAATCTGGTTTTGACTGGCTTGTTCCAATCTGGAGTAAGTATGTTCATTAATACAGTTTAAGTTCTGGCATATCTCACAGAGCATTTGTAGGTCTTCTGTATTTTTAATATTTAGATTCCACCCCTAAGACTGATTTCTCACCAGTGTGCCATCATTTCCTTGGCTAGGTAAATGACAGCCCAATCTATTTTACACTTCCTTTAGATCTCATTCTGCAGTCTTTTATCCTGTGTAATGGCCTATATTATATATAGTTTTGCATGCCACATATCTTAATGAAGTTAATAACATTTGCATGTCTAGGTTAGCTATGGCGTACTAGCATTTGTAATGATTTTCAGTGAATGTTGTCCAAATTTTTCTGGTAGATGATGTTGATTTTTTTTTTCATATTCTCATCACATGTACTGAAGTTTTGTCATAGGCACCTGTGAAGTCTCATATTGATTTTAAGGTACTTAATAAATTGCAAAGTCCAACATCTGAAATGTCTCTCAACATTTCTTCTTGACCTTCCATTGTCTTATATTTAGGCAGAGCTGTAGCTGATGATTACATGTCACAGTGGCAGTCCTTTTGAAAAATTCTCTATTTACTTTATCTGTGTGGCAGAAACAGCAGCTTTAAAGAGATTTATGTTTCATTGCAATTCAATATTGTTTTGAGTGGCAACACTAGCCAAAACTCAGGCATATTATTTCCAATTTGGTGCCTTCTTTCTTGTTTCTTACGGTAACCCTGAGTACACTGTTTCTCAGAGCCACTCTAGGTGTCTCAGGGCCCTGCAGTGTAGATATTGGAAATAGAACTCATTCCATATAACAGTGCTTATGCATGCATACTTTTATGTTTACATTAATTCTATAGAACTTGTTTCACACTAGTGATAATTAATGTTTGGTGTTTACAGATATTATTTCTTGATGAAATTTTAAAGCCAGAGCTTTTGAAATGGAATAAAGGCAGCTGCTGTAATATCACACTTAGTTAATCAATTATTATTCTTATAAAAAGACATACAATTTTAAATTAACACAATTTTTCCTCTTGCTGTTTTGTGCAGAAAATTCACAACAATTAATAAAGAGTCAAAGATCTGTGTGAGGGGCTAGGTAGGTAGATCAGGATGCAAAAACAATCCAGGGAATAGTCTAAACAATATGTTCTGCAGGAACTCTCACTAGTTTGTCCTTGCTGTCTCTCTGAATCTTGAGTCTGCTGCACAGTAAATTACTTTTACAGTGTAGTGTGGTTGAGCATACATGTGGTACAAAATTTCGGGTAGTCATCCTAGCATAGGTATTGTTTGAAAAAAAAACAAGCAATAGGGCAATTAGCTCCACCATTTATAACCTTCCAAGGGTATTGGTGGATGGGACTCTCAACAGTGAGAGTCCTGTCTTACCAATCCTGTGACATGTCTGAGTTTGCACAGGAATAGCTCTGTTTCTTAAGAATAATTTTCTTTCTTTAATACAGAATAGATTTTCTGAGCTAACAATTCTGATTTTCTTTCTGATTTTTTCCCATTATGATAAGAAAAATTGCAGTGAGATGAGACATTCTCTCTTTCACAGGTGTTTCCTTCTCGGTGTTTCTTAGTCTGCAATGTGTCATTTGTGAATCAGAGAAAATTACTTCTGTTTGTCGCCTCTAGTGTTCCATCCAGCTATCCATATTTTTCACTGGTTATGATCACTGTAAAACAGAATATCTCTATTAATACACTCTTTCTTTTATAATACATCATTGTAGTCAGATAGAGAGCTAAGAAAATGAAGGAATTAAAGTAGTTTCCCAAATCACTTGGAAAACTTTTTCATTTCCAGAATTAAAGTAACAGTTTTACATTTCATTGCAGGGCAATGCTGTTTAGCATCTCAAGGAATCTTTGAAAGTCTTACTTATGGTGACCAAAGGAGATATGGAATAAGTGGATGTGGAGAACTGAAATAATCCCTACGTCCTTTAGGTGTTTTAAACAAATGAGAAGTTTTGGCTGAATATTTAATATGGAAGTCTGACATTATCTCTTGGTTTCCTCATTATTTATATGTCACATACATTTGCTCAGTCTTATTGCCTTCCGTTTCTACAGAAATGAAAGACTAATTGACACATTTTTTTCCATAATTTCCTTTTATATATTTTCTATTTTACATTGGAATTAAGGTTGACTTTTTAACTCTTATTTTATGGTTCATAATTTGCTCTTCTAGAGTTATGATTCTTTTAGAATAATTGGTTTGTGATTATCCCCCTATTCCATCTCTAAGTAGTCATTACTTTTAACTGTTTGCCTTTCTGCTTCTTGAATAAAATCCAATGCCTGCTGTGCAGGTCAACAGTTTTCCTGAGAGACTGAAATTGCTGATTATCTTTCTCACAATAATCTCAATCATATACTGATTACACACTTACCTCTCTGATTGCCTTGATCCTTGCTGAGTTTCTCCCTGAAAACTGAAATGACTCTCGGGCCCCCCTTGCTAGTTAAAAGAGTTAGTGGCAACAATATATCTCTAGATCTTACTGTTCATTATTCTTTCTAGAAGGTGTTAGAATCTTTATGGAAGTAAGGTGGGCAAGCTTCTTTTACTCAGGGTTATTTGCTTCTGGAAAAGCAATGTCTGATTTTCTTTCAAAGTTACTGGTTGCAGTCTTCATCCACTTGCTAATAAATTCTCTATCTTATGTCTCAGAGGAGTGTGGTGAAAAATCAATACTTTTATTATTCAGACTAGGTAATTAAAACAGTGATTTATCAATTTTAAATTTCAAATCCCTTTTGCTTACTTATTATTTTGCTTTGGTTGCTTAGTTATGCAAATGCAAATCCACCTTTAATAACCACACTTGTCCATCATCCAAAGCTCATAACGTCCTTGGTGATCTCAAGTTCTGCAGCAAATGCCCAGCAGGCAGTTTGAGAAGTAGGACTTAACACAGTAAAATCACACTGTTTATTGCCACCCTCACTGCAATGTCGTTGGTTTTCCTTGCAAATGAAACTGCAGTAATCTGAGAAATAAAAACTGCATAGGGCATTCCAGTCCCAATGTTGAGAGCATTTTTAAACCAAGTTATCTACTGACACAGTTCATATATCCTCCACTGTGGTGGAGAATAAGTTATTTTTCTTGTCCTCACAGGGAGAAGGTGAATGAAATGATCCAGATCCCATTCCAAATTTCCTGTTGCGCATCTGATTTAAGGCTAAGTAGTGAACAATGCAGCATTGAGTTTGTGCATCATTTTGGATATTAACTAAATTAACAATAAGTAATATGATATAGGTTCCTGGTGTTAGAAGTATCTGTTCTTTCTCTCAGAGTCATACATTTGCGGATGATGTAAGAGCAGTCAGGAGAAGGTGCAGCCTCAGGGATGAACTTTTGTGATTTCCACGTATCAACTCAGGCTGCAGAATCCAGGCAAAATTCCATGTAACGTATATCAGACTAGAGAAAGATAAGGGTGAATGGCTTTTTATTGCTGCAGCTCTGTTCCTTTTTTTTCTCCAACAAGACTTGTTGTCAGCTGCCGTCAACTGCACCATTGTTTCTTCAGTGTGAGCCCATCAGCTTTGAGCAAGGTGAGATTGTGCTAAGCAAGGCAGCATATCAACACACACTGCAGAGATGCAGAGTATAATATATAATGTCTTCTTTACTCTCTTCTTTTTCTTCTTTTTTTTTTTTTTCATTTTCTCATGAGGACTTTACAGTAGAAATTACAGAAAAGATCCTAGAGGCACTTTTGGACTGAAAAATATTCTATTTCCCTTTTTAAGTTTATCACATCTTCTTGATATTACAGTATTTCTGTTGGCACTATCCATCATGAAATACGAGAAAGTATTATAGGTAAGAAAGTAAGTATAATAGGTAAGAAAGTACTTCTTACCACTTCCAGGGAAGAGTGAGGTAGAAGTAGAGAATTTTGATGTGATGCAATCTTTGGCTTGTTCCTATAGAACCAGAGAATTTGTGCACGTAGCATTTGATTTCCAGTCAGGACTCTTCTAAGCATTGCTTTTGGGTATAAAACCACAACATTCGCTTTGTGTTCCTGTTTCATGTTACTAATTAACATGGTAACTGTCATCAAAAGGCCAGTAAGCATTGATCTGTTGATCTCCCAAAGTGATTAGCAACATGAAATTTGCTAATAGGATTTGCCTGAAACACCACTGAAAAGTAGAAAGGCCAACTTCACCTGTGTAATAATTTAATGTGGATGGGCTGTCACACTCAAAGGGCGACTGTTTAGTTCTCATCTTAAATAACACTGATATTGCAACTCTACACAAATGTTGTTTATAGCTTTTCTTGCAATGTCCTTCATTACCTCAGCAAAAGTTTGCAATACTAAATTCTTTTATATTAAAAATTTAATGTCAATGATGAAATCCTCTCAAAAGGGTTATATGTTATCAGGGTAATCTGATAATTTTGCTATGAGAATGTTTGAAGAGACAAGATGATTAGATTAAAAAAATGAAAATGAGACCTTATTTATTTATCTCTGTGTATGTGTGTGACAGAGAAAAGGATTTAGTTGAATGAGGATTTCCTAGAAAGAAAAGGAAAGTGTGCCTGATATCACAGATTCATTTCATAGGACATTTTCCATAATGAATGAAGCTAAAGAAAATATAACAGTCTCGTACAGTTCTTTCACTAATTTCTTGTAATAGTGTTTAGGTTTTGATTGAATCTGTTAGTAACGTGGTTGTAGGATGGAATGTGATTGAGAAATATTTTTCCAACATTTCATTGTCTGTCAAGAATTATTTCTTAAAATCCATGATACTTAGACAACTGTTATTTTTAACTGAGGAGTACTGAAATGGTTCTTCACGAAACAGAATACTAAACCTGTTCAATTTACATAATAATAGTGTGATTTACATATGCATTAGCTTCATTTAATTTGCCACAAACAAAATATTCTAATCTAGTTTGAGGATAATCTCTAAATTTCTGTTGTTCTTCATTTAATGCACACATACACAGACAGACACACTCATATTGTCCTTTATCTACATATCATAAAATGTGTTTGCTTTTCCTCTAAATTCATTTCTCAGCTAAAGAAGACATTTATTGGGGGAAATGTCAAGAAACAAAAAAAGAAAAGAATGACCTTTACAGTTTTCTGTTTATTGCTCCATTTTTTTGTTGTTGTTGTTGATTTGTGACACATTTTCTGGGTCTGTTGATTTGTGAGGTCTTCTCTTTTTCATGCCTGGGTTAACAGCTACAATTACAAAAGTTAACAATTCCAGTTTTTGAAGACAATGTTTAAGTGATGATTATCTATCTCTATATTTAATAGTTTATTAATATTTGAGCTGTAAAAATATTTCCTTACATTTATAATTCAAACATTTTGAAGAATCATACATATTAATATTTGTAATCCTAAAAATTAGACCAAAAAAAAAAATATGGGAGAAATAATCCCCCAACAAATGAATTCCTCATGAAATGTTCATTTGTCACTGTGCATAATACTAATCTCAACACAAGGATGGAATCAGGAAGTAAATACAATTCTGTTATTAACATTTCTCTGTGTTATATCTCCACTATTCTTGCCCTTAGGTAGGAGAAAAGATATTCAGTAGTATCAGGCAATAGCTATGATATACTAAGAAAATACACAAGGAAATTCTCATACTAAGAAAAATGGAGTTCTACAGATCTGAATGACTCTTCCAAGTAAGTACCAGAACAGTGACTCCAAATGGGAAATATTTCAGTTTTGGGGTATTTTTTTTTGTTTGTTTAGAAAATTAAGTGTATTTTATTGGGTGGTTTGTAGGAAAGGAAAAAACATTTTTTTCCAAACCAGAAAGCAGTCACAGACATTCTTTTTTAGTCATAAATGCATGGATTTTGAAACTAAACTCCCTGTTTGCTGGGCTTGTTATCTTGGGAACAGCAGCCCAAGTGTGGCAGTCTTCCTTCCTGTTCTGTGTTCATCCTGGACACCTTTGCAATGCTGCTCTGTGTTGTGACATGAGATGTCTTTGTCTTCTCTTTGCAGTGTGAAAATGTAGGAGGAGCTCAACCTGGAATGGAGTCAGCAAACTTCACAACCATCACCAGCACTGACAGTGACCTGTCTCTGTGGTCAGGCACATCCCTTCCCCTAGGAGGGCACCCAGAATTGCTTGCCCAGAACCTGGGAGCTGAGCCAGCCTTACACTGTCCCGGGATGAAGGTGTCTCTGTCCTTTAGCTTCTAGCAGTACGTTTGTTTGGTGTTTTGTAGGCATGTGTGAGAGGATCTAATTACCTCATGCAAAGCATCATGATAACTGGAGGTGCAAAGCCTGCAGGGAGAAGCTGGTTTGCATACATCAGTCTTGGAGCATGGGTGGACCAACATCATAATTCAAAAGGCTGTATTGCTATTTGGACTCAGCCCCCACTCCATCTATACTACTTCTCCATTTTCACAATGGTTCTGGTCTCATAAAAACTGTGAGCATAAAAGCATGTTTATAGAGGATTTAAGTGAATCAAATGTAGAGAACAGAGCTATACTGTTAAATCTAGTTGTCATGCCTAACATTGAAGGATTCCTAAGACACAGAGATATATTCCCCAAGAAACAGTCCTTCTAGAAGTGAAGAGGTATTCCATTAAGGGAAAGGTAGAACCTTGGAAACAAAAAGACAGAGAGATGTTTCATTATTCGAATGACCTTGTTGCCCTGGGAGATTTATATACCAATCAAGAGGAGCTGAAATAAATATATACATTAAAAAAATTAAGCAGGATAAGTTATTTAAAGCCTTTAAAGAATAAGATACAACATATTTAATTAGACATATGTAAATATATTCTGGATATCCTTCTAGAAAAAAAACCAAACAAAACACTCTTTTTTAAAAGAATATCCTTCTTCTATAAATCTATCATGAGTTCAGTATCTAACTTAATGTTATAACAAGGGCTTCAGGTATCAGGATTTCCTGCAAAGGAAATTGTTTTAACCTCAACCCAGAAATCTGAGGTTATGATGGGAGACAGTGCAAGCTTAATGATTAACAGCGGATTCAGATAAAACTGTTTCTGAACTCTAATCTAAATTTTCTAATGAAATGACAAAACTATCTTTCCTTTAAAAAGTGTTTCTGACAAAGTTCCATATTTGAGGTTAATGATATGTCTACCTGGTTGGAGTCTAAAAGAAATTAAAAGTTGGCTGAGGACATGATGTATGAGGAAAGGAAACAAGAAATAAATCAATTATAGATACTTGTTCTCATGCTGGTAGATCTGCTAAATAATAACATTTAAATGGAAGGAACCCTCTGCATATAGTTATATCCTGTCAATGCTCAGCCCCACTACAATAAGTAGAAGCCTTGCATTTAATTTCAGGGGACATAGAAAAAATCAACAGAAATTTGACCAACAGAAATGCTAGATATGCAATATAGAGTATTCAAATATGGGAGGGAATTACTGTAGGAACTTCATTCTGCCATTTAGATGGCAAGTAGTATGTGTTTCTACTTATGTGTTTTTTAATACCTTCTGCTGGAAGCACAGAGAAAAGTTTCTGAACTTCATGGAAATTAATGTTCCTGTGAGGAGCCAATGTGACAAAACATGCTTTTAATGGTCCTTATATAAGTTAATTCCTACCAGCTAAAAGGTTGTTATTGCTACCAATAAGAACTGCTGCTGCTTTCATGAAGATGCTTTTGAAGGGGATGCAATCCTTATGGGACATTGCCATAAATTTTTTTCCACACAGTGCTTACTGGCTGGAACAAAATAAGTAATTAACATTTTTAGGAAACTCTTGTCTTTTGATCTGTAAAGGACTCTCACTTAAGCAAGTGTTTTTAATGTTACTTACTGCTAAAGGTGACTTTCTATAAATATACTATGGAATAGCTAGTGTACAGAAAACTTTCCCAGACAGCTTGAGACTGTTTCTCCAAAGACTGTGAGGAACACAGATTTGAGCCGAGTGATTCATAGTGCAGAATCATGTGGAAAACTGGAAAGAAGGGGGAAAAGGTTTTGTGAGTGGCCTTTAAAAGATTAGTCCCTGTGTTATAAATGTTGTTCTGCTCTTCTGTCAGACATACTGTTAAAGAATGTATTAATTCTAAACCACTGTCTGGACATGAGAGTGTCAGGCTACGTTTCTTATCTGGTAAGTCTGGGTCTGCTAAATGTCAAATCCTATTGACTGCAGTAGGTATTTACATGTGAATATCCAAGTCACTGGAATAATTTGCTTTTTTCTTGCCTGTCAAAGATGTTTGTAGAGTGGAAATGCATAATCTGAAACTGTTTTCATGGCATCTTTATGTCATATTCTCTAAAATCTTTTAAAAGAGCCATGTCCACCTGTGGCTCAGTTTTCCCATTCTCAATGTTTCTTACACTGTACCAATTGACCTAAAGATTTTATTGCCTCTGCCTGCAAACATTGGCTCATGTATCCACAAACCATCCTGATTTCCATGTTACCCCTACCATTCTTCAGTTATATCTGTTTATTAGTTTTGAACTAAATATCAGTTCTTTCTCCACTTCCCCTCCAAAAAGAGAAAAAAAAAGAAAAGAAAAAAAAAAGAAAAAGAAAATCTTATGATGCAATTGTTACCTTGGATAGAATGAGGTCTGTCTGATATGATAATATGTATTCCCAAGGTTGTTTTCAAAACTAACCCATTCTTGCTTATTTTAAAAATATTCTATGTGTCAGTCTTCCCTTATATATATCCAGGTTCTGTCAATTTGTCAGACTTGCTTTATGTGCAGGTTGTCTGTTATGTCAGCTTGCAAAATAACATGCATACAATGAAGTTTTATATATCATTGTGTGGTAATGCATTTTAAAAATATGCTATCTGTAAAATAATTGTATGTGGCCAAAATAGCTTTCAGTTTGTTCTGAAAACAGAAAATGTTAAGTTTTTTTATTACATTTCTGAGTAGTTGAATGTCTGAAGTATGCATACAAGTACTATTCTGCTTCTTAAATCTCTTGACCAAAAATCAGTTGTTCTTATCTTTTATGGGGGAATTGTAATCAGGTAGAGTGCTGCTGAATGCAGCACTGTGAAGTTACTGCCTGAGCATCCCTCCTGTTCCTGACTAATCCCCACAACAAGAGGGGCCATACAAGTTCCTGGGAACTTGATCACAGGCACAAATATTTGCAGGAAGCTTCAAATCATTATGGGAATAATACAAATCTGTTGGTTAATTTTCAGACCTTACATGACTAAGGGTTACAACTTCATTGCAGATTTCAATGTAGGACAATGCAAGAATTAACCTAAGTGAGAAAAACAGTCTATATTTTAGTAAATTTAGAAAAAAAAAAAGACAAAACAGGCAAATCATATGCACAAATGTTGCATTTCTCTTTGCATTCCTAGTGCAGAGAGCAAATAAATTGTGTATTTCAAAAGTTCAGTGTTACTGCAAATAATGTGATACTTTGTGAGGTGGGGTAATTTCCCAAATCAGAATTCAACTATATATTTTTACTTATTCTAATAAAAAAATCCAGGGATCTGAAAAGTTCCTTCAGTAAAAAAATGAAGTGTGAGATGGAGCAAAAATCATGATTATTTGACAGTGGGTAGCTTACTTTCAATCTCTGCTGGAGGGAACAGTGAAATAATGCAATTCTTGATGCCAATTTGCTGAGTTTTCTATCTCTTTTTGCTCTCTGTCCTTAGATGGATGTCTGGTAAAGCAAATTCAGCTATTACTTCCCATACTTACGTCATTAAAAAGAGGATGTCCAGTGATTAAAAATGTTTGAAGCAGAAAAGAGATGAGAGTGAAAAATAATTGGACTAGAGTATTGACTAATGCAAACTTCTATATTACTGTGGAAAAAAAAAATTTGGTTTTGATCGCTCATGGACAAAAGCTTTCAGCTTTTTTCTTCTTGCCCTATTTTTCTTACTACTTGTGTATCTCAGATGTTCTATTGTTTGTTTAAAAACACATTTTATTTTCATTTCTTTGATGTTAGTATTCATGAGGCAAAGAATGTGTTAATATCATTATCTTGTTTTAGATAAGGATGGATTTCAAACAATTGATTCTCTGTGAGGAATATAATTATCTGTGTGACTGGTCATTCATGATACTTCCGAGAAAAAATATATTAAGTGCATGATTTTATGAAAAAATATTCTGAATTACAATGTGGTTATTCTTTAGAGTTTTTTAAAATAAGATTTTCAATTTATATCCTTTGGCTTTCATACATTCCTTGTCAAATCCTACGGAATTTGGAATGCATAAAAGGACAGCTACTCCTGGGAAGAAGAGCTTAGGCAGTGACTTAGCAATCAAACCTATAGCTAGCCATATGTCTTTTAAAGCTAATTATGATTTCTAAACAGTTTGAGAACTTCAAGCTTTGGCAAAGGTAATATAAATTACTTCCAAATAGTTTCCATTGGCATTTATAGACATAATTTTATTAGTTTTATCACTTCACTATTTTCAATTATGAGTATTCACAAACTAAATAGAATTAAAGGGAAACCTTGCATTCAGTAAGCAATCTCTATGATTATTTTTCACTGCACACTAGTGAAGGTTAGAGCAGATGGGAATCTAGTTTGGGCATAAAAGAAGGTTTTTGCAGAAAACAAGAACAATAGTATATAAATATTATAAAAACTGGCAAGACAATAGATTGGTGTTCATTTCCATGTATTTATAACACAGTCCCTTTAGAATACCAAATGAATGGCCATTATTTTGATAGAGACACTGATTACTTAGTTTCCTTCTGTTTTCTTTGCAATCACATAAGCATTGTGACAATAACAATGAAATCTGCAGACAATGGCTGCAGAATTTGATAGATAGCAAACTTATCGGGAGGCCTTCTGCAGCTGACGTGAAAGACTGTTTTAGCAGAGTTGCATGTAGGAATTCTGAACTCAGATAAAGGCAACACTTTTACAGAGCACTGTTTGCTAGCTAGGAAGCCTAAGTTCAGGACATGTGTAAGCATTAGTGTCTTGTCATGTACAGTGTCAAACGTGTAGTCTGGTCTCTTGCAGTGATTCCCGGCAGGGCAGAGGTGTTGGTATGGGCCATGGACCAATTCTGGTGAACAAAATGGGCCAGCAGTGGTCTAGAACCAAGGAAGTTCAACTTTATGGGGGAAGCTGGCTGTGCCAGGTGTCTGCTGTGATAGAGAATGGTCCCTTGACCATTTAATATATTAACGTAGACATAACTTTAGAGTTCATCCTCTAACAATTAGTGTGAAATCATGTCATCTGGCAGAATCGAGAAGAAAAACAAAATCCTGTCATTTAACAGAGGCAATAAAGCAAAATCCCAGATAGAGAAACCACCAGAGGACTTCCTCTGATTTAGGATTTTTGCCATCTACAATAAACTAACCTGTATGAACAAATTTTAAAAGTGTGATAAGCAAGAAAAGTAGATGAAGCTAATAAACTTCATTTTTCAGAAAGGCTTTGGTAGTGCAGAATCAGTATAACACTAGCCACAGCTCTGCAGAATCCAGCTTAGAGATGGCTTTGATTCAGTTGTGCTGGTGTGCAGGCAGTTCTCTCTTGCATCTGTTTGCAAAATGTAGCCTGTTGATGTATACCTATAATAGCATTTACAATGGCCATTAAAAGCAAGGCTTTGAGTAGTTAAGGATGTCATCTATCTTATGCTGTCTACAAATATGAACACTACTCTTACCAAGTAAGAAGAAGTTCAAACTTAATCACGAGAATATAAATGAATTGTATTTTTAATGAGTGAAGAAGCCTTTTTATATCTGTTGAACTCCACAATTAATTGTTCCAAGATCTTTTAAAAGCTGAGTTTATGAATCGGTTTTGGATTTTTTTTCTCAACAAAATTTTGGGGATGTAATCAATACTTCGTCACTTTTTGCTATTGTTTTGGAAGGTTTTATTTTTGTTTGAGTTTGTAGCAGTGAATCTTACTGCTAAATGCAAATAATGTTGTGATTTCTCAACTAGCAAATCTCAGGACTCAGACTGAGCTAAAAATGTGATGAATTCAAGACAATGTCTACATCTGAAAAATCTTTAAAACACATTTTTAATTTTTTTTTTCTTTTTGCCTAGCTTTGTCTAGGCTTTTCAAGTAGAATTGGAAAATAAATAATTGGGGTAAGAAGCTTTGATTTATTTGGTTTGATAAGAAAGAAATATTTTCAGTTTGTTAATATACATTTAAAAAAACCAAAAAATCCAACAAACAACCCAAAAAAGAAAGAATAAAACAAGGAGGAAAGCAATCAAAATTGTTAATAAAAGTTCTTCCATACTTGAATAAACCACTCTTTTTTGTATTTTTCTTCTACTATTTCTTATTAAATTATAGGACTACTTTGGCTTAAATTTGGTATGTTCCCAAAGTACTAACAATTAAACTTTACAGATTCTCACATGATCAATAGTGGAGACATCATAGCAGTATCTTTAATACTAAAAGAGGATCTCAGTCTTTAGATTACTTAAATGGTTCAATAATAAGTCTAGGCACTAGGCTGCTTGTTCCTGCAGTTTCACATTTTCGCATCACTAATATATGTTACGGTGTGTATCACCACAGAGTTTTTAATTTTCTTTCTTCTACAATTTATTGACTACATGACAGAGTTAAAAAGTGTATTTTATTACTGCAGAATTTTAACTATCCATGCCACCATAATCTGTTTGGTCTCTTTTATACACTTTCTGAAGGTTACTCTCCTGTAATTAAAAACAAATTTTCTGCCTGAATGCCCTTTTAGGTTTCAATTATATGTATGCACATTTTGCACAAGTATATTGTTACTAGGGTCTTTAATAAATGTCCTGATTTAATGAAGAAAATTAATTGAAAATGTATTGTGAATGTTTTTACCATTGTGGAAGATTTTAGGGTTTTTCCAAAACCCTACTAAATTTCCATCATCTACAGCAAATAAATAAACAAGCAAGAAGAGCAACAACTGTGAACTTTTGCTTCAATAATGTTGCAATGCATGGCCATTGGGATTCCCAGCTCGTTGAATAACTTCATAGCACAGATATGTCTCTTGTCTTCAGCAGAGCTGGGGAAAGATATCATCTCTCATTACAATTCCATTACAACTTTCCCTCAGTTGAACGTCAAAACTTTTCAGGCTTTTGGACCGGATTGTTTGTGTTGTTAGATGGAGCTCAAAGGCACTGGCTCATGTTTGTTTGACAGACTATCACTTACAGTGCAACAAAGAAAGGCGTCTTTCTGTCAGCATAATCTGCCCACGGTTCTTCACTTTCATTACATCCTGCTGCATGCTGATTGTCACCATTAACCAGGGAATGAACTGCAGGGTTGAACAGAGAGAAAAAAAAAAAGGCTTGCTACTCTTATCACTCTATTTTATTACCAGTATGTTTTAAATCACCAAGCAGCTGATGACATTTGGTCAGGGACAGCAATCAATAAAGAGAAAATCAGAGCTCTTAGAATACCTCTGTGTCAGGTTTCTGGGTTGTAGAAATGGTTCCCGAAGTATTAAAAGTCTCTTTTCCCAGCCCCAAGACCGAAGCAGCAGTCTTGAGTCCTCAGCTTTGGTTTTCAAGGTTGTTTATTTTTCCTTATCTATTACATTCTTTCTCTGACCTGCGGAGGTCTGGCTGGCTGGTCAGTCCAAGGCACACTCCCCACACGAGGGGTGGTGTTAGCTTTTATACTAAAAACTACATGTACTTTATTTACAATAATTTTCCAATACCTATCACCTATGTTAGACAGTCAGTCTCTAAACCAATCAACAGTGCCACCATCACAGCAGGAAAATGGAGTAAGGAAAAAGAACGAAGAAGCTCAAAAACCATGAGGATCCTCCATCTTGCCTTCATTTACATACCATTCTAACAAACCCAAAATCTACTTTTTCACCCTGTGACAAATTAACTATTATTCTATTCAAACTCTTGTGACTTGTAATTCTTCACGTAAAGCTGGTAATTGTTTCCATGGACTAAAATCCAAGCCACAGGTGTCTTTGACTCCGCGCCAAGGTCTCTGAGCCTCCAGGGCATTCAGAGAAATGTCCTGGGTTCTGACACCTCTGTGGGCTTTGCCTGCTCAGCTTGTTCTGCCCTGTTCACTGCATGTGGCAAACCTGAGTTTGGGATGTAGCACAAAGTAATTTTTTACCCCACTCAATTATAAATGCTTGGTTACTGAATATTTAATGCCATGATTAACAGTGTGATCATCCGTGTCACATTTTTTATTTGTCCCTTTCATCTGAAGGATCCCAAAATGCTTTTCATATCTCTGATTACACAAAGACTACAGAAAGGTTTCTTAATCCAACAAGGGGAAAAAAAATGACTGCTTTAACAGCATAGCACATCTCATTGTTATTAATGATAATAATCATTCCTGGCACTGGCTGTAAGTTTCACCTTTTTATGAGGCTCTCAGAAAGCAATTTATAATCCAGCATTGGAAGTCTTCACACACAGCAGTTTCACAGTACAGATAAGCTTATAACTTATATCTACAGTAAAAGAAAGTGGAGGCACACATTAACAGAGTTACCCAAGTCAACAATGCAGTTATAATTGGAGATCTGAGGAGCTTTGAAAGAGTTCACATATTTTCACCTCAATGTCCTATTTTCACTGTTATGACATATTTCTGAACTAAATGTCAAGATAAGATGTGACAGAATCTAGGGAAGAAAATCCAATTCCATCCTATTTGGATAATTAGTTTTTTCTGGAATGAAAAAGCTCTACCTTGGTTGTGAGACATGAATACTAAAAAAAAAAAAATAAAGAGGAACTGAGCCACAATATGAATTTTTCAGGAGTTCTGAAAGTTAACAAGTTATTTTCAGGCTTACAGAGCAGAAAATTGCTATGTTTGCAGTAAATCAGTTTAGTCATTAGGACAAATCTGGTGCTTGCAGCACAGAGAAGGGACCTCCACGTACAGGATGAAAACATCAACCCAGGTATAATGAGAAGTTTAGTTGCTTGAGATGTGGACTTGGGGGCAGCTAGCTAACAATCTTTGTGTGGAGGTGGAAATATCCATATGGCATATATATATATATATATCTCAGCTAATATAAGCCCATCTGTTGATGGCATGCAAAGTTTTATCTTTCATTTCTGTGTGATGTGCAGAGATTCATATCTGGTTCCTTCATCCCCCTTCTCATCAGGTCCTTATCCCCTAAAGTGCAGATTAAACGTTGCTTATGGTGTCTGAGAATAGGAATCACAGTGGAGACACAAATTTCATTCCATGTCCTCTTCCTGTCAGGCCACCAAAAAGGCAAAAGAACATATGAGTCTTGGGACTGGTGAGACAGGGACCTTGGGGAGCCTGGTTTTACAGCCTGAGTTGAATGAGGGAAAATAAATGCTGGTATCTGTCCAGCAACAAGAGGGTTCTTTTCTTTGAATGTGCTTTCACAACCTGCAACTTTCTTTCCACCAGATAATTATTCTGCATTTTTCCAGAACTCATTGAAACGTCTTAATTCTTGCATTCTCAGTTTCATAGTAGCTGAATGTCTACCAGACAGTGAGAAGAGTCTGCTCCCTTTAGGCAGGAGATGTAGTATCACAAATGTCAGTTCTTATACTTGGTTCAGTTTGCATGTTGAACATGTACTGCTCACTGTTTTGTCTCCTGCTCTAGGATCCTAAGGTTAGCTGTCACCATGTAGGACATCAAAATCTGTCTCTGACAGAAGAAATCTTATATACTTAGGGGATATCTTCATATGTTATAAATCATCCAGATTAATTTGTCTTTCCCTCTAGGTGAAATTTAAACTGTACTTCTTCCTCCTTCTCCCTCCTACCTTTTTTTATTATCTTTGCTATTGTATAGTTTCAAATGTAGCTAGTATTCTCTGTGAAAGCTGGATTTAGAAAACAGAAATAAATGCATCCAGCAACCAGATATCCTCTCTTCTGCTGTGCATAATAATCATTCCAAAGAAGATATTAATCTCAAAAGACTTTAGTTGTAAAATTGCTTTGGTTGCTTCTGACCTTTATTCACTCTTCTCCAGTCTTTGTACAGCCCCATTCATTTATTAATTAATTCTGAAGACAAAAGCTCCTGACAGTCTTTTGAAGAGCCAGACTTTTGTGATTTTAAAACAGACATTCTGAATATTTTCATGAAACTTCTTTTTAATATTTTCCTAATTTTAGAAGCTTTCCATGTGGATTGTGTCACATTTCATTATAAATTCTAGACAAAAGAGCTTATTAGTCTGACAGCAGTAAAGATATTCTTAATTCCTTTAGTATCTTTTCCATTCTGCAGACTGGGATGAGACAAAGAACCTGGACCTTTCTGAAAAAGGAGTAAAGTAAACAGCTTGTTATATAGGTCATCTTTATTTAATATTCATTAATGCTTTATTGTTCATGACTATTTACTTAATCCTATTTATTTATAGAAATTTCCCACTGCAAGGCAGTTTGGCTATGGTATGGTTTCTACAAAAGGAGTTTATTTAAATATTTACATAACATGCAAAAATTATATGAAAAGTTTTTGGAAACAGCTTTTATGTAACTGTTCATAATTTGAAAACAGCAAAGTCTTTACCTTCTGTTCCCTTCTTACTAAGAAAAAATAAAGTCACCATAAACTACACATTAAGAATTGAGGCTGATCTTTACGGTCCATCAGATATGTGAACTCAGGTTGAGTGTAATAATTGTCCATGAATTTATCTCGTTGTGCTGGGGCTCTGAGAGATTTTTGTGACTCTATTCTCTGCAGCTTGCCAAGAAGAGACTCCTCAGCCACGTGTCTTTGTGAGAGTCTGTTGATTACCAGAAAACTCTACAACATCAAAAATACTTCACTATTGGTAACTGACCTCAAAACACATAAGAGAAATGAAAGCTTTAATAATAAATTTGAACTTGAGTAGAAAAAACCTCATAGTCCCTTAACTGTTGAATTGGTTTCAATCAAGAACAAACCAGCAACTAGATTTTATACAGCATCAAAAGGATTGAGGCATCATGTGGGAATAGACTCAGCTTATCTTTTTGCTGTTTCAATGGACTAATAATTAATTCATTATATTTCATGAATATGTTAACAAATTTTTAACAACTGCACAGATCTTTGGTAAAGACATGCTTAAATCAGACAGGTATGACAACCCATTACAACTAGATGTCTGAAAGGTCACAGGTCATCCCAAGGGTACTGCCTGCCCTTACTAATACATTAGTAGCTATTAGTTATACTGCTAGCCTGATACCCTGCCATGAATTTTCTTATGAATATTTATTAGGTATAGTACAACCCTATTGTGAAAGGAGAAGGGTAAGAGATAACATGAAGAATAATTAGAGGTGCATCTTAAAACACTCACATGTATTTCTCAGTTAGGATTTTCAAGAATAGAAAACTACATGGACTTGATCATCACTTAAATCCCTCTACACTTCTTCTGCAAGATAAAAAGTGGAATGCAGGTTTGATTGATGTTTTACCCACCCTGTTTCTGGCATCTGAGCTGCAGAGTTGCTTTGCTGCTCAAGTACTGACTAGAATAAGTGGACATGAAATGTCCAGTCAAAAATACTTCTAAAAACCACAGAAAATTCAAGTCAGATGCATAGGAAAAAAACAAAAGGCATATGGCTTATCTTAGATGCTTCTGAGGACTTACCTTAAAACTTCTTATACAGACTAAAATGGTTCTAGTCTGACTACACTTTTTTCTATATCTGAGGGTTAGTATGAAAAAAATAAAAAAATGTCCCCTTAGCTGTTTTGTTGTTTTGTTTTTTTTTCCACTTACGTGACAACCATTTCTTCTTTTCTGAAAAGAAATACTTATAAAATTTGGTTTTTTGTTTTGTTTTGTTTTGTTTTGTTTTTAATCTGAGTAGATACACACTTTTTGAAAAGTTAGCACTAGAATATACTGATGTTCTATGCAAGCTATAGTATTGGCAATTAATAAGTATTTTCTCTTTGTGATGTTGGTTTTCTTGGGCACATCCACATGAGCAGTCCACACTAGGGGAGGGGTAGTGAAGCCTATTTGCAGAGGCATTTATAGGCTGGGACAGAGCATGTTCATGGGGTGGGAGAAGGAAAGTGAGAGGAGAAAATGCTTTCCATATGAAATGGAAAGATGCTTTAGGAGACTTAGAATGAGCAATACCTGTGCATATTGCAGGCCCACAGGCCACATGCCCTTTGTATTTGCTGTGGTGTGCTGTCATAACCACAGACACGTGCACTGTCTCATGGATTGTCCTTTCTTATAAGAAGTAGGCTTAGCTCCTGTGTTGAATTTAATTACATAGGAAAATATGATCCAATGCCTAGATTCGGTCTAGAAGGTGATGCTTTCTGATCTTGTTCCTAGTCTGAGAATCACAATAAAGTGCATGATTCTGTATGCAGATATTTTAATAAGCCTTGGGAGTTTGCCATCTTGAGCTTAAGCTTTGCAACTGTTTTCATATGGAGACCCTCCAAGAACTTATGAGCCAAACCAGGGAGCCAGTCACAGTCTGTGTCATCTGGTCAGGAATATAAAACACCCATGTGTGGTGACATATATTGCGATGTAGACCGCACGGTGCTTGTCAGCAGTGGTCTGGGCCAAGTCTGAAAATTATTCTTTCTGCAGCCAGGCTCAGCCTCCAAGAAGTGACATACTAATCCTAGAAGCCTGCATTATACCAATGTAGCAGATCTTCTTGTGCACATAATCAGAGACTTCTGTGAAAAATCTTTTTTAAGTGTATCATGGAATCATACAGACAGCCTTTCATCTCACACAGAGTTTCGTTCAGATGACACATTTAGGCTCTTTCTGTCAATGCCTCTCATGTAATCAATTTGCAAGACAAAGTATATAATTAGTGATTAATCAATCATTTCTCACATTACTATTTTGATCAGCCAACGCAGCAGTTTACAGACTGCAAATCATAGTTCACTTAAAGGAAGGATGATGAGGCTCCAGAAACAGGGCCAATCTCATAAATAATAGAATGAAAAAGATGTGTTGTCCTGCTGAAGATCCAAGAGGGTTACTGGTACAGAGAACTGGATATTATTTTCTTTAACTGAAATATCTATGTATTTTTATAATACTATCAGAGAAAACTGAAGAGGATTAATATTCTCTGAAAGAGGGGTAGGCACACAATTTAAATGAGCCAGGGCAATGGCCTGCAGCATGGCTCTACCTTGCTTACACTGTTTGCCTTGTGAAAATCCAGCTCTACCTCAAGCGTGGTTACCAAGAGCAATTAGGACATAAACTGGTTTCGGCTCTAGATTTTTGCACTTCCATGAGTTATTGTTAAAATGACTTTATATGCATCTTTGGGTGTGTGGCAATCAGCCACAGATTACCCTGCTTGCACAAGGGGTTTAGATCAAATGCCCTCCACAACTCTCTTCCAGCTTCAGCCCTGCTGTGATTAACATGCATTCAGAGCAAGTCCTATCCCAGTTATAAAATCTACAATTTTTAAAATTTAGAGCAGTGTGGTTATTCACTGCCAAAATTGATTGCTGTATTGGTGTCTGCAAGTGGTTATTATTACTACCTGTATATATGCTTCATTGCTTCTGCTACTTTAAGTTTTTAAGTAAGGGTAAGGCACTAATCATACATGCATAAATGTGTGTGTGTATGTGTTATTATTTTGCATTATTTTTGAGTAAATTAAAAATAAAAAACCCCTGTAATTTGTGGAAGGCATTCCTTCCTATAATCCCCCTCTATTTCTGCTCAACCAGTGGTTTTGGCAACAATAATCAGTGAATATATAGAACCTCCAAGGTTAATTAAGAAAAAAAAAAGTCTGAAGCTGTCAAGTAGAATTCCCTTAAGACATTCCTCTGAGAGAAGATTCGGCAGAAGTTAAACATATTTTTACTTTAGTGCTTGGGGACAAAACCCACTGTTTTCTTTTGTACTGCTTTTCAAGCCTTCCAGTTTTGTTGGGACAATGGAAATAACCCTAACTGACAGATGTTCCTATTGAAGTTGTAATAAATCCTTGAAAAAACATTGCTAAGACAGCACCATCACTATTCTGTGTCCTTTGATGTATTTGTAAGACACACCCATAAAAATTTAAATTGAACACAGGCTCTACCACCAAACGAGTTAAGTTGTAGAAGAAACTTTCATTCTTTTTCAGAACCAGAAGCAATTATCCACAGCTCAAAGCATTTCAGCAGACATAATGAGGGTATGATATTAACCAGTCAATTGGACTAATCTGAGTGACTGTCAGTACTCCCAGCAAAGGAGGCCTTATTATAGTTACAGCTATTACAGGGCTGCAGTTACAAGGTTACTTAGAAAGCTGAACTCAATCTATCAGCATATTAGAGACTGAAATGCCAAATCATCAAACTGTAAGCCTTAATATACCATCTAGAAATGGTGGGATAAGGAAGAGGCCTATATGAAAACTTAGAGAGCATAGGACCTCCTTGACATAATTCTTCTCCATATTCTGAACCACTTATTCATCTGAATGATGTGTGGGCAGTTCCTATGTCTTTTCATATTTCTGAAATTTTTCTTCAGCTTGCAACTTGCAAGAGATCCTTCTTGCACTGTAAGTGCACTGTAAATTCTCATTTAAATGAACTGACTAAAGAGGTTATATTTCATTATTAAAGATATTTTTTTTTTATTTACCTAATAAAAAAAGTGAAAGAACTAGTATAAGTGTTTATATTGCATTATAGGATATTGAATTGTAATAATCAGATAACACAGCAGTTTATTTCATTACTGGTAAAGATGGCCATATTTTTTTCTTTCAAAACACACCATTGAGTGCGTTTTTCATGCATGAAGTAGGTTCAATTGTCCTTCATAGCAAGGCTGTAATTAGACAAGACAATTGCATACTACATTATACATCTGGAGATTAGAAGTGAGGAGGATCAGGGCTATAGAAGAAAAGATTTTCTACGTTTCAACTGAGAGTTGGAATAAGGGTGAATCTGGAGCTGGACTTCAGGTCAAATGGATTCAATGAATGAACTAACAAGACCAATAATAAAAAGTCCCTACAAAAAGGCGAGGCATGAAGAGAAAGACTTCTGCTCCAAACAATAGGAACTGCAAGAAACCCTAGACAAAACACTAGTATGAAGTATGCTTTTCACTGGAGTGGACTGACATCTTTCTTTGGCATCCTCATGGAAGTATGGAAATTGAGGGAGCCACACTTCAAATATAATAGAGTCAATGTTCTTGGCTAGGGTTGTTTTCCTTCCAATTCAACAAAAAGAGACTGAAAAGAAACCTGAAAGTTCTACAGTAAGATACAAAAGGGTACAAAAAGTGTGTGACCTAGCAAAGAAAGGTGTTTCTTTGTTTGAACTCTTATGCAAGATGTTTATTTTCACCAGAGAACCAAATCAGCAAAAGACAACTGGAAGCCTGGTACAGGCATGATCTGATTTTGACTTTGCAGCTAGGGTGATATCATGTGTTAATAAAGATCAAATATATAGTAAATAAATCTAGTATCTAGTGGATATTCAGATGTAGCAGCTTAGGACTCTTATACAATGCTCTATTCACAGGTAGGTGTGAACATACTTTAGCTGTACCTCAATCCAGCTGTTTGCAAACCAGCTCCAGACTCATGGTTATATTGCAAGAGTTATCTCACGTGCAATTCAAAGTGATAGGCCCAGATTAGATTACTAAAAGTACCATTTGGCTAATCACCAGTGTACTGTACATCAGCTTGTTCTGCCACTTAGATGATAAGGTACCTCAAACTCTTTTATAGCAGTCCACCAGTACACAACAATTAAACAAGAGAGTATTCCGGCTGTCAGACTAACCTTATCTCCTCAATAATTCAGAATTTCTTTAAAAATATTATTTTTCTATTCAGTGTTCACCTCCTTAACTCTATTTTAAGACCATGAGTAACACCAACTCTTCTGTTTTTTCTCTATTCCTGCTTTCTCTTCTGCTTCAGATCCTGTTCCTCTTCTGTTGCCTCTGGGCTTAGCAGTTCCTTCCCTCACTTTAGAACATCACCTCTAGCTCAGATTGCTTTCACAGAATCCACAAGGTGAACATCCATTAGTCCAGCATTAAGAGGAAAAAAAATTGGAGGAACCTGTGTAACTGTGAAAGTCTATGTACATTTGGTATGCATATATGTCAATATTTTATGCAATTATATTTAACTATATAGAGTGAAAGAAAATTTTATGTATTTATATTTATATTAAAATTTCAATAGATATTTTCTATGACAATAGAAATATGGGCTGCCTTCCACTAACAGATGTTTCAGGCATTTCAAATTCTGTCAAAGAAAGGGAATTTTTGAGATTTTTTTTTTTAATAATTGCAAACTTAGTTTTTTATTTAAGCAGAATAATTCAAATTTGAATATTTAAACAGATCTAAAACATTCTAAAATATTATTTCTTCCTCTAGTAATTGTTGAAAGGCATGATTTTAGTTATACAGTGTCATGAGAAAAAAAAACATTCCTTGTCCTCACTGTAGAAATGTAACTTTAATACTAGACTCTTTTATAAAGGATTCTTATAATTTCATAGCCTTAAAGTTCACAGAAAGTTTTCTTTTTAAAAGGTTCAGCTCAATGTTCATTTTAATTTTGCTCTTTTATAATGGAATGTTTCTTACTAGAATGTTTACAGTGGCATATAGATAAATCATAAATAGGAATTCTAATTCTTTGGTAGTTATTCATACGAGTTCCATTACAGCCACATTGCAGGCAGTGATGCACTTCAAGGATTGTGCTGATGCTGACGTTATAAAGCAGAAGAAGAAAGTTTAAATGGTCTGTAAATGTCAGCAGAATTCTGATAGTAAATTATGACCTTGCTATTGACTCCTGAGTACCTTTAGCTACATTTTATGCATTCCGTATAATGGAGTGGTAATGCTCCTCAGATCACACAAACAAAAGAGTTGTATAGCTCCCCAAATTAATGAGTTAAAGAGAATATCAGATACTACTAGCATCTGCATCCTTACAGAAATGAATTTTCTTTTTTTTTGGTGTAGGAGTTCAGTACACAGAACTGTGAGATTCAGCATATTAAGCTTTCTCAATTCTTAAGCATAAAGTTTGAATTCATACCTTTCTTTCCATTTCTGTATTGAAACTTTGTATCTTTAAGGAGATACAATAATGTCCACTGCAGTGTCTGTGTCCATGAATGAGGTTCCAAGGCAAACTGAATTCAATAATACGGAGTTGATTATGGATAACAGAACCAGAAGTTTGTGCTTGACATATAAGTGACCTTGTAATTCTCTCCTTAGAATTCTTCCCACCATTCCTCCCTCCTGCCACTCTCCTTTATTGTGTTTTAAAATTAAGTTAGAAGGACTTTGGGGCAGAGACCATGCTATCACTTACATTCCAAAGAAGAGCTTATTTTTTTTTAGTGCACTGGAAATGTATCTACTAAGATCATTTCTTCAGTTCCTAGTTTGAAATGTTAAAATTTCATATCACCCTCATTCACATTCTTATCATAAGCTTAAGTGGAATTCAAGAAAATTATATATTGCTCATTTCATTTCATAGTAACTAACATGATCTCCACCGACTTCTTTCTTTTCTCAACATCACCCAAAAATTCCTGCCTTACGTATTTCTTTCATACCATTTTACTTACCGTTGTAAATTTGGGTGTAGCAAATATTGTCACAGCAATGTTAATAAATTTTTTTGTATGCTAAACCAATCCCAAAATTAATTTGTTCTTTTGTAAAAAGCACATGGCTGTGCAAATGAGCTTAGTAAGGCAGTGCTGGATTGTATCTGGTTTAGGATAAACATCTTCATATTCTGCTTCTCTTTTGTTTGGAACACAAAGGCCATTCCTTTTGTTGGGAGAAGAGTACAGCTACAAAGTAAAGGAAAGCTGTGAGAATGTGTAACCAGTGAAGTCAGTGTGCGGCTAGGATAGGACTGAAGCTTTGAATTTCCTATTAAAAGCTTTGAAGCATTTGGAGTTTCTCCTTTGCAAATGTCAGTACCCTAGAACAGGAGTTCTTCCACTTTAATAATAGTGGAATCATTAGGCAGCTTTATTGTCTTTATCAAAAATAGCTACTCTCTTTTACTGCTGCAAATGGTTTCTGATTAGTACACAATGCTGTAGTGCAGATACACTGGGTAGTGTTTCAGAGGCCATAAGAATTCTGTATATTAGAAATAAATAACTCCTTCTAATACCAGGAAAATTCAAGTAATGCCTAAATTCCTTGTGTATGCTGCATCAAAAGCCAGCTAGGAACAAATAATAAATCAGTATTGATTGAAACACTCAGGAAGGTCAGAGAACCAAAGTGCTGAGAATTTGACAACCGTGGTCAATAAAAGAGGCAAATCCCATTTGACCATTCAAAATAACCCCAATCCTTGAAATATTCACTGGAAACTTAATCATATTTTTAAAAAAATACCTTACAGAAGCATTTTTCAGACCCTGATGAGCTATTGGCTTTCATCATTAATAACCAATGTAAGGATGCTGACATATTTTGCTTACAAAAAGCTGGCCTGTTAATGAAGCAAGGTGGAAGCAGAGAACTAGTGAGATCTTCTCAAGCAGTCTCCTGTCCTTGTTGAGTTCAGGCATCATGTGGGTGACCTGATGTTTCTATCCATCTGCACTGTTCTGTGCATTCACAGCAGATCAGTGCTCCTCTGGGCTGGGAGACCATGACCTATGCCCATCTCACTGTGTATATATATTTTCACAGTTTCTGGTCCAATGCTGTGTTCACCTTCCAAAACATTCAAAAACATTACCTTTTGTGTATTTAAGTATCTGCTGAAGACTCACTTTTATTGAGCTGTTTATCAGAGATTGGTCACTATAAATAAAAAGATGCACAAACATCATGTCATAAAGAGAAATTACTCAAAATATTTAGGGGTGGTTCTTATGCTACATCAGTGATCACACTTGTTTAACTATAGGTTCTACTAGCATCACCAGATAAATTCCTGTAGAGACTGGAAACAATTGTTCGAGTAAGCATAAGAAAATGTGAATTGATGGTGTTAGTCATCTCTGGTATTAAATAACTCAGGAACACAAGCAGTTAGCACAGACCACCCTCTCTGGTTGCATATATCTCTAGGAGTTTTCATAAAGGTACATTACTCAGACTACTGCTCTGGAGCTTTCACACTGATTTGCAGTGGAATGCTTAGAAACAAGTCATATGTCTGAGCTCAAGATGCTGCACACAGAGTTTGCTGCAAGAAAAGACAATTATCTTCTGCTTTATCTTCACTGAAGGGGAAAGACATAAAATAGTCATAGAACAGTTTAGGTTGAAAGGGATCTCGAGAGGTCATTTTGTCCAATCTGTTGAAAGCAGATCTAATCAAATCAGGTTGTTCAGGGCCGCTCAAGTTTTTCCCACCTCTGAGGACTGCCCCCACAATGACTATAGGCAACTAGCAGCTGATGAACATATTGATATTTTTTCCCTTTTATCCAGCTTCAATTTCTTACATTCCAGCTGTATTCAAACAGGACGTCATAAATTCTACTGTGAACAATTGAATTAAAAATTAATTTCCCAGTTTCAATACTTTAATGTCAGTTTTTTTACTACTGTAAGAGTTTTCATATGACCAAGAGATTTACAGTCTTTGAATATAAGCCAAATTTTACATCAGAACTTTTAATCTAAATCTTTAAACCAAAGCTTTTATTCCTGAAATAGAGCTTACCCATGCTTGGATTTAGTCCATGTTCTAGCAAGCATAAATTTGCTGATTGAAGAAAAGAAAACTTCTGATATTTCCCTGCATCTTTTGAAAATTCACCATGTCCAAAAGAAATAAAAAATCCAAAAACCTCCAGCAATTGGAACCTGGTTATTAGAGTAACCCAGGGTGCATTTTGTACTCATATATCTACCTAAACTAGAAGGAGAATATAATTTGTCCCTTTTAACTCGGTTCATGTTCTGTTAGGCAGTTTAATGGTTCTGATGCTAACAAGTTAATCAAATGAAAACTCTTTTCGTTTAGGTTTTTTATTATTATTTTTTAAAATTTATGTTCGCTGAAATGAAGTTGAAAGGAACTGCAAAAACTATATGCCCTTGAGACACAAAAGGATTCTTGTGAAGAGGTAATATCTTTGGAATAGTGTGCTGAATGTTAGCAATTCTGGGCTATGCTGAAACAATTCACCACTCTAGTCAGAAAGAAGATTAAAACCTCCCATGTGCTATAGACCTGACCAGTGGCATGTACTCCTACAGGGAAGACACATGTGTGGGAGACAGTAGGACTCTTCTGTCAGTCACCGCAGATGGGAGCAGTGAAGTGATTTTATGAGATATGAAAAGATGAACTGAAAGACTGAAATGGTAAAATACTCCTTCTTGTTATCAAGGGGGAGAGGATTTATTTTTAAGGCTTTCTAATCACTGAAGCAGATTTAACAATTCCTAATGCCTAACTGTAAGTAGTAGCTGCAACAATGAAGAACTTGTCTGTCTTCTGAGGTGACTGTGCTGATCTGTGATTGCAGAGTACTGAAGGAGTCTGTCTCATTCAATATTAGCATAATAACTATAGACACTATGGGCCTCTGCCTAGTGAAACCACTTCCTCATGCCAGACTTCAAACCTGCATGTTGCTTTTGTCTGCTCACAGTCATCTGTTGGTTACACCCAGCAAACACTGTCAATGTTGTGCAAAGTATTGAGTATTGATTGTCACTCTATAGACTAAGTCAACTGACCAGTTTCTGAGAAGGGCTGCCCAGCTCTCCCAAGGCCTCAACACCACAGTGAATTTTTGTAATGCAGTAAGACTAAAGACCCCTTTACTGACTTTTTTTTCCATTCCATGAAACAGAATGGAAACAGTCAAAAGAAGTTTGACAGCAGGATTTATAGAAGAACAACCTAAATAAAAAGGAAAGATCCTGAAAGCAGTCTCGAGATCTGCATGAAATTTTCATATTACACTTTTATCCTTAGCTGCAAGCCATAATTGGACACTATTTTGTCCAATTTAAAATGGTTTTGATGTCCATGGTTATCATTTCTGCAACACCAAAGCTAAGGCAAAAAAATATTTTTTTACTGCAAACTCCTCAAAACACTAGGTAAATCTCTGTGCAGTGAATTTACACTTGCTGACAGTAGGCTATTTACGTTTCATTCTTGAGACTTAAAACCAACTCATGGATCACACTTCCTCTGAATTTGAAGGAAAAAATTGAAAATCATTAACTTGCAAATAATCTTTTTAGCCCTGACCTGCTGTGCCCTGCTGCACCCTTTTTCAGTCAAATTATTTGGATCGAATTTTTATTTTTTTTAATTTCAGTCAACAAAAGTTCTTTTTACTTGATTTTGCTTATGTATTAGCTTACTTGAAAACCTTAATTTCAGTATTACTTTGAAGTTATTACATAATTTCCTTCTTTCTCATCAAGCCTGTAAAAGTAAGGAGTATTCTGCCTCTGTGCCTTTTGATAAAATCCTATCTTGTAATGAAAGCTCCGGTCTCAATTGATGACGGTGCTAGAAATATGATATCCTAGCCAACTTTTTACTGATAATCTTAATTCCTCTCTTATTCTCAGCAGTAGCTCTGGCATTCATGGTCTACTTAACATCCTACGCCAATTTCATTAAAAAGGAATCCAATTGCAATGTACAAAATTCAGTTTCAAACTTTAGTGCCCAGAATTTTTGTCCAAATGTGACCACTATTTCTAGTGCATGTTATGAATTTTAAATCAAATATTTGGATCTGAAAAATAATCTCTGGCTTGCAAAAGGAGAGATGTGAAGGCAAGGAGCTCTTTCATCAAATGAAGGTTTTACGATGTGTTAGTTCCTGCTGGTTTTCCATTTTTACCTGCAGGTAAAGCATGGAAATTTTCCTTTTGTGGTGCTACAGAATTTCCTGTTAGACCACAATAGAAAAGCTTAAAATATTCAATTTTTATTGTATGTAGTACTCTTATTGTAGGCATCTCCAAAGGTATGTATGTGCTGTAGTATTTGATGTTCGAGAAAATAATTGTTCTCTCTTTTCAGACTGCACAGATTCTTTTTTTTTTTAAAGCAACCGCGTACACAGGTGAGCAGATAAAATATAGAGTACCATCCAAATGTCCAAAGAAATTCCAAGGCTTAGACACATTTTGTGGGAACTGGAGAAAGAAAGATATGAAAAAAAAGAGTAAAATAAGAGCAGACAACTGATACCAGAATAAGATTAGGAAAAGCAAAGAGCAAACACAAGTTTTGAATAGAAAGATGAGCAGATGAACAGATTAAAATATTTAGTTGCTGCTCTGACAGCAACATTATTTCACAATGACTAGATAACATAGAATAGAGTTGCAGGATGACTAGAAAAAAACACGTTTTTTTTTTTTTTTTGATAATGTTCACAATGTGCACTTGGGAATTTAAATGCTGAACTTCAAAATTCCTTCTGTGATTTTAGGAGTCTGATCCTGAGGCCTGTTGAGGTTCTCCAACTGATGTCCACTAAATACAAATCAAAACAGAAGCTGTAAACTGTTCATATCCAACACAGTGAAGATAGGACTTAGTAATTATACTAAATTCCAATTCATATGGAGTGTTTTTACATCTGAAAAACTTGTAGAATGTTCTTCCACATGTTTTTCTTTTGATTAGTTTTGCATTAATGTATATTTCTAACACTAAATTTCCATTAAATGGACATAAAACATTCTCTCAGATATTATCTAAATTTTCCTTGCCCTAAAGAGAAGATAGGGCATGGAAATTTTTTTGTTTTCAGATGAACAACTTATTCTAAACAGTTTTGAAGAATCTTGTGCTCTCTTGAATATGGGGTTGCTAGTTAAATACCCTGGAATAAAAACTCTTTACCATGGTCTCATACCTGTCTCCTTCCCTTTTACTTCCCTTCCTTTCTCCTTCTCTTCTCCTTCCTTTCTCCTTCTGTTCTCCTTCCATTCTCCTTCTCCTTTCCTTCCTTTCTCCTTCTTTTCTTCTTCTCTTTCTTCCCCTTCCCCTTCCCCTTCCCCTTCCCCTTCCCCTTNTTAGAAATCTGCTTATAAATTACATGTAGATCTTTTTACTTTACTGAATTGGATCAGAATCATTCTGATACAGAAAAATGTCTGAATTCGTAAAGACGTCTAAATGATGAAAAATCCATATAGAAATACATATTGAAAAATTAACAGAAATCTTTAATGCAAAGCTGATTGACTTTAATACGGTTTTGGCTCTGATACAATGTAACAGACAGACCAAAAGCATTTATTTTTATATAAGTGCTGACTAGATTTATTCTGAACATTCTAGTAGGAAAGCAAACTAGATTTACATTTAGAAAAGCAATTATTGATGTTTGGACAAATAAGTTATGTAGTACCATATCTCGAAATAGGAAATATAAGAAACTGTTTCTGAAGTCTTGAGCACATTTCGTTTTCAATTTTATAATCATTAGTATGGTACTTTATGATATATTTTTATTTGGAATATAATGATATATTATATATTTTTATGATAATGATATATTTTTATTTGGAAATGTGTATAAAGCATGGAAAAAATACAAATCATGAAAGCATAGAAATAGGTAAATTAGTAATCATTTAAGATGAGAAAGAATATACATATAAATTTCATAAGTCTGAAGTCTACTTTTAAAAAATGAGAAGTTTATGGGAATGAGGCTATTAAATGTAAAATTAATGGAAAACCTGGAAAAATGCAGAGAATTTAAGTGGGCTATTATGGATCACCTTGATTCTGACTTTCATGTGTTTTACAGTTGAGAGATGCCTTGTCATATTTTGTGGTGACATTTTCTTGATTTTTAAAGCGCCTATAATGCTTTTGCTTTACCCATTTTCTATTAGTGAGTTTCTGTGGTGCACCTTTAATTATTCACCTGTGATTTTAACCTTTTTGGCTTTTTCAAAAATGACTAGGTCTTGAAGTTATCTTTAGTATGTTTTTGGCTTCTTTACCCTACTGGAGAAAATATTTCTTGTTTAGAAAGATAATGGATCTTTTAACTCACTCTAAGAAGTGATCTACCATGCTAAGGTATCTGAAAACATAAAGCCTGCACTGTACCTTGTGTGTCTCTGCTGCTCTGGTGCTGCTTTGGGGTCCTTCAGGTAATGAAGCAAGTTTGCTCTTTGTATTTCAGCCTGGGTTTGTGGTTGTTCTGGCCACCTGCCCATGTGGCTCATGCAGACCCCAAAATTAAAGAAGAAAACCCCCAAACCCAGCCCAAACCACAGTCTACTTTATTACAACAATATAAAAGAGGAAGGGAATTCTTTGCTATCTAGAACGAGTCACCAGTCAACACTTGCAAGAAGACAATGACTGTCACTGTGAATCTCCCTGTAAAAGTCTTCCTGGCAATAACCTTTACCAGAAAGTTCAAATAAGAATGGATATAAATTATTAAGCAGGTGCTGAGCCAGATACAGAATTTAGGATACTTCATAGAATTTTCTCTTGTTCTCCCTTTATCTTTAGATTGAAACATTTTGAACAGAATTATTTTTTTGTGCAGTCTCTAACACGGTAGGGGCCTTTTCTATCATTGTTATTGTGATACTTATGAATCAATACTAATAATCTTGACTAATATTTGCCTTGCTTAGGATTAGGTATGGTATAAACAGCATTTCCATGGTCTGTTTTCAGAGTCTGATTTTCTGTTTTTCATTCTGCGTCTTCTAATCTAATTGCACTTCCCTTTCCATTTAGGTTGTTGTTTCATAATTCCTAGTTTCCAGAACAGTGACATGAAAAGGAGTGGGGAAAAAAGGCATGTTGGAATCTATTTTAAGGGCATAGAGCAAAATGCCTTTTGCAAGTCTTTGCAAGTCATATAGCACTAATAATGGGTAAGAAATGCGTGATAAAAAATATCTGATTATCACAAATCAAAACCAGATATACAGCTGGTAAATGACAGACAGCACATTTTAATAATTTCCATACTTTGTACGCTCTCAAATTAGATTTTACATGAACCAAAATAGAAAATATTTTATGTTTAAATATTTTTAAGCTGAGCAAAGTAATGCTTAGTGAAGGTTCATGATTCTATGAACTTTTAGATGATAGGCTGTCTCTGTTTTTTAAGGTTTTGAAATTTTTAGTTTGTTTTGTTGGTTTTGTGTATTGGTTGTGTTTTTTGGTTGGTTTTTTTTTTTTTTTTTTTTTGGTAGGAGAGTATTATAAAGTAAAATAGGGGCATTGTCAATTGGTGACACACAAGCAAGCTTCCTTGCATCCTACTCATTCACATGAAAAAAAGCAAACTCAGCAAACTAGAATGATCATGTCCTAGAGAGCCTAATAATTAAAACAATGCAATTACTGTTTAAAAGATGATTGTGGCAATTGCATATAATTTCCATTGCAGATCATCTCATCAAACATAAACTCTAATACGGAGGTAAGTGAAGAAGAAACTCCTTTCGAGTAGGTACTTGCTCTGTATGTCCTATGAGCACAATCAATTTCCCATGTCCTCAAGTCCTACAGATAGCATCTGTTTTTTCAATTCAGTTAATAGTTCATTAGTAAAACTATTTTTGATGAGATTTCATTTGATTCCCACTAGTCCTTTTGTTCCTTTGTGCTGTAGACCTTGTCTGATGTTGAGATATGTTGCGATGTCCTCAGTTTTCACTTCCCACCAGGTAACTTTATTCATAAAAACTGCACTTTAGCAAAAAACCTCATAGAACAGACATCCATCAAAACAGAGTAAACGTTTTTGGTTTAGGGAAGACACAATTCTTGCCATGTATATCCTGTCTACATAAACCATGAAGTTACATCAGTGCTGGTATAACAACAATGATAAACATTTCTACAAGTGAGGACATTAGTAAGGAGTCAGAGCATGGTCATCTAGTAATATACATGACAAATTATTTAATGAATCACTGAACTATAGAATACATTATTTAGGAACACACTGTTCTTTATGGATTATGCAGCCAGGATTTTGTTTAAATCACAAAAAAAAAAAATCAGGAGACCATTCTGGATCATCTAAATTATTTTTTGAGCAAGTATTAATTAAAATAAAAAAGCTCATCCAAAAAGAAAATTAATATTTTTCATTAATCAGAAGAAAGCAGTGTGATTTTGAAAACAGAGTTAACATCTGTTAATTTTGAAAGTGAAGGAAGAAGTTGACAGAAAGAGCTACCATCTTGGCCCTTTTTTTGCTTTGTTAAATGATATCTTTTAATAAACTTAAGCCAAAGCCCCCAAATTTTTATTCCTTCCTTTTTAAAGTCCAAAAGAATAAGATTAAATCATTACAGTTTTACTTTCTAAAATGCACTGCTAAAAAAATTATTTCTTATTAGCTCCCTTAGTGCCCACATTTTCCCCAGAATCTGTTTAGTTATTTGTGGAAGCCCACGAGCACTGCCCAGAAGTTTTACATGTCTGTGCATGGCCCAGATTGCAGAACCATGACCAGACTGGAGGCTCTGTCAGATAAGTTGAAGGAAACTTCAGAGACAGACCATCTTTTATTACCATCCTCTCTTCTCTGTTGGGTAGGAAGCAGTGTTTAGTAATCATCTATTTTCTGAGCTAGATGGCAATGTATAATATTTTCTATGCCAGCACTAATTAGCTGGAAATATAATAAGTATTCTCAAAAGTCTACATGAATACACATTTTCTGCATAAACTAGGGAAATATTTCAGTACCAGATTTTCAAAAATATTGAGAAGGTTTCTGAGTCACTAGTTTAAATAACTAACAACATTTTTAATAGTGAGAATTACTGAAGAAAGTGGTACTGTATACTGGTATTTTTGGAGTGTAAATAGGATGAACTGGGCAATTGTCTTTTAGTTTGATTTTGGAGACCATGAAAGGACTTAATTTTAGCATTTAGTTAGTAATTTTAGGCAACAGTAACAATAATTGGTGCCTTTCCAATGTGGTGTTATGGATAATGATTGTTACCAAAGTATCCTGGGTGAAATAAACCCTCTTAGGACAGCTTCCCACCATCTGGACAGAAACTTCTCATAATTTGAATGACTGGTTGCCTTTTCCTTTGTAAAAATAGTTGTAATCTTAGCCACAAAAATGTAACCAAATCTTAAATATTCAAATCTAAATTTGCCAAAACTTCAAAGTATGGACCCTCACTCAGCAATCCACAATATATTTTCATTCTCACTTTTATTCTCTTTCTTTTATGACAACTTGATAATTAATTTAAAGGGGTGTATTCAGTGTCCCATTCTGATGAAAAGTTAAAAAGCACAGAAAAAACCCACAACAGTTCACTGACCATCCATTTCTTCAAAATCACTGTATAATAAACATATTAAATCATTACTATTTAAAATATGTAATGGGAATAAGGTCAATTTTTCTGGAGAAAATCATAAACATATACCTCTGCAAGGAAAACTGGTTATGCATCTAATATATTCTCCTAAAATGAATATTTTTTTGGTGGGAAGTACCACTTTTCATGGTAGGTCTTCATGTGTCTGAAGATTATCATTTGGAAAATAAGGCTTGATAAACTGTAACAGGATATAAGACAACAATTTCTAGCACTTCGGGTAAAAGAGAGAATATATTTAAGATACAATTTGAATTTCACCAGAATTTTCTACTTGCTACAGATTCACTTCATTCTGTATTCTTTCTTTAGGTGCCTTTCCTCATACATAATCAAAACCAAAAACTGGAGCCACTCCTGGCTCCACTCTCACCCACCAGTTTCAAGGCAGACTGGCAAGATCCCATCCTCTATCCCACAGACTAGCAAGGCAGCAGGGCCATGCAGATGTTGGGCAGTAGACAATTACCCCATTCCTTGGAAATTCTTACTGCTGGAAGTTTTCCTTCCACTGAAACAGTTTTGCCCCATGAGTACTTTTTTTTTTGAAAGTATTTGATTGGTGCAGTAGTTATTGCCTGAAACAGCTTCACATTGTGACAGTGAGACTGGCTTCTTCTCTCCAAAAGTCACATCTGCCAAAATGTGGCTGTTTAAAATGTCAGGGAAATTCCTTTCAGCTCTTCTCTGTAACTAGGTGCACTGCTAAACCAGAGAAGTCGTAGAAAAACTTTGCTAATTTCAATCATTCAAACTACAGTTCTTGTGAACTTTCTTGAGAAAACCCAGAGCAAAAAAAGATATAAGAACCTGTTCTTATAGAAAAGAGGATGGGCAAGGGGCAGGATATAAATAGCAGTCTGGGAGAAAATCCTTTTTTGGTGGAAAAGTAGTTCCTATGGTGAAGTGTGAGTGAAAATTCAGGAGGTTGTGAAGGTGTCAACTCCCACAAACTATTATCTCTGGGGTAAATGCCAGGCCAACAAGTCCCAACACAAAATGAAGAGGAAAACCAGAAAAAAATTGGCTTGACAGGCCCCATTCTGTGCTGATTTTTTCAGTGTCTGTGGCTGAAGAATGAATTCAGGAAAGGCTAAATTGTACTGAATCAGCTACATGTTATTTGATAGTCATGGTGGAAGTTATCCATTATGAGAAAAATTTGTTGAATTTGTGACTAAAAAAAATCCCAAAGGCAGATATCTGATGCAAGGAGCTTCTTGAAGAACATCACTTAGTTCAAAGAGTACCAACTCTTCTGATTTTCCACTTCCACCATTTAAAACAGTTTTTTTTGTTGTTGTTTCTTGAGCATTCTTTATTTAATTAGAAATACATAGTGTTGTCACTGACTAAATACCAATAGTGTTTCAGATGATCATTACTTCCCCTTGGATTTTAATCACTTGACAAAGCTATCGAGTCTAGTTTTCTTCTGTCAAGACAATTTACAATGCTGTGTGCTGGATGAAAATGTAATGAAAAATATGTAGCTTTCATATTTTATACTGCAAAAACATTTTTAATGTTTAAAATAAAACAATTTTATGGAGCTTTTTTCTGATTTAAATGAAAGACTCATGAACAACTCAAGCTGGCACTGAGTAAGATAAATTGCCATCAAGAAAGAGATCTCTTCATTTTGCTGACTACATCAGTGGAATTGTTCCCTTGATTGTTTTTCCACTGAAAACAAGAATGTTTGTTCATTATACATCTATTATGAAGAGAAAATTCCTCCAACAGAAATTTCTTGTGTTTTACTTGTTTTGCTGCATTTCTGATGAGCAAACATAATTTATCTTCTATTTTGTTTGCCAAATGTATCAGGGGCAGGCAGTTAGATAAACTCATATATCAAGAAATTCAAGCTTTGCCAAGTTTAAATATGATTTTTTTTAAAAGAGGAATGGGACATTACTTAGGTGAACTTACAGTAAAAGATTTTGGAACCCAAACTGCTGCAACGTGAAAAGTGCAGAGCCAGAGGAGGCTCCTCTGATGAACCAATGATCATCTGCTTTTCCCTACAATTGTCCTTAAAGCTCAAAGGTGATGGCCTGACATCAGGCAGCAAAACAAAAAGAGACAAAGCTGAAGAAAAGAGAAGGAAGGAGATTCACAGAATCATCAGACTGACTTTATCGCAAAGATGATGGGTGAGTTTGTGCTTACAGCTGAGGTTATCAGATGTAACCTAGAAAGGAAAAGAAATCCCAGTCTTTTACAAGAGATCAATAGAAATACTGTAGAAAGGATGGGGATCAGCTGGAGGAGAAGCTGATGAATCTTTGAGAGCTAGAGGGCAGCCAGGGTAAAGTGAAATTACAGAAGAAAAAGGATGACAAGATTAAAGAAAACACTTGGTTGAAACCCAAAACCAAGCGATTGAGGACAATATGCTGGTTCCAACATTTGGTTACAAAGAGTGCAAAGGACAAAATCTAAGATGGAAAGCAAAATCCACCATCAGACACAGTTAAACATATAATTATCTAAATCTAAGCTAATTTTTGAGACTGATCTTTGAATCAGTGAATAGCAAGAGCAACCTGCAGAAGACAGCTTGATTTCATTGTCTTATACAGGGGTTTTAAGATTGAATCCTCTTACCATTGATCATATAGATGACCAGCTGAGGCTTGGATAATTGTAAACTGTGTCTCTGATTTGTAATATCAAGTAAAAACTCAAATGGAAGGTGCTCTGGGCAAGTGAGAATGATTTACTTATTGTATTCTCAGAAAAAGACCCCAAACCAGCATGGTGTAAAAACTGGAGTCACAGAACGAGCTCTCTTTAGAAAGTGTATTCTGTAAAAGAATTTGTTTCTTCTCTGGACCTGGAGGACAGCTTTATACTCAATATGTGCTGCTGTGACAATGAATAAGAACTGAGTCTCACTTAGAGAAACAATTCTAATCTGGTGAAGCCCAGCTTCCTTCAGAATGCTGAAAAAAATTGTTGCAGTGTTTACACTCTCATTGAAAAAAAAAATTGTTGTGTCACTCTTGCAATATTCTTCCACATAACTGCAAGTTTAGGCTAGTACAAATATTCTAAGGGGAGAATAGTTTTATCTGTCACTAGATGAGTGCTAAAAAAATACAGGGAAGAGGAGGAGGTGAGAACATGTGAGGAAAACAACATGGTAATACCAAGGTCAGTGGAGAAGGAGGGGGAGGAGATGCTTCAGGTGCTGCAGACCATGATGTGACCAGGTGAAGCAGCTGTGCCCCTGCAGCCCATGGGGATCCACTGGGGATGCAGAGATCCACCCACAGCCCTTGGGGATCCATGGGGGATGCAGAGATCCACCCACAGCCCCTGGGGATCCATGGGGGATGCAGAGATCCACCCACAGCTTGTGGGGGAGGTGCTCATGCTGGAGCAGGTGGATGCCTGGAGGAAGCTGTGATCAAGTGGGACACCCAATAGAAACAGGGGGCCCCGCTTCCAGGCTGGAGCAGCCTGTCCTTGGAGGACTGCATCCTGTGGAACAGCGACCCATGCCACAGCAGTTTTGGGAGGACTGTGTGCCCATGGGAGGGATTCATGTTGCAGCAGGTGTGGTTTGGGTGCTGCTTGTGAGACTGGACCCACATTGGAGAAGTTAAAGGAGAACTGTCTCCTGTGCGGCCTCACAGGGGAAGGACTCCTCTCCCTGAGCAGTGGAAGAAAATCTTGGTGATGAACTGACCACAACCCCCATGCCCTGTCTCCCTGCACTGTCAGTAGGAAGGAGGGAGGGGCTGGGGGGGAAAAAGGTGGTTTAAGGGTTTATTTTACTTCTCATTATCATCCTCTGATTCTGTTAGTAATAAATTCACTTTGCAACCTTAAGCTGAGCCTATTTTGCCCTTGGAGTGTTTTCTCCTCATCCTTATCTCATGAACCCTTTGTTTAATTTTTTTTTCTCTCTACCCAGCTGCGGCAGGGGAAAGTACACACGCGACTCTAGTGGGTGCCTGGCGTTGGACAAGATTAAAGAAAACACTTGGTTGAAACACAAAACCAAGAGATTGAGGACAATATGCTGGTTCCAACATTTGGTTACAAAGAGTGCAAAAAACAATGCATGCAGAAATATATTCTTTGTTTCCAGCACCATTGGTGTGCTTTGGTTTGTCTGTACGCCAGTCTTGCGTGAACCAATATACTCATGCAATTGACAAATCAATCCCTCTAGACATTGGAATTCTTTAGGCACAATTTCAGGTATAGCTTGTGTTCAATTTATAGCAACCTGCCACTCTAGAAACAGTGCAATCAGCATCCTATTTAATGGACTCGTTTAACTAGGATTCTCTCTCTTTCAACTTCTCGTTTTCTTTTTACAGAGGGGAAGTCATCCTTGACAAAAATAAAAAGGAATGGACAGTCTGCATTTGCAAATTTTGAATAGCACTCTTTCAATGATTAATTTGATCACTCACTTAATAAAAACAATATGGCCAGTATTGTCTTGAGTCTGAAGGTGACTTTTCCAACATTTTAAATAAGAGAGAGATGATTTATGGTGATGCATCCCATCTTATTACACTTTGACATATATAAATGATGTGCTGAAATTCTATAATGCATTAATTTGCTCATGTTATCTGTAGATATTGCACTATTATACTTGCACTTATATATTACTCAAAAAAAATTATTTAGAAACCAGCTTAATTAACAATAAAACAAACAATGAATACTTAAATTATTTCTTTAATAAACTAAATAAATGAAAAATAACGTGAATAGATATAAATAAATTATTTTACATTTGATTGGAAACTCTTTTATTTCTGTTAAGTATTTCATTGAGAGAATTTTAATAATTGCATAAAATATTGGACTTTAAATTCCTCACAGGTATTTACAAACATCAAGAAAAAAAATGTATCGTGAAGTAACTATTTCTTCTTTCCTTTCTTTCTTTCTTTCTTCCTTCTTTTTCTGAACTATGAAATAAATATGTCTGCTGGGGAGCTACAGAACCACAGCATGGCTGAGGTTGGAAGAGGTCTCTGAAGGTCATCTTTTCAATCCCCTGCCCAAACATGGCCAACTAGAGCTGTCTGTCCAGGACTCTATTTAAATAGTTTTTTAATATCTCCAAGGATGAAGACTTCACAACCTTCATGGTCAATCTGTGCTAGGGCTCAGTCACCCTCACAGTAAAATCTGAGGTTTATAAATATAAAGATACTGCATATATCATCGGGAGAAATTTACATGGATCAGCATAGTTAGATTTCATCACAGGATTTCTTAAAATCTGCTTTCATCTGTTCTTTAGCAGAGAGAATATCCCTGCTTTATTTCCTCCATGTGTACATTTTCTGGGACTCACAAAATTTAGCTGAAATTTTGCTATGAAAAAAACTGAACATGACCACATTCCTCTTGGTTCCTGAAGTCTCCTTGTATATTTTTTAATTGAATAGCACCTTAGTGTTACCTTATGGTGTTGGAATTTGTGAATGCAGAAGATGTCTGCCTGTCTGCTTCTTTAGTGAGTAAAGGGGATGACAAGATTGCCTGGGATGCTTTCCATAGGCTCAGAACTGCTGCAAATGTAGGGAGACAGTGATTAAAATTACAAAGGTCTTCAGTCACTTCGTTCAGAGGACAAGAAGATGTTTTCTGTGACGGAACACTGGGGGTTTTTTTTGGGATTTTTTTTGTTGGCTTTTTTTTTTTTTGCTGTTGCTGTTATTGCTGTATGGTTGTATGTGGGAAAGTGAATCCTCCCCCTTTAGCATGGCAGGGACCTGCAGACATTTTTCCTTCTTTGCCACATGGGGTATGGGCTGCCTGCTAGGATCATCTAGGCATAACTCAATTCATTAGTCCCCTGCTAATGTAGCTAATGTTGTATTTCAAGTGGCAGCCTGTGCTGAAAGACTTTACATAACACTGTTTAAAGAATTCTTTCCTACCTTCACAATTAATATACCACATAACATCAATTTTTATACACACCTGACCTCTGTAGTTTTTATCCACTCTATATTTATGTTTACAAAATCCCCAAAGTTTCAATATCTTGAAGAAAGAGTTATATGTTATAGTGATGTGTTTTTAAAAGCTTATTTACAGATATGATGGGGTGCTTTTTCCCATCAGAGATGCTTTTTTCTCTTTGACATTCTCTTTGAATTATTATTCTGTCCTTGCTCTACCTGATTTTGATTTCTATTACTCAGAAGAAAGGATTTTTAAAGGGATATTTCAGAATCTGTCCAACAATTGCACAGGAGTCTGTATATACAGTTTTTCCAGTACAGTCATTTGCTGTAATACATTAAAAAGCTGTTAATATAAATATTCTACTATACATCATCAAAAAAAACGTAGTCTTAAATTGTATTTAGCAATGGAGATGCTACAGATTGAATAGAGATTCCTGAAGTGTTTTCTACCTTATAAAGACATCCTTATCCTCCCCCAAAAAATAAAAGTAATTAACACTTAGTAACCTTGTGAATCTGTTCTGTTTTATCTCTAAAAGAAGACTGCATTTTGGATAAAATCTTTTTCTGATAATGTCCTAGAAACTAGTTTATTGGCATTGTGAGAAACAAAATATGTTGCTGCTTTATCTTCAAAATGGTTATACATACATTGCTAATCTCCAACGTTTTCCTTTTTTATGTGAAAGGCTTTAGAGACTGAGACACTTTAAGTGTCCAATGTGACTTAAAATGGGAGTAAGGGAAATTTCATTCCAGTTTGATCATTAGCCTAATTAACGACCTTAAATATCTTCCTTTCTCTACACTTCAGTTTATGTCTCTATCTGATTAAAACCATGAGAGTTCTTTTGTTTATAGTGTTCTTTGAGATCTCTGCAAAACAAAAACTTGATCAGAGAAGAACAAATACTATTTTGCCATTTATTGTGTTCTAGGCTGTGCCCCTCCACCAAAGATTGGTTGAATCCCTTCATGAAGCAGGCAATACATATTGAATAGTAATATTAAGTTCCTTTCATTTCTTTTTCTTATCTGTTGAAGTGTATCTATCACTATTCATTTTTCCTTTAAATTACAAGAATTAGAGAAAAACACAGCTATTGTATGCAATATAGTGACTACAGTGTTTTTTGTGGTATCCTTCAAGGTATACACATATTAAGATAATTTTATGTCAGACCTATCTGCGAAGGTTAATTTATTTTAGTGAAGTCCCAATGCCTATAGCAAAGATATCTACATAGAGTTATTTTTCTATTTTTTTTTTTTTTCAGTCAGAAGAAACAAGAAATTTAAAGACATGAATCATTTGAGCTTTTTTAAATGTCACCTTGAGAATGAGAATAAATGTGCTCTGGGAATGCCCACTTTTTTCCATGGATGGAAGAAAGACTGACTAGTCCTAGCATCGGCTCTAAATCAGATGAATCCCTCTTTGTGTGAAGGGCATTGAAAGCTTGTAAAGTGTCTGGAGAGCAAGCCCTGTGAGGAGTGGCTGAGGGATCTGGGGTTGTTTAGCCTGGACAAAAGGAGGCTCAGGGGTGACCTTATTGCTCTCTAAAGCTCTCTGAAAGGAGGCTGTAGCCAGGTGCATTTTGGTCTTTTCTCCCAGGCAACCAGCAACAGGACGAAAGAAAATGGCCTCAAGTGACTCTATGGGAGGTTCATTTTGGTAAGAGGAAGAATTTCTTCACTGAAGGGAAGGTTAGGCGTTGGAATGGACTACCCAGGGAGGTGGTGTAGTCACCGTCCCTGGAGGTGTTCAAGAAATGACTGGACATGGCACTTAGTGCTGTGGACTAGTTCATAAGGTGGTGATCAGCCAAACACTGGAATTAATGACCCTAAAGATCTTTTTCAACTTAAATGTTTCTGTGGTTCTGTGGAGCACACAGCATCACTCATCCATAAAATGCAACATTCAGAGGAGGCTCAGCAGTACATTTATTCTGAGGGTCACAATCCCTGTGAATTATTTAGATATTTTTTCGCAATTTAAACAGTCAAAAATAAAATTAAAATATTTTAAAAAATGAAATAAATGTAATTAAATTGATAAAAATAAGAACTAGTTAAAATGAAATAAATATATAATTATTTAATCAGCTGTATCCTACATCTGGCTTCAAATATTTCTATTCTACAGCAAAACATTTCTACTGCTGAAGTGTGACAGTGAAGAAACATAGCAAACAACAGCCAATCACTTCACTTTTGGTTTTGGGATATTTTATATAGCACCTAAAACAAAAATTAGGACAGGATAAAGAATGGAAAATATTAGTATTCAGCTTACCATTCTTCTATGGCTCAAGAGTTCTTCCATTGTTTATTGATTCTGTTTCCTTGAAGAGAAGATGAAGCTGAAGAAGTTGTAATTGGAAGTGCCAATTAGTAGATTAACTGGAGGTATCACCAGGTATTCTTGTCATGCTTCCACTGAAATGACCGACAGTGAGTCAAGTTTTACAGCCAAAGAGAACCAAGAAGAAGGGTTTATTTCATTAACTATTAGAAAATTGATAAAAAATTATTTATTCTGCAACTTTAATAAAAGCTCTCTTCCCTTATTTATGATTAACGCTAGAGACAAGATAAAATTCAGGTTTCAAGCTTCATTTCTGTGCACACCAGTCCTTTTGAAATCCTGGACAAATTATCCCTCTGTATGTTTATAAAAAAGCCTTTTTTGTGACTCAATGGCTCTCAGCTTTCAACTCCATCTAAAGCAAGAATATATAGTTGGCTTTGGTAGAAGCAAGTATCTGATAACAGGAAATAATACCTTGGGAAGGAAGCAAGATAATATTTATCGGTTTTAAAGTGAGAAGAAAACTGGAAAAATATTGTCAACAGATTAATGAAATTTTGTCTATGATAATATTTTTATGTCTTAATTGCATTGCCAGTTTCCAATATATCTATACACGTATCTGCTTGGAAACCCATATGCAAACTATATGCATATGTAAACTATTATTTGTCATATGGGTCATGTGCCATACAAAGCAGAGTTTAATCTTTCCTCTTCCCTCTTCTGTATTAATCAAACTCTCATTTCCTATTGTGTTTTCTATTTTCTTTCTAAAAGATTGGATTTTTTTTTTATTAATGAGCCTGAAATTCAAGTCCTACCAGTTTTACTTGTATATCATTGAGTAGATGAATGTCTATATTTTTTTTATTAATGAGCCTGAAATTCAAGTCCTACCAGTTTTACTTGTATATCATTGAGTAGATGAATGTCTATATTTTTTGTTAGCATATTTATGAAGTGTTGATTTGATGCTCATTTCAGTGATTGATCATTTGGTGATCTAGATCTAAATAAACACATTCCTTGCCTGTAAGAGCAAATTTTCTGTCTTCCTCCCAATAACAAAAAAGAGTCACTCACATAAAACTATTTCCTATATTTTCCAAACTAATCTGAAATACAGGAAGCTTTCAAAACAATGATTAGCAAAAGAGGTTACCCTGTAAGGGGGAAAAATAAATCACTGAAACTGATTGCTCCATACAGAGCATCCTTTAAAAGCACGAATCTGAGCCAGTACTAGCAGAGAGTATTCTAAGCTGAAGATTATGCTGTTATCATACCATGCACTTGAGAGTCCTCTGGTAGAAAACTTTGGGAACAATTGCTCACTTATTTATAGAGAGGATATTAATTTCTTTCAGAAGATGCAACAAAAGTGTTATTGAGTCTCAAGAATCTAAGTTTCCATTAAAAAATAAGGAGCTTCCAGTTACCCTCATTAGAATGTAGAAGAGGCATAGGTAACAAACTGAAAAATTTCAGAACCATGGCTCAGGATGATAACATTAATATAGAAAAGCTTTCTTAATTCTCTGAAGTTAAATTCTGCACAAATCCAGAAGATGTAATCCAGAAAACAGGAAATTTAAAGTAAATATATGGTTCAGGGAAAAATAGTTCATAAAAAAGAAATAAAAGTAAAATTAAGTATAAAGAATAAAAATTAAATGCATTTTGGATAGTAGTGAATAACAATAGGTGCTGAATATCTGTCAAGAGGATGGAACTAAGGGTGTTCAGGGAAAATATACTACCTTGGATAAGTTTTCTCTATACAATCATTAATAAGGCAATCATTAACACTGAAAAAAAACAAACAAAAAAACCAAAAAAGATCTCACAAAAAAATCGTTAACCTACAGCAGCATCAACAAAAATGTAGAATATCTTAGGTACTTATCTTACTCTTAGATAGGTGTTTTATTCCCAGCTATGTTTAAATTTTATTTTTTCCTAAGGCTTTTACATGCCCACACAAGTCATTGTCCAGCTACATCCTTCTCCAATTCTGTATGTGGTTTCCACAAAAAAACCTGCAGCAGCAAGTGAAATTTTGATCTTTTGTTCCATGTTCCTCTCAGACCCATGACACGTGGGGGGATTTGTTCCTAACCAAACTTGAAAACACGTCTCTGATTTAAAAATCAAACAAAACAACAGTGAAAAACAACCACTTCTTGCTTTTTAAATTTTTTTTTAATCACCTCCTCCAAACTAACAGAATAATATTATCAAAGCTTAATGTTCTAATTGACATTTCTATTGTTATAATTAACATTTCTATAAAGCCCACAAAAAAGGAAAAAATATCAAGATTTGTTTTACATATATAACTTTCAATACTGACCTTTAGATAACAGAACTGACTATCCTGAGCATTTTCTTTTGATATAACCGTGTTTGTTCTCTGGATGTTTTGCTGTTTAAAGTACAGATTCTTCAAATATCTTCTATAGTGCAGCAAGCTGATTTTGTAAACATGGCAGATAAGTTTAAATCATGCTAAAGGTAAGTTTTTAATTAGACGAACATGGGTAATTTCTGACCATTCCTAGTGGTTGCCATAGCATGAGTTCAGAAATTTATACGTGGATAAAATGTTTCTCTCTTTTAGAAGTTATACCATGAGCATACCAAATAAAGTCTGAAGGAACTTTTTCAGCAATGTAAATGAATTATTTATGAAGCCATTTGATTGCCTTAGGAGTATTTGGAGTATAAGCATTCCACAGGACTAGGTGGTTGGTATAGCTAAATAATCCCATGTTTTTGTTTGTTTGATTGACAGGTTGAGTTTATGACCTGGGGTGTCATTTATCTTCACCGTAATTCACAGAAGTGGCCTCAGTCTACATCGTTAATTTATTCAAAATAAGCTATAGCTTGGAATCAGTCATCTTGTGTAGCTAATCAGGACCCTCAGAGGAAGGAAAGGATGAGCTTGATTAAGATTGCAGATTGAATTTGAGACATTTTATCTTCATTTCCTCCCTCTGTGACTTCTGGTATTTCTGTCATAACCTTCTGCAAAAATCTAGACTATACAATGTATTACTTAGTCCTCTGTTCTTTAAAAGAGCTGATAGTATTCCGTGTAGTTAGATAGAAATTATTTTGGTCAATAATTACTACTTTTTTTTTTTTTGCATTTAGACTCTGACACAATAGGATCTATGTATGGTTGTTAAGTTTTTGTTGTTTGAGTTTTTTAAAAAAATACAATGCTTACATGGTATCAGTTGTATTCCACACTTACACATTTATCATTGACCAAATCTTGACTCAGCAATCTCTCATAGTTCATAGCTTATTTTATTTTTCATAACTGAACAAAAATCTGCATCTGATTTCTCCTCACAGCTGGAGATTATTACAGTTCTCCCTGCTGTAAGGAGGCCGACATAGATCCAAAGCTATCCCATGGGAAAAACGCACTAAAATAGAAAAAAAAAAATCTTAATTCCCCCAATTAAGTAAACCTTAGGGCATTATCAAACTGTGTAGATTTTGAGGGGTGTAATGTCAATACATTATCTGTCAAAACCTTATCCCCATATCTGAGGATGGACAAGGCATATCCCCATTCAGTTTGTTACCAGAGCCAGGAAGGGATGCCATGGGAGTGGGAGCAATTAGAGGAATGTAAGCTGTTAGATTCAGTATTTGAGGGAAGGCAATTTAATTTTGGAACTATCTCTCTGCTGGAGGTAACTGTTGCTGTAGGGAGCCCAGCTGCAGGAAAGAGGTTTGATACTGGATTGTGGCATACCCACTAAACTGAGCTTTTGTGTTTGCACTGACTGTGATACAGGGAATGTAGCAGCTATTTCCATAACAGCACAGCTTTCTCCTGGCAGATATTGAATAAACTGTGACTTCTGCCAGAGCTTGTTCCTGTGGAATTCAATTTAGACCCCATCATGAGTGTGAGCAGGTGATTTGGCTGACTCTTCCTATGGAGATTAACTAGTTACATTATAGTGCCTGGATACTTCCAATGGGATCAATCAGGATATGTTAATTGCACCAAGATAATTTTAAAGTGGTGTAATGGGAAATTTGTTAACTTGGGAGAAATGCTATATTTTTAACAGTAAGGGGTATTGTTATTATTATTCTTTTGAACAGGTGGTCTAACAGCATGGAAGGAACCATGCCGCTGACAACAAGAGAAAAGAGAAGGATACAGAGAAATGAACCAGCAGGAAGTTCAGAGTTTGTTTGGATAATTTGAAAAACTTATTAGTGGATGGTTCATCTGCACCAAGAAATAGAGTATGCTCAAAATGAAGGGATTGCAGCAGGACTTTATATTGCTTTCTCAATTGCTTTTTGTCTTCAGCTTCAGAAAGCTCTAATAGAGAAGAAAACCCTGGATGGTAGTGTTTTAGACAATATTATAAGTTGTAAAAATGGTTCATTTGAAAGAAAAGAGGAAAAAAAAGTTAATTAAGGTACTCAGAAACTGCTGGTGATTCTGTAGTTATGTCTTATCCTGTCTTCTTAAAACTGAGAACTCACAAAATAAAACAAAACCCAATATCAAAGTTAATTTATTCATCTGATGCTGATTGTTATGAGTACTTAATTACCCAGAAAAAGACAACCTTCATCCAGGGCCACTGCAGTAACTCCCTTTGATAAAGTTAAAACAAGATTCAGGAAAAATGGGACATTGTTGAATGCAGCCTCTCACAGAAGGTGAAAATGGTAAGAAGTGGGGGAGAAAAGATGCTTAAGAAGCAGAGAATGAGAAGTTTTTGCAGATGAAATAGAGAGGAATTGCAAAATTAGGTCACTATTGGAAAATATTAGATGCTCCAAATTAAACTGGGGCTTAGCAGTGTGTTGGTTTCTATGGTGGAAGCAGCTTTGGGTTAGACTGGAGGGAATTACAATTCTTGCAAAGGACAGACAGAAGTGAATACTCGGGCTAACTTCTGGGCTAGTGTTACAACTGCTTGGAGAAGGACAACAGGGAATCTCTTCCCTTCTCAGTCCCTTCTTTTCCTCGCCATATCATAAAGGATAGGTGTTCTCTCCTTGCTGTCTTGTAGAAAACTTAGTCTCCAAGTTCTAGGAGTGTATCTGAATGGAAACCCTGGTTGGAGGCACCAGCTGCTTCCACTCAGATGTGAATTTAGTGCTTCTAACTGTGGATTAGGAGAAAGCTTAAGCTCTCTCTATTACACTTTTTAAAAATTATCCAACTCAGAGAGACCTTTTTTCAGCAGGCTTATTATTGCAAATCCAGCACTGAAGTGATCAACTCTCTCCGTATGTGATAAACTGACCTAGAGCACCCCTGTTCCAGGATCATGGGTTCCACTTTGGCACCTAGCAGTTAGCTGACACAGGGCAGAGTAACGTGGTGTCAAATACTTGCATGAGCTTTCTTGTGAGAAAGTTATATGTGTGGAAGGTTGGAGTTGGAGAGGGGATCCTAGCAGTTCTGAGACATGGAAGGAGTGTGGTTGCTGCTGATGTTCAGTTTCCTGCTTCATGCCACAAATTGTGGACATGGGATACTGCTCTGAGACATATCTTTCTGCTAGTTCAGCCACTGAACAAGCAATACAGCAAAAAACCATGTGGCATGACAACAGATAGTTGAGTGTATGGTTCAGATAATAAAATAAATAGCACAAATTTTAGAATACATTTGGTAAATTCAGAAAGTAAATTAAAAACCAGAAAAAATATTATTTTCTGACTTTATCTATTCATTTTTCACACTATCAAAATAAATGGTAATTACACAATAGATATTATCAACACAAATAATAATTTTATATAACCCTTAAGTTCATGCTGGATCATAAGAATTTCTGGGGACTTGTTTTAAATGCAGCATAACAAGTTTATATATCTAGTTCAATAACTAGTTTATTTACATTTTTGTCATTGCCTATAATCTATGTTGGTTATCTTATTTGTAGGGATGCAGCACAATATGGTGCAGTAATGTGACAGTATGCAAAGTGATGGGAAAGAAATAAGGGTATTTTTTCTTCACACACACCGTTTACCTTTAGAGGGACAAGTAGGGCAGAGTCATGGAGGACATACAGAGTGGGCTGGGGCCAAGAAAGTGACAAATATGTCTTGCATTATGCATGCAATGTGAATGGCAGAGCTGGTCATTAATCACCAGAAATAGGGGGGACATTTTTAACAGTGGAATTTTATTTATTATGTTTATTCAATTTTTAGAATATTTATCTTATGAGGGGGTAGTCACAAGTGAGACTAATAAGTATCATTTATATAAACATATGGTGAAATGTTTATTGACAAGATTATTGAACTGTCCTATAAAACATCTTTAAATAATAAAAAAAATTAGAGATTGTTATGACAACCTTAAAAACATGCAGTGATTAAATGAGGTCATAGAAAAAGTGAAAACAGATCAGAATTTATGAATAAATCAATGGTCTCATCTGTACTGTTGTCTTTATTTATTGGTGTTAACATGTTTGGGATGTTTACTGTAACACAATATATTTCATACTTCATGGAGAACTATGTAGGCTATTCCTCTCATCATTTTTGCAATTGATTCTGAAGAGCTACCGATCTATAGACGTCAGAATCTGTCCATATCAGAATGAAGGTTCAGTTTTTTGAAAACATTCAATGCATGCGGGGATATTTTTGGGGCATTTATTTATAATTATCTCAGTTATTGTTCCTCTAGGGAGCCAGGTCCTACCTCTATGGTAAATCCTAACATTTCCTCCACTCCAATGAGTGATTTAACACCTCCTTCAGCATTGCATGGCAGAACCTTACAACCTGGGAAGCACTGCCTCCCTAAATTTATTAGCAATAATTATATTAAATGTTGTGCCAGAATATAAAGCATGAAGATTCTTTAGCCTGGAGAAAAGGAGGTTACGACAAGGGTTTGTTGCTCACTCCAACTCCCTGAAAGAAAGGTATAACCAAGTGAGGATTAGTCTCTTCTCCCAGTCAGCTTAAAACAGGACAAGAGGAAATGGCCTTATGCTCTGCCAGGGGAGACTCAGGTTGGTAATCAGGAAGAATTTCTCCACTGAAAGGATGGTTAGGCATTGGAACAGACTTCCCAGGGAGGTGGTGGATTCACTGTCTCTGGAATTGTTCAAGAAATGACTGGACACAGCACTTAGTGCAGTGGTTCAGTTGACATGTTGGTGTTTGGTCAAAGGTTGGATTCAATGGTCTTCGAGGTCTTTTCTAATCGTGATGATTCTATGATTTGATTCTATCCTGTAGTTCTATGAAATATCTGGTTTATTTGATCCTTCATAGACATTAGTCTGATGAAATGTGAAACAGTACATAACAACAAAAAATCCCTATCTAGAAGGGCACAGTAGTGAATGACCTTATCAAATGTGTGGAAATTGACCTTATCAAACATTCAGCATTCTTCTGTTATTCTGGGAGGCTCTTCTGCATTAGTTGTAGTCATTTAACTTTTCATTTTGCTATGGTACTGTAGTGGTCACTATCATGACCTATGAGGGTTCCTTGATTGGTAGGTGTATGAAGATGGAAACTGAGATTCTCAGGGTTACACAGCACACAAGGTCACAGAAGTCTGAGTTTCTGAAAATATCTTTATTATAAGTTACTACAAAGCTACTGTTATTAAAACAAAATGCATAGTATATATATATGTCTCTGCAAAATTACTCCTAGGAAAGCAATTAAATTTATATATGTATATCTGTATATATATATTACTAGAATAGAGCAATTACTGAGTCTTAACTATGGAAGCAAATACATGCTTATAAACATTTGCCTTTGTGTGTGTGCCCCATAAATGTATCACACAAGATGTTACTGCTACAGCACATACCAAGTTGTTTCAATCATTAAGGAAAAAATAGACACTTTTGTGATTATGCCTATCCTGGTGTCATGGAGGGCAGAGTCAGGCAGGCATCTCCAGCAAGACTCTGGTCTGTCCAGGAGACCTCATGCAGGTCAAGTACCTGAAAAATGTGCAGAGGAGCTCTCTTTGAGTATGCAGCAACTTACTTTTTTTTTTTTTTTACTTTTCACTGTAGATACATAAGTGAGTGCACATCAGTAGTTTTTGGAATAATTAATGCTAATTTCTGTTTTCCTGAGAGATTAGTTTATTATCAGTTTCTTTGTCCTGGACCCATCAAGGTTTCTTTGTTCTGCTGACTACTCCCCACCACAGAGGTTTCGGGTGAGCTTATCAGAGATGTCTTAGGACTCCAGCTAAAGATATTACCCTTTTTGCCAGTATGTTTACCAGGTCACAATTGTGGTAACTTCTAGGAGGTGAAATTATTTAAATTATTAAGCATCAATTTTATTCTTATTTTAGTGAGAAATGTAATTGGTTGTAATTTTCAACAAATGTAAAAGTAGTAAAATAGTGTTCCTAACACTCTAGAAATAAAACCATGCACTCAGTTTTAAGTCATTTTCTTTCCTATACTTCTTGTATCAAGACTCAAAAGACCTCTGTATGACCAAATTAATAGAACATTTCTGGGTAAAAAAAACCCAGCGCTATGGTTTGGTTTGGATTGATTTCTTATAGAAGGCTATAAAACATGCAGTAGCTTTTTAGTCTGAATTACAAAAGTACTTTTTTTTTCCCAATGTGTCATGAAATTAATTCTAACTGCTTTCACACCCTTTTTAATTCTAACAGCTTTCATACCCATTTCAGAGGCTGGAAATCAGAAAGATGTTACGTGAGTGTCCAAAAGCATTAAAACTACCCTATAAACTTTAATTTTCTGGGCATTTGGTCATCATCCTCTTTTTATTCTCCTTTCCTCCCCCAAATCTGTGTGTAGTGCAATATCCATGGCAGTCAGAAAAGATTTGTAAAAAATAAAGGGTTTTGTCAGATTTTTAAAAATGTTTAAAAATGTTCAAATATTTGAAAAATGTTTAAAAGTGTTCAGTGATATTGTTATATTTACCAGGTGTACTGCAGGGGCTAGTAGGGTACCTATAGCAGCACACCAGCATTTTCTAAAAAGAGCCGATGGTGAATCATTAAAAAAAAAAAATTAAAAAAAAAAAAATTAACCCGTAAATTTTGGAGCATTTTAGCTAAATTTTGTAATTCCAATCTGTTGGAGCTGTACTTTCTTTCCATTCCATTCTGCAGTGACATCCATCTTTTCTTGTTTGGCTAACCTGTCATGTAAAACTCTCAATACTCTGAAGACCAATGTTGGGGAAAGCTCTCCTTCAGTGCTGAGGAATCTACCTGTGTGCAGTTATGAAGGAATCATTGTGAGGCAGCACAGAAAGCAGGATGGGTTTTTCCAGCAACAGCACAAGTGATTACCACCTTATTCTTCATAACCTTGTGTGTTTGTGGTCCTGCTTTCTTTGAATGAGGGTATTAGGTGTGGGATCTCTCATTATTCAGAAAATATACTTATCTCCTTAAAACAAAGTAAAACACTGGACTGAGAAAGTGTATCAAAGGGAGTGAAGACATCCTTGTTTCAGTGCATGTTAGGAAACTCCTTCAGTAGAAAGGCAAAATAAAATATTATGTATATAAATATATAGTTTCCATGTGGTCTTATGGTGGGCTTTTACCAAAATGAGAGGGAATTTCATCAAGGAGACAAAGAAAAGTCAGTAAGAGGTATTAATCCCATTCACTCCACCAGTATTCAGTCTCTTTTGGTCTTTTGCCTTTCTAATCCACACTGCTTTGGACACTGCATCTGCTCTCTGCCTTCACTGTCAGTGTCTACAAACCAAGGTAGGAAGTGCCAGTGCTCTAACACTGTTGAGAGTTCATCTCCCAAAAAACACAGTCCTGGACACAAAATGGGAGTGCCTAATGCTTCAGTCACCTGAGGAACAAAAATAAGGAGGAAATACCAAGTTTTTTCTGGTACTGACATGACAGGGTCTAAGCCTTTCTTCAGTTCTTCATAGTGACACTGTGAGCTTGAATCTCAGCCAACCAAACGATGTAAATATTCCTGGAAATGACAAGGAATGAATGTCAATTAACATGACAAAATCACATTGGAAATGCTTTTTGCTGTATCATGTACATTTTGTTTCTTCTTTCCTGCTAAGAATAAGAGTTATTATAATCACAAGGCAATTATATCTTTGTCTCCAGGGTGTCCTGATCAATATCTATTTGTTAGTAGTATGTAGCAATCAGTGTCATCCCTAATATTGAAAGGTAAAAACCCCAAAAGTAGCAAATTTTCCCCGATGTAGAAGTAAAGGTATTGATTGTAAGTACTTGGTCTTTGGTCGAAATCGTGGCTGCAAAATGTCATGTTATCATTTTTATTGTGCATTTCTTATTCCTGCTACACCTTCCTGCATGCATCCAAAAATTCACAAACAGAAAAAGCAATAGAGCAAAAAGGCTTTCCAGAAAGAATAATGGGAAGAGTGAAAAAGATCAGCCCTTTCCTGGTCTACATTATTTAACAATTAAGTTGTGAGCTCCCTTGTCTTTTGTTTTTAAGAAGAGTTAAATATTTCAGTAGGCTTTGAAAGAAAACCTACCAACCAAATACCAACAACAGAAAAGCCAAAAACCCATGTAGCATAAAACTAAAGGGAAAACAGTTGAATTGCTAAATGGAATAGATAAAAATGAATAGCTCAAAACCCCTCTCTTAATCCCATCCTGCCAATTATAGTCCTCATCTGAGAAGGAGCTCCACTGACATTTTCAGAGTTTTAAAACTCTGAAATTGCATGTAGGAACGGACTAGTAAAAAAAACTTTAAACATTATTCTGTGGATCTATTTGGAAAATAATTCACCAAACTCCAAGTTTACAAATTTCTGCTTTACAAGTCCTGCTGCATTTCTGTTATAGCAACAAGTATTAAGATTATACAGGGATTTCATCGACTAGCTGAAGTGACTGCAAGTGTTGAAATGTTCCATTCACATAGGATTTTAAAGAAATACTAGCAATATTCTGAAAAAACGGTTCAAGCTGCAGATTTATAGGGCATGCATTGGACTATGTGTCTTCTGTAAAGCAATGTGGCATAATTAGCTAGATTGCAAAGCAAAGTCATATACATTACACACTACAGCAACGAAGTTCTCTCAATTGTTATAGGTTTTTCAGCTGACTATTTTTGTTAATATATGCTTTCTTAAATTTTCCTTCTGTTGTCTTATAACTCGTAGTCCTTGTAACGCTGTGAAGGTTAAGACAAAATGAAAACCACAAATGGGAGAAACATGATTATAGGGAATAAATGAGTAACAGAAACCATAAAATGGTTTCTTGTACCAAAACCATGAAATAACCTGTAAGTTATAAACAAAAAATGTGAATCTCTATCTGAAATTTCTATTAAATTCTGAACTACTGTTTAAAAACGCAAAAAGCATTTTGCGGTTAATTCTGGGTAAATATATCTAGTGAACTTCCTGTAAAATTTCTTGCTTTTAACTAAGGATGACATCATCACCATTGTTAACACTGTGAAGGGGGTGAACATGGAGGGGAAATGAATATTTTTGTGAAACTCCATTTTCATCAGCCTCTAATACTTTGTGGTACACAGAGAAGTTAGAGTAGTGCTCTTTTATATGCCAATAATGGACAGTAACCACAGAGATTTGTATAACAAGCAATTTCCAAGGACAACAAACAAGAAAATTTTGGTTTATAAAACACTTATTCACTTTATTTGGTTTCTTCAGTACATGAACAATTTAATGGAATTTAGGCTTTAAAATTGCACCAGTGAGAAACCACTTTAGAGTCCAGGGAAAAATAGCATTGTCACTATGTCAGCAAAATAGACATGTTTTTCATATCCTGTGCTTCAATTCAAACTAACTATTTGTGTGTATTCGGGATAATTTATCAAAGCTGAAACCTTCTGTACAGGAAAATTCTTTGCAGGCAGATCCTCTGCCTCATTTGTATCTCTTCCATTATCAGGAAACTTTTAGCATCTAGACAAATAAATTTAAAATATCCCTAATATAAGCACTTATGATAATCACATTGTATTCTATTCGGAGTTATTCATGCAAAGTTCAGTATTGATCTCATCTGACCAAGTTCAAATTAAATAAAAATTAGTACAATGGTCAGAGTTTTTATATCATTCTAAAAGATTTTGATATAGATAGTTTTGAACATAATAATGAGACTTATGAAATTTTTTGAACTTCTAAGAAAAGATAGGCATTTGAAGGCGTTGAAAATTTAACTGTAAATGCTCCTATCCCTCAAAATCCCCATGCATGTAATTTTACTTTTAGATTTTGTCCTATGTTTCTGTGTTTTGTTCTAAATTAAGAAAAAAAATTTAAAAACCCAGATTGGATGTTTTGTTGTATATTTCCATAAATAATCAAAACATGAGCTCTATTTCTCACTTGTTTTTTCCCTTCTGTTTGTAATTTTTCAAATAGTGCATGCCTGTTCATATCTTAGTAGTTTATATTTCTTGTTTTTTGTTTTAAAGATTTGAACTGAGTTTTATCTTAAGGAATTACCATTGTAAACCCAATCAAATAAAAAAATCTTGTGTAACTTTTCTGTGGAAACTTTACTGGCATTGGTCTGATTTTATATTCTATAGGGTTTTTTTGACAGTCATTTTGTGAATTTAATACCTTCAGTGCCCTTTTGTTCAATTGGTCGTTTCTATAAAGGTACTTTGACAACTTTGGCTGTGAACCATTTTACCTCTGCTTTGCACAGAGTTTCTGTCTGAATTCCTCAGACGGTGGATGAGAAACTTGGCTGGCAAAATTTCATTAGTAGTGCAGGAAACTACTATAATTCATCTAAGTATAGTAAATTTAGTAGGAGTCAATTACTTAATTATACTTAAACATGTGATTGAGCACTGTCTTGCATTGACAAGTTAAAGCTTCTCTTATTTTTTAAGTTTTAAGCCCATTTTTTGGGTCAAGAGTTGAATGGAAATATTTTGTCACAGCTAGACCAATATTGAAAAACTGGAATTCATACGAACAAAGAATTGTGGATAAATCTTAGCTCTAGCTAAAAGAAAGACCTTCTCAGAATTATAAATCCTGTATTTTCCAAATACAATTACAATAAAGACATGACATGCTAATGGCCTCTAATACCTTTAGCTGTGCAAAAAATTAACAGCATAATGCAGTGAGATGCATTTTTGATCTATCCTCTTTTCATTAATACTTTTTTCATAAATTATAGGTTCTGACTTCTACAAGTGTGTAGTATGACTATTAGTGAATGATTTTATTTGGTAAAAAATTGTAGCATACACGTGATGGCTGAACAAGATGTTGATCATCAAATGATTACAATGGAATCTATTTATAAAAGTAATTTTAATGTATTCTTGTGTGCTCTTTGCTTATGTTGCTTCTTCTATTCTCAGATAGAACACGTATTTATAATCATATGTTGTCAGTTGATTCAAGGTTAAAGACAATGTTGATTACCATAGAACGCTTGATTTTACAAATCGAATGTGTATTGCTCTCTTTAAACGTCTTTCTAAAGCAATTGGTGATAAATAGTGATGGGGACTACTCTTTGTGACAAATCAGTATGCTTCTGTCTCCTCTGACATATTCAATAGCCCAATTGCCCCTTTTTTTGTGTATGTGTGAAATACCAGATGTTTCTGAAAATCCTTTGAAATGAATGAGTAATCTACTAAAGCTCCATTGTTAGAAATTTTGAATGAATTTTCAATGCAAACAATGGAGATTTAGACAAAGACCTCCCACCACTCTTAATAGGAATTTTACATGGAATGTTCTACTCCCATTTAAAAACTTTCCATTTTGCTCCACTAAGTTCCTTGAATACTAAAATGCATGGAGTGAATCAACATCTAAAACAAGCATGAAAGAAAGTTTGAAGAGCATGAAGTATGCAAATATTTGGTCATAGTACTTAACAGGAAATAGGCGAAGTCAGTCCTCAAAAATCTGAATATATTTTGTCTCCTTAATATCTATCTGTTTTCTAGAGCAAGAGGCAAAGTATGAATTTTATAAAGTGAAAACAACACTTTATAATATATACTATAACAACTACTTTTTGTTAATCTTGATGTTATGCCCTTTTGTGCAGCTTTGACTATTTCCTTTATAATCCATCAGCCACACGTTTTCTATAATCTTTTGAAATAAAACACAGAACATTAGCTAAAGAAATTACATTATATAAAAAAGATACTATCAGATGGAAGACCTCTGTTTTTAATTTACTTTCTGTTGACACAGATTTCTATCTGCTATCGCTTTTCCTTATCAGGCTGACAAAATAGAATTTGTGCAGTGGATACATAGAAAGCTCACTGAATGGCTATCTGTCATAGTCAGAAAAAGTGCTATCTGTCATCAGTGGAGACTTTATTTACTCTTAAAAATGTTTGTTCATACACAGAATATCAGCCACAGTGTCCTTGTCCTTTGCTTTGTCTAGCGCAGTTATTAGAAAAGAGGGAACTTAAGCTAAATAACATAACCTGAATTTCTTCTCACAGGTATTCTTTAAAATATCCTATCTGTACACTAAACTAAAACTCCAGTGTGGAAAGAATCCCAGGAATACTTATTCAGAAAGAGAATAAGGTAATTACCTATTTTTAAGTATGTTTGTATCATGTTCAGCTTGTGCCATTTCCAGAGTAAAGAGGGACTTTGTGCTTCAGCAGCTTTACCTAATGGAGTTAAGTATTTGAATATCAATATCCTAGATCCTTCTGGCATTTTAAATGTAGAACTTCACACAACAATTTTTATTTTAACCTAAGTTTTTCTAGACGTAAGTAAAGGATCTTAAATTAAGGTTAAAAACCAATTACTGAGTAGTTTTTCTTCTCATGAAGAACTGCTTAAGAAATCTCAGGCTAAAATGAAAGAGATCAGAATGCCTCAATAAAATTTCTTGTCATTGGCTTATCACTGTGTTCTCTTTGAAAGAAGAAAATGAAACAGTAGAAGTAATATGTATTACTGTAAAAAATTTCCACAGTATAGTGAGGCACTGAATTCCTTAAAGTCAGGGAATGTAGAGAAATATTTTAAAAGTATATATTTTTTGAGCCTATTTTGAGATGGCTCTTGTGTCTACAACATAATGGGCATTGTTTTCTTTTTAACTATGGCACATTTAGACTCTGATCAGAATACTGTTCAAATGAAAATGTAGTTATATGAAGAAATATATGAAGAATGTAGTTATATGAAGAAAGAACCAAGGTGTTCTCTGGCTATAAATTTCCCACATATTTCTAGTTTATTAAGCAAATTGTTGTTTTTTATTCAAAAAAATCTACTCCAAAATTACAGAGATTTAAGACCAATCTCTTCTTAATATAGTCTTCAGTTCAACAGAAAACTTTACTTTAGATTTTCAAAATTATTTGTTTCATCTTCAATTTCAGCTGTGAAGTGACTTGTTATTTTAATTATTAAAAATATCCTAAGCATGAGCAATTATATTAAAAAGTAAGCACATCAAGAGACTCAGAAATTAAAGATTAACTTCATAATATCTTACATTTAAAATTGTCCAATGATGATGAAGAACAACTGCTATTTTAGAGAGCCTGTTAACATGGAGGCAGTAAACCTTGATGGAGAAGCCACTGTGCTAAGAACACAGAAGAAAAAACTAATTAAATGAAAGGGAAAAATCAACCTTTCTGTCTCAAATACAGTAATGACACAAATAGTTTTTTCTAAAATGTGTAGGGGAATTTCAAAATGGCTAATATTTTGAGTGATCATGTGCAACATGCAATTGAATATGTGGAAATGACAAATATGAAGTGTGAAAAACATGCTCCCCTATATGAATGTGCTACACAATAATCACTGTACTGCTGTAAACACAAGCTGTGCCAAAACTGTGTCTAAAGGACATGGATACTTTATTGGTAATCGGTGTTTCTATTTCTTGAAAGAATCCTTTTCATGCATCGTTCAGGAAGATGGTTTTCTTTGGGCCTTGTTTTTCCCTGCTACACAAGCAGTGTGAGATTAGTGTGTGAGATATTAGTGAGAGAAATTCTGCTTGGGACCTTCTGCTAGGACCAAGGCAATTGATGATTATATGAAATGGCATAAGTGGCATCTACTTTTAAAAGGAAAAGAAATTCTGTATACAAATTAAGATCCACTCTTTGCCGTCAGCAAAGGCAAATCTGAAGGGTAGATTACAAATACCTAAATTACTGTCATGAACTACTGGAATTCAGCCACTGGCTTCATTCTGTAAAGGTAAGCACCAAAAATTTATTTTGCATATACACTGCAAGAAATATGCACAAATCTCTCTGATTAATATCGTTGTGAAGTCACATATGAGCTTGTACAGATAGATGCCCATAATGGTAAAGTTCATCATAGTCCAGAGTGCCCTGCACGGTAAGAGAAGGGTAATTATTTAGGGAAATGTCCCACATAATGTTCTTATTTGTTCATCAGGATTTTAACAAAGTCTTTTCCTCCTAAATGTAGCTGAACAACTGGAAGTGCAGAAAAAGTAAGGAAACATGGTACAATGAAATAAAAAAAAAAAAACAGACCTCAAACAATTACTATCCCACTTAGCAAATTAAAGGGAAGAAAATTAGAAGCAACATCACTGTCAAGTAATTTCAGTGATCAGTTTGGCATTATAATACCAACTCTTTTCTTTTTCCTAAGGAGAGAAAACATTAATAACAAAACAAATTTCAGAAAAATTAAGAGTACCAGAGTGTACCCTTTAGGATACCTATTCCTTTAAGATTATTTTATTTGGAATATATTTTAAACCAAGAAAATGTCAAATTCTGACTTTCAATAAAACATCTAAAGGACCTACAAAACCCTGAGGGCAGATTCTTAAAAACATTATCAACTTCATCAGAAGCTGCTGTACTGGCCTGAAAAGAATTAGAAGAGTGATGTCTAACAACAGTAGTGGTTCTCTTTGGAGAAATGGGCTCATCTGAGCTGTAGTTGTTGTTTTAGTCTAATTTTTTAACTGGCCTCTGCCCATGCAGCACCGTAACATTTCAGAAGTGTTGTGAGCTTTTTGTTCTGGGTTTGGAAAAGCTATAACACAATTATGTTAATATCCAACTGGCTGTTCTGAGACATCTGTGTTAGGGCTAGTGCTTCAAAGCTCCTTTCTTAGTCCTAGGGAGACTACCCTTTCTGAATTGAGCTACCCACTCTGAGTGACTGTTAGAGGTCAGATTAACCTGGATTTTTTAATGAATATATGGAGACTCCAAAAAGGCTACCTCATGTACAGACATTTACGATTTAAAGTCAGCTGAAATTACTCTTAATAACTTTAATATGATCTGTTCAGTTGCTTCCATGTGTCTCTCTTTCCTTGTTGCAAAGTTGGTAATTTGGTGCCATCTTGTCAAATAAACTTTTGCTTTTGATACTCAAAGGCTTTATGAAGAAAGGAGGTTTTGCCCTTATTTACAGAAGGAAAAAAGTGGATTCCCAACACTATAAAGATACAAACATGTCCTCTATCAAAATAAAAGATGTTGGAGTGCTTTTCTCCCTATGCAAAAGAAAAATTTTCACGTGTCAGGTAAAATGGTTGGGTTCAATTGTTGGCTTTCTATATTGACACATTGAACCTCCTTCTCTTGCTGACAAGGTGCATGTATTTGTCATGAACTGGAGCCTTTCCTAGAGAGGAAAGGAGATACCATCTTCTCCTCTAATGAACATTTATGCTTAAAAATGTGAGCTTCACTAGACAGTATTAACTAGAATATAGTGATTGCTGGTGGATGTCCATGTAATGGGTTAGAGAGATATGTTCATTCTCTCTGTAAGGAAGTGACCACCAAATGGTACATAAGAATTAGGAAAATTCATAACTAAAAAAAAAAAAGTTATTTATTTCTAATTAAAAAGTAATAGACTGTATACATAAAACAATGTTTAATTTTATAACTTGGTTGCCTTGGTTATGTTTTTTTCATAGTGGACATGCATTAGACCCAGTTCACTTTGGTACACATAATTTTGACATTTGCATAAAACTAATTTAAAAGTGGATAATCATACTTCTTAATTCTTCTAATTTTGACTTGTTAACTCTATTCCCTGGTGTTTTTTGAACTTTTTATTTGCTTATTGATCCGTGGTACAGCGAATTTTGTCTCACAACAAAAAGATGTGTCTTAAAATGAAATCACACCCATATGCCACTGAAGTAAAGCCTTATTAAGCAGAGAAATAGAACAATAGTCCATAACCTTTAACTGTTCTGGCTGATTCTATTGCAGCATTTTCTATGGCTGTTAGGACTAATGTTTCTCTACTTTCTCAGAACGTTTTTATAGTATTGATTTTATTATTATTATGCTCAATAAAATTTGAGTATTTTTTTTAACAAGCACATGCGATTTTTCCTGAATGATAGTCTCACAGGGAAAGGATACTTTAAGCATCTTTGAATGTGTAGCATACCAGTGAGATACAGAAAGTCTATTACATAGTCACTTCATTTCATTGTGTATTAGGCAGAGATAAGAGCCTTTTGTTTGATTCATTCTCTGCAAAGCCTTCCATCAAGATATAAATATTTTTTAAATAGGAATATCCACTTAGTAAATGAGATATCATCAACTTTCTTTACTGCAAACATTGCACTATTTATCTCTTTCTTTGGTAGTAGTAGTCAAAGCCCTACAACCCTAAGGAAATAAAATATGCATTTGACATGACAAGGGAAAGGGTTTGCACTGTCTGTAACCACAAAGATTTCTTTCTTTCATTTATTGTTTTGGGCACTTAGAAGGACTAAATTTGTAAAAATGACACAAATGGAGCCATAGATACAGACATTCTACAGACTGTCCCCTGAAAGTCAATCTACAGAAAAAAAGTGCACCTTTCTAAAATCTCTACAGAATTGTTATAATCTAATACTGTGCATTAAGAACAGAATCTAATAATAAAAACATGATTACTGCTGAATTTGCAATCCATGTGTCTGTGGAATTCCCATGATAACTTTATTGCTTCAAATGATATATGCATGCAGAAGCCGGGATTCAGTTGAATACAATTAAAATTCAAAGCACAGGTTGTTGTGGTTGTTCAGATCACACGCATCAGATGACTAAATGCAAGAGAAAGAGGATTACTTCAGTTAAAAGGATAGCATCATCACAGCAGCCAATATCTACTAAGTGGTCATTGAATTTTCACTGGAAATCTCAGTAATCTGTAGTTGCTCTTCAGAATCCAGAAATGAGGAGATTGCTTCAGACACCCTTGTAACATAGGGACTCTTCTCATGTATTTGGGACAGTAATCCCAGATTTTCATCCAGAACACTTTTTTCTTTACTTTAATGGGTTTACAATGGCAAAACAAGAGTCTGGGGATCCAGATCCTTGTATTTAGTTTCATAAGTGTTGACTGCTGATGTGTAGGTTGGTAGAGAAATCTAGAAATCTTAACATTTAACAAACAAAGCAAGTGTTCCTGACTGTTGCATTTTCTACACGTGCTCTCAAAGTTTGCACTGACAGTGGCTGCCAAAATAAAAGCAGAGTAATTTCATATAAAACAGCAATCCCTGAGGATTATTCACTGGAACCAAGAGACTTGGTTCACTTCCCAAAATAGCCTATGAGGATCCAAACTTACACTCTCTTTTGCTTTTACAAGAAAATAAATTTTGGCACAAGACAGAGAAAACAAATTTCTAGAGCTCACTGACGTGAACATTCTACTGCTGTTTTGGATTTTGAACCTGGGCTGATGTGGTTATGACTGCCAAATCAGACTTATTTTGGACAATGTATAGGAAAATGAAAAAATCTGATATTTGTGCTGTGATATTTCCCTAAAACATTCTCCTAGTTTCCAAATGTTTCATGGAATCTGAAACTATTCTTATGTGCTGCAAAAGATTTCTCCTCCATTGGTTTTCTCCATTTAACATGAATAATGTTATAGTTTCTGTAAAACACAGTAATTGTAAACTGGTAGAAAGAATGTCTTGCTTTGTTCATGTGAATCAGCCAGATTTCAGTTTCACTTAGTACTCCTCTGGTCTTTCAGTGGAAACCACAATGAACATTGTTCATCATTATTCATCTTCTCATAGCCACTCATGGTTTTGTAGTCTTTTGTCAAACCTCATTTTGGTATTTTTTTACCAATCTGATGAGTTTTAGTCTCCTTATGGAAATTATTCTATCCATTCTTTACTCCTTTCTGAATATTTTTCAGCATTACTAGTATTCACTCTGTATTCAAAACTGTAAATATATCATACAATTTACTGATGCTTTGCACTTTTTTTCCTCACTTTTATTTCTAATAATCTGTAAAGTTCTTTTTGGTTTTTTGATTACCATACATTTTTGTCAGTCTATCTTTATAATATCATTTTTATATTCTCCCCATTCTTAAGAGCAAATAGTAAGCTCAGAAGTCTGTCTCTGTATAGGTCAAATCAGAACTTTGCTTTCCCATGTCATTAATTTTACATTAAAATTTTACTGTACTCAATTTATGTCTTTATTTCCCAATCAGTATCAGAGTTCTTTTGTGAAACTTTCTGAACCCTGCATGTATTAATCCTGACTACTAAGGTCCATATTACTTGGAATGCCGCTTGCTGCAACCCCTTTTTCAGTTCACCCATAAATGTGATGAAGAAAAGGATTTCAATGCTGTGTCCTCCAGTCTGGAAATTAAACAATTCTGTTTCCTGTATTTTAATTTTGAATTCTGTATGTTCTATATATTCTATACACTTACTATGGTGAGATTTTTCATCACACTTTAACTTGATACTTACATGCTTTAAATAAAATTTTGCTGAGATTTACCCCACTAAGCCATGGACATAACTTTACAAATGTTAATTCTCTCATTGGTTTTATGATTCTTACAGTCACTGCTCCAGGCACTTTAACTTGAAAGGACACATTCACTTCTGCTGTTTAGTTCAATCTGTAATCTAATGTAGATCTCAATCCTATCTGCAAAAGATATTTTCAGGCTATGAAAATCGATGTCCATATGGTGTCAAACTCAGAAGATCAATCAGAGACACACTCCAGAAAAATCAGGAGAATTTCTTCTTCAGATTTTTCCATTACTTCCAGCAGCTATGAATTAATTATGATGAGCTCTATTCCTAGTCTCCACAGCTTTCCCCATGCTTTCACAGAGAACATACATACACTGCTCAAGCTTATGAGGTCCACAAGGTATTGAGGGGCCAAAAGCTGTGGTCAGTAACATCCCAGCTCATTTCTGAGTCTTACCCTCGCATATAAAAAAAGTCTAAACATACGTATTCTCCTTTTCATTTATTTGTTCTTACCTTTGAGCTTTTATTTAATGAAATCTCTGCTGTCACTCAATTTATTCCTAATTCAATTTAATGGATTATGAAGTAACACAAATAAGTCAAAGACTAAAATAAAGAAAGCTTACAAAAAGAAATCTGAAGACACAAACCACATATGACACTCAGAAAAAATAACTTTTAATGGGGTTTTTTTTGGGTTTTGGGGTTTTTTTTTATACACCAAGATGGAATAAATATTGATCTCTCTTGAGACTAGAAGACAGCATTAACTTAAGCCAGTGGAAATTTCTTATCTTTCTACATGTCTTTATAAACAGATTCATAGATAAAACATTCATTTAGCAGGTGCTTTGAGCATAAAACAATGAGATGTATAAATGAAACTATAAGAAAGATATATGTGGTTGTCTTAGAAAAACATTACAGTTGTCTGGCTGACAACTAAAGCATTCTCCAGCTGGAGAAGGTAGTTTTGGAGTCAGTTATCTTTGTTGTCCTCCCACCCCCAACACACCATGTCATTAATCACATCCATTTTCCTTTTATCAAGTGCCACTGTTGGTATTTGTTGCTGTTTAACACAACAAAATAATACCTTATTGTCCTTCAGTAAGTCTTCTTCTCATCCCTCTAGAAGAATTGTTTGAATGAAAAATGTTTCAGACTTGCTCCATCAGCAACTCACCTCTTCTTCATGGCATCAAAACCAGGACGGATTCAGTCAAAGATCTAATGGAGAAAACACTCATTGTGTTTCACATGTTTATAATTTTATGAGAAAAATGGCTTGGTTTTGAATTTTATACTATGTGAATTCCACTTGGAATTAGGTTCTTTCCTCCTTCAGTGAAAAGAGGATGAATAAGGATTAAAATCTTTAATGTAATGTGGGAAATATTAAGGCAGAGGTAATTTACATTACTTAAACCTTATACTTTACTCTGGCTAATTGCTAAGTTACTACATATCATTATTGTAAAGAAACCTAGAATGCTTAAAATTGTTTTTCTTAGTTCTTCTGATTATTCAAGTGGTCAGACATTAATAATGATGAGATTTAATATCACAAAGCCTTACTGTTATAAGTTTCTAATCAGAGAGCCTTGAAAAAAAAAGAAAAAAGTATTTTTCAAGTGACATCCACTTGTTACTTTCACTACATTCAAGTGCATATATAACATCATGTGCATTTTAAAAACACTTACTGTGATTTAGTGCAATTTTATAGTACAATGCTAATGTGCTAAAACTAAATTCAACTACTTTCTAAAATGAAGCATGGAATACTTTCTTTTCTTTGGAGTGATCTGATCTTTCTTCTACCTTACTTTTTAGTAAATTATAGTAAACATTAAGTATGCTACTGATGCCTTCATAGAAGTACTTATATGACACTTTCATTCTGTTTTTAGACTAATCTGACCTAATTATGAATGATGCAAAGATTATAAATGATTGGGTTGTCTTCCGAAAATGTAAATTGATTTTACACACTTTTTCTCCTGCTTCTTTCTAAAACAGACTTAATGTTCCAAGCTGAAACATCTGTTTTCAATAAAATCCTTATGAATTTTTCCCAGCAAGTGCACTTGTAATATGTAATTTCTCTTTTGTTTGCAGCTATTTCTATACTTTTTCCTTGTCTTTGACTTACAAAAGAAGAAGCTAAATCCCTTGTCCACCTGATATATTTCGATGTTTTCCTTGAGACGATAGACTTCAAAGCTCAGAGTAATGTGCAATAGCCATTCATGACTTGGGAAGAGATGTTCCCTTAGGAAACATTTAGCCCAAGTGGGATCTACCACTACAGCTGCAGGTCTGCACTCACCAGAAGTGTATAAATAATGGGGTTACATCTAAATTCCTTTGGCCTCACCTGATGTGGGGAAACCAATGTGCTACTCTGGAGCTTGTTACTGTGGGTGTTGTGTGTTGAGAGGTACAACAGAAAGCAAAGTCTTCTGTGTAAAGCAAACAGCACCTTGACTTGTTTTCCCATAGCACAGAGAAAATGCACAGAAATCTCTTCCAAGTTTTCTTGTTTCAGCCAATTTTACATTTCATGGAGAAAATTCAAGGGCAGCAGGTATTTCAGCTTAATTAGAAAAGGAAATGAGAGCTTTTTGGTTGCTCCATCTGATCATTTGCTGTGTCTCTGGGGCGGTCTTTGGCATATTTAAAACAGGACTAAGACATGTTTCTGACCCTTTTGCACAGAAAAGTCTTCCAAATCTTCTTGGTGCTCATGTCCACACCAAAGCTTATAAGTAAGCCAGGCAATGAGAAGACGTTGAGCTGAATGCAGTAGTGCGTGCACACAGACTTTTCAAAGGAACCTTAAAGTATAAACCTGAGAAAAAAGCAAAATGCAGCCTACTAGACAAACAAAATCTCAATTTAAATGTTCATTTTATTATTCTATACCAGCTTCCAGTGCAAGTAGCTATGCAAATAAAGCTCAGAAATAATTTACAGTAGCACCTGAAAGTGCCAATATTCCTTTTTTCGCATTTTATTTCTTCATGGCTTCCACTCCATGGCATCCACCCCGCCTCCCCAAAACTTTTTTAATAACCTAGATGCAGACTAAGTAGGCAGTTGCCTGGGGCTGTCACAGCTTTAATACTTACATTTCCTTTGAAAAGCTTAGCAGATCATTCTGTTGAGAGGAGCAAGGAAATATTTAGGGCATTCACTGAGCAGCAGCTGCTAATACCCCTTCCTTCCCTGTACAGTTCCAGAAGGATCAGCAAATTAGGTCTTTTGTCTCCTGCTTCTCCTCCCTCCCCACCTGCCCACCCTTAACATTATCAACTATTCAATCCAGCTATCCAACTCAACTCTCCCCCCAACTTTCCTATAGTAAACTTTAACAAAGCACTCTTAAAATGGGTAAATTTTACTTTTCTTATGCTTGTGAGAAGAGCTGACAAGACCCAGGTATGCATTCAGGTTTCCTGAAGACTTTCAGAATTTTGGGAAAGAGATAAAAAGAGAGCTTTTTCTTTTTTGTTTAAATTTCTCAGCATAGATTCTGCTCTGTTTTGGTTTTGTCCTGAGTAAATCAGAAGATTTCATTCTCCACGGCTACACTCCAGCAACCATCACAAACTAACATTTGTTCAAAATATTTTTATTTCCTGCTAATCAGTCCCAAATTGGTTAGTTTTTATTTATCACTCTATATTTATACTCTGTCATGTGCTTGTGATGTCGATTTCATCTGCATGACGCCACACAGTCCCGATCTTTATGGTGAACTACATTTTTTAAGACCTTTATCCACAAACATTCTTATAACATACTGTCATTTGCCAAATAGCTTGAATATAGTTTTTCCGCTGCTCTTCTTTGCATGTCTAAAAAGAAAATTGAGGAAATAAGATATTTTAAAAAGTAGATCAGCTGACAAACAAAATGTCAACAAGTGATTTATTGCAATTTTCTGGAAAAAGCCAGAAATTGCAGTCTTGGAAATTTTGACTATTGCTTGCATTAAAATTTAGTCATAATCTATAGAAAATTTAAGACAGTTTCATTACATTACTGAGATACTTTCTTAAACAAAATGTTTAAAGTTCAATTTTTATAACAGCACAGTGTATAGTATGAATGGATTATCATTGCCACTCATTCATACAACAACCACCTGTTACATTTTCTTGTGTTGTATCTAAATTTCAGGAATTAGAGAATTCGTAATTTCTGGAAGTGACTGAAATGTCACGTCCCCATGAAAAGTAAGATAGTGATCAAAGCTGGAGGCAAGAGCTGGTTTAGTTGACATTTTTTATATTTTTTAATTTCCTTTTGTTATTTTTTATTTTCCTTTTTATATCTTTATATTTTTAACTTTATTTTTCAATAAATTAAAAATACGTTCTGCAGTTATGCACCACATTTCCTTTCAATGTAACTCACTTTTATTGTGATTAGAATTTTTCATTGTGTTAATGTTTTTTTACTTAGAACCATGTTAATTGTATCATCTAGTTTCAATTAGCTCTAATAGAGTGCATGTATAACTTCAGAGTCTATTGTGCATATCCTCACATTGATGGGAAAATGGAGTAAAAGCTATTATTTTGATGTCCTGATAAATTATGTTCCATATTATGTTAAATTAACAAAATGCATGACTAATGTCCCATGTATGCATGAGCTGTGACAGCATTTCTGTGTGTTAATAAGTCTGGCTTAAGAGCACTGGTTGATGTCCAGTTCCTTTTTTTTTTTTTTTTTTTATAATGGTAAATGCAAATTAAGTCCACATCTCATTATATTTAGTAATTTTCTTCTAAATATTCAAATCTAGTCATTGTTGTTGGCAACCTTTATACCGTAGCTCTCCACACTAAATTAAAAATAATAATAAAAATAAAGTAATGATTATATCTGGATTAGAGCCTGAAGATAGTTGTTCTCTCTGAAAGCACATTGCAAAATTGTGCATAAACAAATTAGTTTAGTGCTACAGGCAGCATTTGTTTGAAGCACAGTGGATTTGGAGTTATTGAATTTGTTTGCAAACTTCACCAGTATTCAAACCAACAAAGAGGTTTTTCTGTGCAATTGAACATAAGTATCAGAAAATTCTGTAACCATTTTGTTATAAAAAGAAAAACCTTAGTTTTTGCAGCTGTGAGATACTACTGAGACTAAGGGCATGGAAGGGGGCCAGGGCCACTGATAGTATAAGGGTATGGCTGGCTGAAATCCAGCAATTTTAAAAGTGGTTTAGGGATCCTCCCATTGTGCAAACTGATCTGTTGTCTACCACCAGTCCTCAGAGAATGGTAATGCTTTTCTTAGGCAGAGTACAGCTGGAAACTTTGCCTCTTTCTCTTGTGAATCTGAGATCATAGAATTATGGAATCAATAGAATAGTCTGGGTTGGAAGGGACCTTGAAGATCACCTAGTTCCAACCCCCCTGCTGTGGATAGGGATATCTTTCACTAGAACAGATTTCTCAGAGCTCCATCCAGCCTGACTTTGAACAACTCCAGGGGTGTGGCAGGGCATCCACAGATTCTCTTGGTAACCTGCCGCAGTGCCTCACCACCCTCACAGTAAAGAATTTTTGCGTTCTTCCATGCCTGGATAGTACTTGGTTTGCAGAAGTATCACATGTAGGTATGAGTTCATAAAGTGGTGGTCACAGCCTGGACTCCTCAGAGATAACTCTGGACCCAGAGATGATGTACATACAAATGTAGTTAGTCCAAGGCAGATATCACATATTGTGTCTGGAATATTTGGTTTCTAGAGAGAAAATAGTATTGTCCTTAATGTGTTTCTGGGTTCAGGATCATAATTTATTGGTATTCTCTTGTTTTGCAGAGATTGCAGTCTTAGATGTTCTCAAAATATTTCCTAACTCCTGGGGGCCCTGTGCAGTAAAGAAGTGGAAGCAGAGGACAACCTCATTGATCTGAGAGGCAGATTATTTCTTGGACTGATGGGGGACTGTACTGAATCTTTGCCTGCAGAGAAGAAGCACCTAGGCTTTTCTGCTGGAGCGAGTGAATATAAAAGCAGGGCATTTTGCACAAGCTGAAAACAGTGCTTTGAATCTACAGCTGAATCCATCCTAAGTACAATGTAGATGAGAGGCTGATGTGGTGGGTACAGTATGGTTGAGAGGCAGTGCCCCTGTGATTGTGGCATAGGATACCATAGAATAGAAATTTATTTTGAACTGCATTTTTCATTCCAGTATTGTGTCAGACAAAACACTGCTTCCTTTATGGTGCAGTAGACATGCTCACTCTGCTTCAAAGAATATTTGTGATCCAAACATCCTAGGTATGTCATATATTTGAAAGACATAAAAAAATTCATACTGCTTTGCCTTGACAATAGCTATTTGACAATACTGAAGGAGACTGTTTAGGCTACAGCCCTTCATGCACTCCTGTTGAGACTGTTCAAACCATGTCTGAATATCTGATGGCTGGACAATAACATAGAGTGATTGAATTACACCTATCTAACATTAATAAAGATTGTAAGTAAGTGCTGCTGCTATTAATCCCAAAATATGAGGACAATTGTACATGTATCTTCCCCAAAAGGCTTGTCTTTGAGACATCTTCATAGTTGATTGGCAAATTATGAATAAATAAGCAAATTGAATTAGACAGAATAACACTTCACTGGCCATTCTTAACCTTTTTATTTCATGTCAATTTTATTCTAAAGAATATAAAATAGTAAACAGAAGAAAAAAAAAGATAAGAATACGGATTATTCTTTGGACAAGTATCCCAAAGAAAAAACCTCTTCACTTAAAGAAAAAGTGAAGAGGTGTAGTTTATTTCAGAGTTGAAATTTGACTATTTGACAAAGATGGAACCTCTGAAGAGCTTTTTTGGTGAAAACTGTAATTGAAGCAGACAATGAATGAGACAGGGTTTACTGAGACTCATTACCTACATCACATGCCCTGCATTATTGTTACTGCTCCTAATTTTAAGAGCTTTCCTCAAAAGGAACATATATAGTTTTCCAAGAAGTCTTTTCTTCCCAGTCTGCTTCAGTGTCTAAACATTACCTAGGTATGGACTCATCACCTTTATCTAAAGAAAAGTAGATCTCTAGAGGGACTGTATCAACTCCTACTAAAATACAAAGCTAAGAATAACTGGTCTCCAAAGATGTAATTTCTCGTCATAGGCTTTAGAAGAAACCCAAGGTGATTAATGACTTATATTTATTTGTCTTTTGAGATAAGACCATTGCTCTGTTTTCATTTGAGATTTCTCTGCATATGAAGGGAAAAATAGGTTAAGTGTAATAGTAGGTTTGATTCTGTACCTTTGAAATTCTGTGATCAACTACTAGATACACAGTCCCAAATAATAGCAGAAGTAATGGCTCTATTTTTATTCCAGGAAATGGATATTGAGATAAGAATGAACAAATTTGTTCATTTTGTTTTAGGCTGTTCTGGGAGGGAACATTTTTCAGTGTATAAATTCTGGTATGCTTCTAAGCAAAAAAACTATTATATTTTTATAACAAATAGACCACCTTCTCCCCCTTCCATTGTAACTTCTTTTAAATATGTTTAGAATTCTAGTAATGAACATCTTTGATTTGAAAAGCTGTGATAGATCCCAAGTATATGGACTGGGATTATCTACAAGGGTGAAAAGGAGGGCAAAATTTTCTTTCTCAAAGATTACAGACCTATGTTTTTGTTGGACTAAGTTTTTGGAAACAATTATTGTAACTAAATTGAGAAACCATACACAGATTTCATTTAAATACTATGAGACATTAAGGTATTCCAGAGAGAGACATGCAAAGTTATTTGTCTGTATTGAAAATCACATCTAAATAGACCAAATCTGAAGACATTTAGATGAAATACACATCTCTGGTACGTAGTTCACCTGTAAAATATAGGTTATCATATATAACCTATAATTTTTAGAGTTGCACATTAAAAGGGTTTTGCATCTACTTTATTCCCCAAACTCATTGTTTCTTTACATGTGAATCCACACAGGAGTCCTTGAAATAATTTTGAATACTTCTATTTTATTCCCATATTATTTCTTTTAGTGCTCTACATCTATTAATGTGATGAACTTTCTTCCTCCTTTTCAAATAATTTTTGTTTATTTTATTAAAAAACCTACTTTCTTGGTGAAGCATCAAATATCTATCACAGAAAAAAATTAGATGCTTTATAATCACAGTCCAGAGCTTAAGAAGTAGTGAGACCGTTATGCTGAAATCAAGAACTGCTTTGTTTTTCTTCCTTTTTATTTCACTGTCAAATCTTATTGGAGTCAGAACTTCCTAAATGCTGGTCTACAAACCTATTTTACACTGATTTAAAATTACATATTGCACTCTATGGTGCTAATCCAATTTTACGGTCTTATGCTTTTTATAGGTGCAATGATGTGATTTAGGTTAAAGTGCATTAAAATTCTGATTATGTCGAAAGTTGTGACAGATCAGGCAAGGACATGAAAAGGGAATTCTTCAGGGCAGAAAGGACAGTCTTATCTGATATAGATGAACCAGATACATAACAAATATTTAATGTTTTTTTTTTTAATAGAAATCTTCACAGCTGTATAAGAACTCTTTCACTAGAAGCCTTTCATAAAAAGCAGTCCCATATGACTTCTTATATTTCAAAAGTCTGGAGTTTGAGAAGTGATAGCTCCCCTCCACAAGCAGAAGTAAATTATATCCAAAATAAATAATTCAAATCTTATTTATATGTATGAAATGGAAAGAGAGGAGTTCAAGTCAATTGGCAGCAAGCTTTGTTCAGCATCAAAACTGGTAAATCAAGGAAACCAGTTGCAAATTCTGTATTGGTAAGGACATTTCTTTTGATCTGTTTGTTCTGTATACATGCATAAGTCCTCTGAGCAAGAACTGTGAATTTCTGCAGGTACCCAACTCAGTGCATCTTTTAAATGATGCTTTTACAGAAATAGTGTTCTTTGAACACCTGTTATGAAGACAAATTTTAGATTAGTAATTTTCTTTATTATATTCTAGAGAAAACTTTGCTTTAAAAAATTTCTTGGGTAATGTTTTAATAGATAAAGACAAGATTTTCTACCTTGCATTTGAACAGCTGCAGAAAAATGTGCACAAATTCTTTTGTGGTCAGATTGTTCCTTCTATTGCCAGATGAATATAAATGTTCAATATTTTAATTGCCATTAGAATACTAATTTTTTTTTAGTCATACATATGCTCCATAAATAGAATCATCCATCCTTTTAACTATGGGCGCACCTTGGTATGTTCTAGAAATGCAGTAGAATAGTATCTTTCCTCAATTACTGTCCTGAATCAACCCCTGTGACTGAAGGTATTTTTCTGATCTTTTTGGAATTCTTCCTGTTTGTCTCATCTCAGGAAATGCATTTTACCACTCCCTCCCTCAAAATCAGTGACCTAGGGACATTTTTCTGTTCAGTCATTCATCTGTCTGAGAAGAACTGAAACTGCTAGACACAACAGAGTGGGAGGAATTCTGATGCTGGTGAAGTGATTTCCTATATTTTTTCTACAGTTAGCAGCTCAGTTTTCTCAGATAGGCCACAGGAAGCAGTTATTTAAATTCATTTCCACTCTTATTTTTTTTGGTAGCACATTGTCATTGTTAGTTCTCTGCCTTTTCTGATACTAAGTAACTTGAAATTCTCATGCTAATTCTTTGACTGGCTTATAATAGAGGTAGCTTTGAGTCTGCTTCTCTTTTGGGTTCCCGCAAGCAAATGTCCTTTATGCTTTATTAGTTTCTTTCTGGGAAATGTACTGGTGAAATGAGTTAGAAGTGTGTTGATGTTAGCATTGCCATCACGTACAAGTTTATTAGTGTGTGCTATCCACCATGTGCATTGATCCAGGACCTCCCTGCAGTAACATAGTTGTTTGTTTCAAAATTAATTCATAGTTTGGAAGAGGGAACATGGCAAAGACTGCAGAAACATGGCAGGTTTGAAAGGACTGGCCTGAAATAAAAAGGGTAATAAGGAAATAACCCGAGCAATTCAGAGGACAGGAAAAAGGCAGAAGGGTAACTTTTGCAAAATTTCTGAATTCCTGTTCAAAGCCAAACTGAAGTTTAAGAGTTTTTGGAGCATTTTGCTGGTTTGCTTTCATGGTGGATAAAACCTTGTCACTAAAACCTATGCTTCTGCAAGGCCAAAACCTATGGTCACAAGGCTAGGGAATTGTGTGAGATTATATTCCAGCACATTTTTGTTGGATTGGAAGAACCTAGACCCCCTCTGAGACTCTCAGAGGGAGAAAAGAATGTAGAAATTGAGTTAAAGCCTTTATAGAAATAAAAATATATTAAACCACATAAATATAAAGTAGAAGTGTAAGTTTTAGTGTTAAGTAAGTTAGATTTAAGCTTAAGTAAGTAGAAACACATTTTAAGTGCCTTAGCAGGGTAAAAAGTATCCTAAGACCAAGTTAAAAGTTCAGTACTTCCTTAGACATAACTAAAACATAGCAGAATGTTGTTTTGCATTCCTAGACAGAACAATGAATGTAGACAGAACAATGTGTGTAAATATATGTAAAGATGTGTAAGAACTGACACTGCATTTCACATTTTTAAAGTTTAATTTTAATAAGTGCTAAGAGGATCTTTTAGAATCACATTTTCAGCTGATTGGACAATTTAGGTTTAAAAGCCCCCATCTGGAGCCTGCTTTTTCGTTCTGCTTACTTTCACTTGCTTTTGCTTTACTTCACACACACACAGAAAAGAAGAAAAGAAGGCTACAAGAACTCCATCTGCCATCCAAGACTTTGTCCCAAAGAGGCCTCGAGAACCCTTGCTTGAGGCACGGCCAGAAAATTTTAGAACGAGCCCTTTAGCATTCCGGACTTTCGCCTTCCAACTCATGCATTCATACAATAAACAGCTTCATAGCATCAACTCCTGCTCTCATCTATTTGAAAATCCCTAAACAACTCGACACATTTTACCTGATGAAAAGATTACATCTTATTATCCTTCGTGTCATACTCATGCCCTGCTTATTCTCTTAGTCACTTATTTCAAGAATAAATCAGAAGTCTCTCCTGAATTCGAGACGAGTCTAAAGAATAAGATCTGCTGCTGCTGAAGTTTGTGAGTAAAAAGCATTAGAATTCTGGCAAAACTGTATTCCTGCAATGAGAAATGGTTGGTTGAAAATTTTCTCTGTCTCATAAAGTCATTGCTTCAGACTACATGGAAAAATAAATTGAACTTGTCATTACAGAATTCTGCATTGAAGGAATTAAACCAAGTATATATATGCATAGTACCACATTCACTTTGTGAGAACCCAAGTCTGATTTTTAAAGAAGCTGAATATTCACATTTTATAAGTAAATAAAATGTAAATGATGTGATATCTGAACATTGTACATGAAGAAAATCTACGAAGTACCTGTGTGTTAGCTGGCACTTGAACTGTCTGGTTCTTACTTGCATTTTGTAACACTTTACCTTCTTATTTTAATAACATTTCTTCCTTCAGTATGGAATCATAGAATATCCTGAGTTGGAAGACACCTTCAAGGGCCGTCAAAGCCCAACTCCAGGCCTTGCACAGAACTGCCCTAGGAATTCCACCATGTGCCTCAAAGGATTGTCCAAGCACTTGAACTCTGTCAGGCTTGGTGCTGTGAAGAAAATCCATTCATTTGAAAAGAAAGTTATGTTATATTTTAAAGGTGAATTAAAATTGTTTTAATAAAAATAAAATTAAATGTAAGTTAATCCAATCTCAGGGTTTTCACCTTTTGTTATAAGACCAAGGATGTGCCACAAGTACATCTAAGAATTTAGACAAGATTTGTGTCAAGGACACCCACATATTTGAACTAGCACACACTGTGAAGTAATTGACTATTATTATGCAGTAGGTTGATTCTTTGAATGTTCTTGGTATTTTGGGGTATGGTGAGGTCTATAATATTTATTATAGTGGTTTTCAGCAGAAGAAAATATGGAAACTATTCTTTAAAAAGGCATTCAATTTGTTGTATTACGCAGAGACACTTTGCAAGAGTGTTGATGGTGTAATTTACACACAGAATGAAGCAGGCTTCTGCTATGCTCTTCATCTATGAAGGAATCCTAAGAACACATGGTCCCAACTCACCTTATAGGAGAGTCCAAACTCAGAACCAGATAGATTTTATTTATACTCTTCGACACTGTTCATTTTCTTGAGAGGCCTTTCCCACACCATTCATAGTATTTGTTATGTGCAGGTATGTGCAGTTAGGCAAAATCTGTGAAGGTTTTAGTTCAATGGGGATGTCTTGGGAAACTCATATTTCATCATTTTTCTCCAGACACCAAAGACAATGGAAAACTAAATACCATTTTGGTTGTGTGTAGCACTGTAAGTCATTCCAAGATAGTCACTTGAAAATGTCAGCATTACAGTTAACACATACTGTGAGTGAAACCATTCTTGTTAGGGACCAGTTAAACCACACCTTAATACTAAATTTCCTTCATTTATCATCTCACTGCAATCTTCAGACTTAAAAAAGAAGAATCCACTCTATGGCTTTGACATCCAAATGATCTCAACCATTTGGAAAATAATGGTTTGGAAAATGAACATCTACGGTTTGAAAAACATACTTCTTGTGAAACTATATTTGTTATTCAATACAGAAGAAAGTTTGGGTTTAGAGCTTTTCATACAAAGAAATGCATTAACACTAGTACTGAACAGTCTTCTAGGAAATCAAAATATTTTCATGAACCACACATAAAACATTATAAAAGATACCTTTATAATGATATTATATTTATGAAGGATTTTCTCAAAAGACATGCATATGTAAATAAAAAAACTCTGTGAGCAGCGCACAGAAAAGACTTGCAAAATTATATTTGGTGTTCAGTTCATAGTAAAAGTGATTAATTTCCTAAGATGATGATTACTGACATAATACATGACAGTCCAATTACACCTTAGCATTTATGATGTCTTCCTTATAGTTTCTCACACTGTATTTCAAAAGTGCTAGATATATTTATATATATAAACTAATTTAAAGTAAATTCTGTCATGGAGATTAGGAGAACAAAGACAGTCTTTGTCTTTCATAGGAAATTTGGCAATAGAAGCTATAACTCAAATGAAAATAATTATTTCATTCAAGAATTCCTGTAATATCAAAGAGCACTTTAGCCCACAGAAATTAGAGATATTAAACCTAAATCATTGCCCAGGTTTTTGCAATGCAAATTCACTTCTGGGCACATTTTTAAATGGCATATAATATTTCCTCCAAATTGTATTAGATAAAGTCATGGACTATTACACTGTTGTCATTCAGCTCATTTTGATGAAAAAGCAATTACTTATGGCAGATTAATGCAAAGACTGGCCATAATCACAGTAGGTTAGGTTGAGAGTTTATTAGAAAAACACAAGCCATTTAAATTAACCCAAATGACCAGCATGTCAGTTCAAAAGAAACATGTGCTTTAATTTGTTAAACTGTAACCTTTGCTATATTAGAAAAATACTTTGACACAAACACTTTACAAATGTCAGCAGAAAATCCATACTCCATTTCTTCACATTGGTTTTGTGACACAGTGTTTGCTGATATTCGTCAAGGGATAAGTTACGATTGATTTCCTTCCACCCTTACTCTTTTCTCTTGTATTATGGGGAATTAAAGGGCAAAAATGACCTGTTGTTTTTTTTTTTGTTTTTTTTTTTTTTTTCCCAGACTATTCATATGGATATGCTACCATAGGTAAACTTAACTGATGCCTGGAACTTAAAGGTCAACAGAATCTCTCAAAAAAGCCTTCAACGGTAACAGTTAGAGAAGGCCAGAGCATACCAAGACTGAAGAGCAAAAGTAATGAAGAAAACAGGAGAATGTATCTGAAAATAACTTGATTTAAAGAATCCTTACTATTTCTTGCTTTAGGATAGAATCTATTAATTTTCCTAACTCCTTCTATCTATCCCTCTCAAAAACTCTTGTCATGGTACTTAAAGATTGTATTTATAAACTGGAGTTTTGTTCCCCTGTTGAAATAATATTCTCCTTTTGCTAATGTATTTTGAATTGGATGGGAAGGTATGATAAAGACACTTTGGAAACACCCTTAAAGCCAAGTCCTGTGAATGACCCAAGCACAGGAGTTGCTTCATTTCTACTCCTATACTTCCAAATACCTGACCAATAAACATAAGCATATATTATGACCCATCACAGAGGAGGACTAACTATGGTTCTTCTTAATAGATCCCTTGGGGTGGATTGGGATGAAGCAACACTGAATGACTGGTGTGTATATATATACACACACACATAGATATATTTATATATGGTGGGTTTATTTAATAGCAACTTGGTTGCAATGGAAAGAAACTCTGTAGCCATTTTGGTTATTGGGTTATAATCTATAGTAATATAGTAATACAAAAGTATAAAAATACCTGTTAAGAAAATATATAAGGAAAAGAAAGAAAAAGAAGGGATAAGAGTAGATAGTGGAGATAAAAGATATCGCTGCCTGTGGATTCAGAGACAAGACTTGATTGTTGCAGTTTTGATGTCCGTTGTTTGAAGTGATGGTCACAGTCTTGATCCATTGCAGGTGGGGAAAGCCCATGAAAAAAAGGTTTAGTGGGCAATATATGCTCAGATTCAGGTAGGAGTGCCCAAGTATCTTCTCTGGGGGGGAATTTTGTGCTGTCTCACACAGCACTGTGGATCAGGCATGGTCTTCTGGTAAAAGGCCCCAGAAATGAGTCTGGGGGCACTTCAGAAGTCTTTGATAGTTCATGACCCCTTGACATGCCCCATGTTTCTTTTGCTGGTGTAGTTGAGCCAGATATGCCTTATGAAAAGGAATGGATACCTTACGAACTACATATGAATGTCCCCAGGGATGGGGGTGGATTTTTACACCTGAGCCTCATCAGGAGGGAGGATATTGGCATGATAAAAAACATAATCATCTACTTATCAGCCTTTTCCCTTATCAGACTCAAAACACATCTTGGTGCCAAATAATGGTCAATTTGTCTTGGTCATCCTCTGGTGACCCCTGCTGCACCTGGGCTGTTCTTATTCAGATCAGAGGCTTCACCACCAAATCCCCACCCCTTCTCCCCTTCAATTGTGTGGTGAGGACCTGGCCTGAGAAAAGCATCTACTGCTTTTGAAAATGGCTGTTTGACTCATGAACTTTTAAGATTTCAGTCTCTCACGGAATATGTATAAATACATGTATGCACATGTATTTTACGCATATGTGTATTGTCTTTACATGTACATTTTAGGTGGCTTATTGTGCTGTTTGAGAGCTGTTTTTCTCGGAGAAAGCTTTTAAGAAGCTATAAATGGTTTTGTTGATGCTATATCAAGGCACTACAATAAAGAAAATTACTCTCTTTCACAGCATAGCAGATACAAATCAACAAAGCTGTGAATTTCATGTGAATGTGGGCCTTACATATTTACTTTTTTATAGTCCTTTAGTCTCCAAGAAGCAATGTAATCAAAATGAATACTCAGAGAAGATATCTCAACACAGACACTTCCAGACTTAGCAAAATTTCATTGATTCAAATGGAATAATACCTTATTAATCCAGGACAGTTTCTGGAACGGTTACATAGATGTTTTGTCTCAAGAGTATTTTTCTTTCCTCTGTTAAAAAATATGAGCATTCTGAGTAACAGATGAGGTAGATGGATAAATAAGTTTTTGATTCAAAGATGAAAGGAGTAAAATGTATTTAAAAAAAAAAAACACGCTAACAAATGAATACTGTATATATATCTAAAATAACTAATGAGAATGAGGAGACAGATTATTTAGAAGATAGTTATGCTGAGATGTGTTATGTTCTGCAGCATTTGAGGGGAAAGGTGGAAATGATCAGTCGCCTCTAAAAATTGCTAGAAATTAGTAGCATGGGTTCTACACTAGCCTTTCCTGACATACAAACCTCATGCTAATATGTATGGTCCTTACTGATTTTTTGAGAAAGCAGTCATATGTTCTGTCTTTGTATGTGATTTAACAAATTATTTGACTGTGTTGAACATAGACCATTATTAGGAAACAAAATAAAAAAATTTCTTTCTGCTGATGTATACATAATCAAAGGAATGTAGCATCTAAAGCCATTTGTGATGGGATAAACCAAAGGGATTCCCACTCACTGCATGGAATACTTTTTCTATGCAGGAATAAAAGGAAGAAAATATAATGTAATAGATACAGTTTTTAAGGAATCTGGAGATCATTTTTTTTAAAAAAATATGATCCATTGGTTTTCAAAACCATAAAGATAATATCACTTTTATTTGAGACATCAAAATTCTGCATTTTTAATGCCATTATTCTCAATGTAAAGTGATAAGGCACTCAACAAAATGAAGAAATCCTCACTGAAAAGAAAGAAAAAAATGTTTCTTTCTTTGAAATAGAAAGTGACATAAGAAGTTCTAATGCTCTTTTCAAGAGGGCAGTGGACCTTTGTAAAAGTTTACTTAGGTTGAAAGACCAAGTAGCTAAAGTATTTATTTCCTAGGATGTATATTACCATATTGCTTAATAGATGTCAGTGATGTGATACTGGAACCTTTTTGATTAAGCTCCTGTTGAACTTCAGGCTGAATTAATCAACAGTCTGTACAATTAAAATTTTAGATTATTTAAGAAGTCTTCAGAAGCACAGACATTATAATATGAGATAATTGTCGTTGTTATGAAAGAGTCTGCTAAATCCACTGGGAATGTTCATCAGCATCCTGTAATCAGCAGCTGCAGAGAATTCTTAATTGCGGTTATTTAGGTGACACGTTGATGCAGTAGTAGTGGTGGTGAAAGCAGAAAAGCTGCATGGTAGTCATGTGAGAGGATATTAAAATGAATGTACATCAATGTAGAATGCCTGATTATGTGGCTGTTTATACTAATTTATCTTACTATTAAATTGCAGTGCTCAGTATAAAAGACTATTGGATTTATATTTTTTCCTATCTTTGATATTTAGTCAAAGGAGAAAATATTATGCCATATTTGACTGTCCAGAATTAAATGTTCATGGTCTATCTAAACAGTTTGAATGGATAAACTGTACAGAAGAAAATGAAGCAAAAATATGGATAATTCTGTAACTCTAAGACAACTCTTTTATGTTTTTTAACATAATTTTCTGACTAGATTAGGTGTCAAAACTGGTCTGTAAGAAATTTTGAATGTACATTTTTGTATATTCATTAATGTTGTGTAGTTAAATTCATATAGCTTAGTGAACATCATTGCTTTGGCTTCCTACTTAATTCCACCTGGAGTTGAGATGTTTAAAGAATTAGGCTCATCAGACAGTACTAAGTTTGGATTTAACTTAGGAAATTCTTAAAATTTACATATTACATCCATAAATGAACAAAATTATTTATATCCCACTTTTCATACAACAAAAATAAATTTCTACTTTGATAAAAATCAATATCTTAGTATTAAATTTGGGCTCCATATGAAATCAGTGTTAAATATATGCAATCTAAGAATATTTTATATTTTTATGTACTTTTCAAAATCCCATTTCACATTTAATTATTTTAATGATGTTGATGTATGACTTAAATTTTATAATAAATTGTACATGTAGTTAAAAAGGAACTGGTAACTAAATGTGAAAATTCCTGACCACCATAAATAATAGGGCTATTGATTCACTGGCATGATATTATGTGTGCATCAGGTGACATTTTTCAAGAATTTAAAAAACTGTTGATGCTAAAATTGAAACACTGCAAATGTCATGACTCTCAAGTGCTTTCTTTTATTTTAAAGAAAAAGTAGATAATTTGTAAGAAATTTACTGAAATATTAAACTTTTTCTAGGTGTTTTCTTTAAAGAAAAAAAGGTTTCCATTTCATTCGAAACAAATGATGTTTTTCTATATTTGCATATTCAACTCAGTCTCTAGGAGAATTTTTTTCTTCCGCTTTCATATGATTAACTTTCTGAAGGTCTTAATCTACCATCTGCATGCAGACTATCTGAGCATCTGAAGCTGAGAATGCAAAGTGACATTTTCTCAAAAGGTATTAATTGCATGCAACATATTGCAGGAGAAACAGGGAAAGCTTCAACCTCTCCCTGCCATTTTGAGTATCTACAGAAATATAATTAGAAAAAGTACCTGAGTAGTAAAATAATTCTGACTGATCAGAACCTTTAACTCTAGTCTTTACCTCTAGATTTTATTTAATTTTTTTTCATTGAAATAAAAAAATTTAGTGGCTTACTGATTTTACATTGCAGTTCAAAATTCAAATTTTCTTATCTAAAATTAAAATTCAAGCTTTTCTTCCTGGGTAAGCTCTCAGTGCATAAAAGAATGAGAAAGACAGAGAGAGCAGGGGATTTATTTATTTGCTCTGTGCATTCATTCTTTACGTTGGAAAAAAAAACTTTAGGATGAGGATGGAACCATGAAGATAGGGTTCATGTGTGTAGTGACAGATATGTTTTGTTCCTCTGTCCAAATTGAGAGAGAAAGCTGCTCCATACATCGCAGAATCCCATAATCACAAAATGACTGTGGTTGGAAGGGACCTTTAGAGGCCATCTGGACCAACCACTTACTCAAGAAGGATCACCTGGAGGTTGTTTCCCAGGATCTTGTCCAGGTGGCTTTTGAGTAACTCCAAGGACTGGGACTCCACAACCCTCCTGAGCAACCTATTCTAGTATTCAGTCATCTTCACAGTAAAGAAAAAGTGTCTCCTGAAGTTCAGAGAGAACCTCTAGTGTTCAATTTTTGCCCTTTTCCTCTTGTCCTGTCACAGGATACTACTGAAAAGATCCTGACTCAGTCCTCTTGCCTCTGTCCACCCTTCAGGTGTTAATACATTGATGATATCCCCCAAGGGCTTTCTCTTCTCCTAGCTGAACAGTCCCAATACTCCTGGCTTTTCCTCATAGGAGAGATGCTCCTGTCCCTTAACTATCTTTGTGTCCTTACATTGAATTCTATCTGCTGTGTTCATGTCTGTTTTGTTCTGGGGAACCCAGAACCAGATGCAATATTCCGAATTTGGCCTCAGCACTGTGAATGGAGGGGAAGGGACATCCCCCTTGACCTGCTGGCAACACCTCTAAGGAAGCCCAGGACACCATTGGGCTTCTGTGCTGCCAGGACACATTGGTAGCCCATGTTCCATTCTGGTACCAACCAGGATCCCCCAGGGTCCTATTCTGCCAGATGGGTGGCCTCCAACATGTATTGGTCCATGGTGATTTTTCTTCTAGGTAAAGGATTTTTACTTTTCTTTGTGACTTTCATGAGTTTCCTTCCTATCTGCTAATTTCTCCAGCCTTTTGAGGACCCACTGGATGGCAGCACAGCCCTCTGGCAAATTGACTTCTCCCAGTTTTGGGTCATTAGAACACTTGATGAGGGCACACTCTGCCTTACCATCCCCACCCTTATGAAGATGTTTAAACAGGATTTCACCCACTATCAGCCCTAGGGTACACCGCTAGTGTGGCTTCCAACTAGGCTCTGTGCTACTGATCACCACCCCTTTTTTGATTTTGTAATCCCTTTTTGTCACATCATCAGTGACTTTTTCTCAGAGACCCTGTCTGCCACTCCCTCACAGTACTGTTGATTACTCTTCCTTTTCCATCATTCTTAGTTTAAATCTCTGATGATGATAGAACCCTCATGGACCTCAAAACCTCATGGACAGACCTGTCCTATTAATGCTCTTCTGATACACTTTATTGATTATGTCAGGATTGAGGAAAACACCACATGAGCCTTCAGACCCTTGACTACGAGCCTCAGAGCTCTGGTAGTGTCTTTTGATGCTGTCCACTTTTTCTTTGTCAGTATCCTCTGTGCCCACATGGAATAAAAGTAGGCTATAACAGTCAAAGGAATTAACCTAGGCAGGCAAAAAAACATGAGATAATTGATTGAGTTGACTAATAGGTGCCTCTGTCCCTTGCAGAAGGGAGTTACATGCATGACTCCTCTTCAAATTTGAGAGGAACTATTCTATGTGGTGACACTTGAGTAGATAGGTAAGTATACAATATAAATGAAAATATTCTTAAGGTGTCTTAAAAATTACTTTTGTATTCTGTTATTTCATTTCCCCAGTGTATTATGACTGCTTTTAGGGAGTTGTAGTGATGTAGGAAAATCTACTAAACTAAATATACTAATCCTTTATCTCTATGAGCTCTCTGACTATGGCATCAATGTTACTGAAGGGTCAGAGCAGAAAAGCAATGTTCTGAGCAGACTCTGTCTAAATCTGTGTATAAGAGAATAAAAGCACCAGGAAAAGACTGGAACTTTCTCCTTGTGTGGTATATTTATTTCTAAAACAGACAGTATGATTTTGCTACCAGGTTGGGTAAAGGTAGAGCTCACTGCCAAGAAATGTGAACTATTGTTCATTTTTGCACTTGGGATGAGGATTTAAAACTGCAATTCCCATTTCCCACCTGGATATAGAACATCCTTCTAGGAGAATATATCAATAGAAGGGAAGTCTGATGATGTGACTGGTCTGGGGGAGAAAAACCCTCTGTTCCACATCACTTTTTTTTTTCTCCAGTTTTGTTTCTCAGCTTACTGCAAGGAGGAGGAAACAGATTCTCTCAGCACTGCCACAGAAAATAGGGAAGGCAAGTTTTTTCATTAACTTTAGAAGCTGTGCACCACATAGGTGCAGGCATTTGGTGAAAAAGCACCCAAACTGCAATGAAGTTTTAGATAATGTAGTGGACCTTGTCCTTCTATACCTGTGTGCATCCAGGAGACTTCCATTCAGACCAGAAAATACTCAGCAAGTTCCATCAAAGTCAGACAAAACTGTAGACCTTGCAGATTACATACTCAGGTGGAAATATCAGTACTGTGTTCAAGGAGATTTTTGAAGCCTCTTGCTGTTGAAACAAAAAGTAGATCACAGGAGTACAGGAAACTCAGCTATGCTATCATTAAAGATTTCAGGAGGTTGTGTTGTTAATCTAAGTTTTATTCAACTGCCAACTATTCCTTCTATTGTAGCTAGTGGTGATATTCAACCTACTCTAATAAAGGTAGGTCTTTTGAGGAGTATTTGTTTTATAGTGATCTTTTTTTTTTTTCCTATTTTCATGCATCTATTCCATAGGGAGGATAACCCATAAAGTTTCTCTCTATGATTATTTTAAATGATTGTTCAATTATAATTTTATAAATACAGGGCAAATGGCAACCATTCAGGAGCTTAGACTGAATGATATTTTTTATTATAAGTTTCCAGAAAGCATATGAAAACTTGGGGAAATGGAAGCCTCCCACTTCCTTTCACAATGGCTAACAGGAAATTCTATATAGTGCCTTCTGTCTTCACCATGGTTGAATGTTCGCCCAGAGCCTTTTGAGCCTTCTTTCTAGCAGTTTCCAAATGATTTTCCTGTTTATTATATTTCTGCAAATTTTCCTTCAGTAAATAATACATAATGTAATCATAATGTTAAATTGAATCTCTGAGGCTTCTCATCACCATTTTTATCATCTTTCTCTACTGGTATTATTTAGTTGGGTCTGAAAATGAAAAAAAACATATCTCCAATGATCAATACAGAATAAATAAGAGTTAGTGATCTATCAAGTATTTTTTAAGGGGAAACATCACTTGTATAAAATATAATTAAAATGTAATGGACTCCAGATGCTACACAATCGTAATGTGTTTACTTTCAAAGCAAAAGACAATCAGACTGAGGATGAATCCTTTTGAAATGTCTTTATTTCTCCTTTGTAAAATAGCTTTGGTAGATATAAACAGCTTGTGGAAGATTGTTTGTCATAGTCGCTTATTTCACTGCTATTGACTCAGTGTATCCAGAGTGGTTTGTACATGAAATCCATTGTGTATCTGAGCTAATCAAATATATGATAATATGTAAACAAGCTGATCTTGATTATAATTTTTGATAAGCTAATGTCCGTAATGTGCTAAATTCACATTTTTCAATTCAGAGGCTGGATATTTAACTCTGATTTAAGGCAGCGGTATTCCCTCAAATTCTTCAAAAGTAAGCTTTTAGATTTGTATTTGTGTTTAGATTCAGATATATTGTTTCTTCTCCAGAGTCATAAATAATTACTGTTGTCAAACCATATAAATTTTTGCTATAGGACCCATTAGGTACTTTATATGGTAGTCAGATTTTCTGAGACAGCATTATGTTCATAATTTAGTAGATTCTCCTGTATATAGACACTACAAATATATAACTATTTTGTATTTGTTTCTTAATTTTTTCTCTGTGGCCATGATCCAGTGGAGAAAAAAGAAGAAATGTATCCACACAAAAGCAGTGGAACTCTGTGGAACTTTAGTAACACTACCTACATGGGTAAAGCTTAATCAAATTGAATAAAGTGTGAAATATAAATTATTTTTTATAATCCTTTATTCTATTTTCATTCTGCCTTACAGATATGATCAGAGTGACTCAGTGATTACAAAGATGTTTGTTATATTACCATTTCTTTTGGCTCTTTTTGATTCTATTTTTCAGCCCAAGGGAGACCTTTTACATGTCTGTCAAATGTGAGGCAGAATTTGGTACCCACCTCATTACTCTGAAGAGAGAGTTTTTGAGTGAGGGCCAGCAAACAAAATACCACAAATCCTACCCTGTACGCTTTCTGAGCTTTAGCTGAACCTACACATTTCTGCCCCAAATCTCTTTGACTAGCTCTCTAAGGATATCATTAAAAGTACTGGATACTGTGTATAGAAAAGTGAAAAAGCATAAAATGTAGTCTGCAGTAGGCTGTATGCCTTATTTATACAATAAACCAGGTTCAATGACATGTGATATGACATGAGCCTGAGAAAGCATCTGCAGTCACACAAATAATAAAAGTAATTTAGAAAGACAGTGTTTTAAGAGTAGATGGAAAGTAGGTGACAACACTTCTTAACAGTCGTCTGTACAATGCAGGCTATTAAAAGTTTTCAGAAGACTCTTTGACTTTTTTCATTAAGAAGTATTCTGTAGAAGGTAATGACTAAGTAACAGCTCCAGTCAAAAGACAGAGCTGATGGCTGATGGTAAAGCAACAGGTGTTCACACCATAGAGGAACTTGTCAGCATGTACATGAAAAAAGTGTGTTAGTGAGCAGTAGATTCGGCCCTTTCAGACACTACAGCATTAATTCAGAATCACAGGAGTCCAAAGTTACAGACGGACAATGTGTTCCCATTCATTAGACTTAAATGTTAAAGGCATCCTGGTTAAACATGCTGGCCCAGTTGAAATCAGTGGTTGAACTCCCCGATTCTTAGTCCACTAGGAAATTTGTTTTTATAATAAATACAAAAGCTTTCTTTTTGAAGTAAGAACTTGAAAATTTGATTTGGCTTACCTATGTGTAGCTGTATCACAATCAAGTTATGGATAAAACAAATAATGCATCATGAAAAAATTCAAATCAGGAATTGTGTAAAAATGCATACCAGTATAACTTGGAATGGAGAGAGTTAAATAGTGGCATAAATATCTGTTTAATGTTCTAAAACTTGTCATTAGTATTTTCCTTAGAAGAAAAAGCCAATAGCACTAAGGTTAAAGACCTTGTTAGATAAAAGTTTAATTTGTAATAGTACTTGATGAATATGTTGATTTGCATGCCAAGCATGTCAAATAGAGTGAAATTAATCCAGTATTACTTTAGGCTTCTAGAATGTAAATCTCTTAACCAAAATTAGTTGTTTAGACCGTCTCTGAAATCAACACTGAAAGATTTCAGGGGACAATTCACCTTTTCCTATGATAAATATATAAAAGAACGATAGGTAGTATTCTCTGGAGCAGCCTCTCTGTCTAGGTTATACTAAATTCCTAAAGACAAACTGACTATATTATCACAATTTATATAAATTAATCTGAAACTGTACTAAGTTTGAGTGGCAAGGCTTTAGGACTGGGGGGTTATGGGAGTGGCTTCTTTAAAGACCTTCTAGAAATTTCCTCTACATTCAACAGAGGCAACACCAGCCAGTTCCAAGACGGACCCATTGCTGGCCAAGGTCAGGCCCCAGATGTAAGGAGGGAAAAGCCTGTGCAACAGCAATTGCAGCCAGAGAAGAGAAGAGTGAGAATATGTGAGAGAAAGAGTTCTTCAGACACCAAGGCGATTGAAGCAAGAGAGAGAGGAGATGGTCCAGGTGCTGGAGCAGAGATTCCCCTGGTGCAGACCATGGTGAGTCAGGATGTCCCCCTGTAGACCATGGAGGACCCCATGCCAAAGCAGGTGTGTTGGAACCGTGGACACAGAGAATTTCAGACTTTCTGTGCTGACAGGGAATGATTCCCAAAGATACACTACATTTGACCTGAGGCCATGGCAAACACTTCCAAAGCTGTGTGATAGCACTGAGATTATAAGTGTGTAGTTGAATAACACACTCTGCGTGTTATCTCATAGAGTGAAAGATTTAGAGTTTGAGATTTGGGGATATAGTAATACATATGTAACAAGATAGAGGGTTTAGGATGTAGTCCCCTTCTCCTTCTTCTTCACAAGTTTGGGTGATTTTGTGTGATTAGTTAAAAAAATCTGCAGTGAAAGACATGAGTAGCTAGTTATTGAGTTAGAAGTTAAAATAAATTAGTTGGCATTTCATAATTGAGTAGTTTAAACTTAAAAAAAAACCTTGAAAACATTACTCTGATCTCCATTTTTGCTCTGTTAATTTAGCATGTAGAAGCACTCACAATCAGTGAAGTAATCAGTATTTTTTATTATTATAAAAAATAATAAAACAACCAAGTCCGAACAAGAATTCTGTCTCTTGTGCTTTTAATCCTCACCCTGAGAAAAAGAACCAGTAAAGCAAAAAGATCAACACACAGGAAGGCTGTGATCTGATGGGAAGTCTGTGCTGGAGCAGGCTTCTGGCAGGACCTGTGGACCAGGGGGAAGAGGAGTCCAAGCTGGAACAAGTTTGCTGACAGGACCCGTGACTCAGCAGGGGATCCACGCTGGAGCAGCCTGTTTCTGCAGGTCTGCACCCCAAGGATGGGACTCATGCTGGAGTAACTAAAGAACTGCAGCCTGTAGGAAGGGCTTATAATGGAGAAGTTCATAAAGGGCTGTCTTCTGTGTGATGGACCCCGTGCTGGAGCAGGGGAAGAGTGTGAGTAGTCCCTCACCTCAGGAGGAAAGAATGGCAAAAGCAATGTGTGATGAACTAACCACAGTCCCCATTCCCTATACCTCTGCACTGCTGGTGGGGAGGAGGGAGAGAATTTGGGAGTGAAGTTAAATCCAGAGAGAAGCCAGGGGTGGAGGAAAGGTGTTTTAAGATTTGGGTTTATTTATCATTATTTAAATCTAATTTGACTGGCAATAAATGAAGCTATTTTCCCCAAGCTGAAACTTGATATTTATTAATCTCACGCTCAATATGAGATTGTAGAAGAAAATTATACAGGAATACCTCATCACAGCCTTTTAATACTTAGAGGGGGTTTATAAGAAAGATGGGGACCGACTTCTTAATAGAGCCTGTAGTGATAGGACAAGGGTTTAATGACTTTAAACTAAAAAAGTGTAGATTCAGAGTAGATATAATGAATCATTTTTAAATGAAGAGGTCAGAGAGTTATATCTGTATTTTAATAGGCTAAGGATTAAGAATCTAAGCCAGTTGTTACTGATATGAAGACAGAGGTACCCCTCCAGAAGATGATTCATCTTGCCTGTGCTGGACTGCTGGACTTTCAACTCACTCCTAAATCTCCATCCATTGCCTGAAATGGATGCCTCTATCCACTGAACAGGGAATAGGTGTGTTAGAAAGGGAAACAAAAGAAATAGTCTATTACTATATGGAATTTTATCAATATTCTCTTATAACTTCGAAGAGAAGAGCATTGGAATGGAACAGCCATTAATTTTTCTGTTTTCTTCATTGATATTTGGATTGTTTTAAGTTGAAAAAGAAATATCCCAGAAGAGTCATCTTTGAAATATGCTTGTTCAAAATACAGTATTTGGTCTATCCTGTCAAATCCTGGGAGAAACTCATGTCTAGGAAAAAAGACCATCAATTTCTTTCATTCCTAAAGGAGAATACAAGAAACATTGAATATAATAAAAGAAATACAATTGAATATAATACAAGAAATATAGAATAAAATATAATGCCACTTTGAACGAGAATCTTTTCAAACAGGTATGCCACTCCAGAGGTGTTCTGTATGTTTACTAGTCATGCTTTAGGTTAATTTTATCCAAGCATTTGATTTTATTTCTATGTCCTCATTAACAAAGAATGGAAACATTCTTACAAGATCAGGATTATTTGGCACATGGTGAACAGGATAGATTTTAGTCTTTCTCCACAGTAAAAGTAAGTGGTAAATGTTTAAAATTTTTGCATGGACTTTGTGTAGAGGAGCCAAGATTTACTTTAGCATGTCTAGGATTGTTAATTAAGTTTAAGATTTTAGATAGAATGGTTGAAGTCTTGGTCATTCAAAATGATGAAAACAAATATGAACTTACACTGATAAATGTACATGTAAACACAGAAAGGACATTTTTTATTTTTAAACCCACCATATTGTCTTATATTCCATCTATGTAGCAAATTACTTAAAATCTAGCCATAGATTTGAGGTGCTTAAAGTCAGAAACTTTCACGTGGATTCACATCGGAACTGAGATGTGGTTTTGATTTATCTATATTGTAGAAGTATGCTACAGTTAGTTAAATACAACCCCTTCCAACCTTTGAGGTAACCTCATGTATCCCAGAAAGCCTCTCGGGCCTTTTCAGGATGTGGATTTCATACCAGCCCGGTGCCATATCTGCCAGGTTTGTTATTATGTTGCCTATCCAAGGATATCTCAGATGGCACCAGATATGTACTTTTAGGCATATTCGTAATTTAAGATTTATGTTCTAGTTTTCAGGAGTTTAAACTAGGTGCTGAATAGTTAATAGAATCCATGATACTCAAAAGACAACTCCACTGGCTGGCCACTGGCTGTTTACTGCAGAGGCAATAGACTGTAACCTAAGAACAAGCAAATAGCACCCTTATGCATAATAGCAAACATATTTGCATGTCTTGAACTTGAACTGTAGAGATGCAACTTCACTATCTGGAGAGGAAACTTTGACCAGGGTAAGGTGCAGTGGCAGAGAACATGAGATTTCACCGTTCATAAGGCTACCTAGGAAAGCACAGTGATTCTCTGTTGTTCTAATGGAATCCCTGCTTGGAGCAGTTTCAGTGCTAAGAGTGTTTTTGCTTAGAACATTCAAAACTTCAGTCTTATTGTCCATTGTTCATAAAAAATAATCAAAACCAAGAAATTTTATATAATCTTATAAATTTGTCAGATGCTCTCAATTCACAAGATTGTTTCCACTGAACTGTTAAAAAAATCTATTGGAGCATTTACAATACCAATATGTACCTAATTTTATGGTGTTTAAAAAATCAATATATTTGCTGATGTAAGTGCTAAAGGTTTACAGGCTAAATAATAGTTTAGAGCTTTTTATAAGTATATAACATACATTATACTGAACAATGGCTCTGTTTGGGATGATCCACTTCCTAAGAAAAACAGAGTGCAACAAATTGATATTTTCAGGAAGAAGTCTAAGTCTGAAGTTTTGCCTAAAATTTTAGGAGAAAGAAAATAGAGACTTTCATGCATTGTAAAGAATAATCCCATGGATTATTACTAGACACGTATTTTTACAATATTCAAATATATTTGTATTCTGAAGTATGAGGAACCTTGAATTGGACCTGAAATTCAACCAAGGAATCAGAATAATCATATTAAGCTTAATATGATCTAGCTTAATCAGAGTCTTTAACAAAAATTTTCCCTCATTGAAACAACAATTATGAGGCTAACCCTTTTGTGGTTTTCTGTGGAAAAGAGGAGATCAAGAGGTGTAACCTGAAAAATGTAGTTTACTTTGATCCTGAATTTAGATGGATAGGTTTAGGATGAACTTGCTTAAATTTCTAAAAATACTGGGGTTTGCCCAGAGATGGAGAAATACAGTGCACATTCTTTGCAGCTACTGCAAATACTTTTATTTCATTCCTGTACATAGTAGTTGTTTCATAAATGGAAGAATTAAAAAAAAGAAAAAAAACAAAAAAACACCAACAACTTAATTGAACTACAGAGGAAAATCAGAGACAGCATAACTGGAGTAAAATAGTACAGACTAATATTAGTACTATAAAAGACATAATTAACTGCATGATTAAAATTCAACTGCAATACTGCTTGATTTTAAAATTTAAGAAAGGGATATATTTATTTACATAAGTTTTTACATCAAGATGGCCATGTATTACTACTAATGATCCTTTGCTACTTTTATAAGAACTACAGAGGAAAATCAGAGACAGCATAACTGGAGTAAAATAGTACAGACTAATATTAGTACTATAAAAGACATAATTAACTGCATGATTAAAATTCAACTGCAATACTGCTTGATTTTAAAATTTAAGAAAGGGATATATTTATTTACATAAGTTTTTACATCAAGATGGCCATGTATTACTACTAATGATCCTTTGCTACTTTTATAACAGTAATTTCAATAATATATGATCCTTAAAATTGCTAGAAAATAAATTGTAAACATTAAATGATAAATATAATACTACAGGGCATTCATTAATATGTAATTGAATAGCCAGTTAAGACTTAAAGAATGGCTAACATTTTTGGCAACCCAAAGTGCTATATTAATTTATGGTTTAAAATAAGGTTCGTAAGCCATGCTATTTTAAGGGGAAGGTTTATTTTTAATAAGATGTTAAATTCTATAATATAGCATAACTTGAAAAAGATAATTTAAATTTGGAATTTTCATTTCAATAACAAATCACATCCAATTAAAAAGATTAATTTAATCACCATGGTTTTATTAATTCTGCTTAAAATCATATTGAAAAATGAGTTTGTTCTTTATTTGCCATGGAAGAAAAGCAGTGACAGTGAGTTAAGAGTATGCTTTATTTTTATTTATACAAAGAAGGGGCATTTATTCAGATTTCATACTGGACTTCATTAGAGGTGATTTCATTTACTCTTAACCTTCAGTTCCACCAGAGTGAATGAGAGCAATACAGGCACAGAAATATGGCATTTGTTTAAATCAGAGTGGGACATATTTAATCCCAAAATTTTTCAAAAGTTTTCAAAATTTAAAAGGGATAAATGTAAATAAATAATAAATAAATGTAAAAAAATAGTAGTTTTAAGTACACCATACAGACAGTAAATAAATAAATAAATAAATATGATCAGTTTATTAAACAACATAATACATTACTTATTGTATATATTTATAGATACAGAAATAGATATATATGTAATATTTAAAACAATGTAAGACAAAAATTATCAGTTATGGCTACTCTTCTATTTTTCTGCATCTTAGAAGATAATAATGGGAGTCATATGTCTAGGATTACATTGATATATGTAATATCATATTCAGAGCATATTAAAAAAAGATGACAAAAAAAAATTGCCTGTGCAGTAAAAATACTACTGAAACCTGATATCTTCCACACATCCTGAAGGTCGCGGACAAAGTATGATCCAGGTCAATCAATTTTACAGCAGATATCCACTGAGACATTGCATTTGGGCTTTGCAAAGTGCTCAGTGCAGGTGGAGATTCACCCTGAAGCATGCATCCTGTGAGTGTGATATACATACACCATTTGCACACATACTTCACAGAGGGAAATCCTGTGAAAAGTTATGCCAAGACACTCCATATGATTTAGAGAATGTTAGAACTCAGCAACTACTCAATTTTTATTAATTGAAATCACATTAAAGTTGACTCACTTTAACTCAAATGTTGTCAAGAAGGTCCATATTTCCCTGATTTATCCAGGGGTTCTTCTGACCCACTTTTTCTTTCTTGTCTGTTGTGGCCAAATCCTTCAGCAGTGGTGTTGGGTGTGATACTAGGATGCAGGTCTTCACTGCCATTTGCAATGACACAACTTTTCCTATATGTCACTTTTTCTGACTTTGCCACTTTTCTTGCCCCTAATTTTCAATAAACTTCTTTACAACAGTTTATAGTGATTGGTTTTGTGCTTCTTTTTTGTGTTTCTTATACTGCAGTCTCAAGAGAAAATTTTTGCTACTGTGTTTAACGCAAGAGAGGACTACAACTACTTCAGTATAAAAGCTGTTCAAAATGGAGAAATCCTGCTGTAAACAGCAGTTAAGTATTCAGGATCTCAGTACTTTATTTTGTGCAATTTTTCTGGTGCTTACTTTCTGATCTCTGAGTAAGTGAGGTTTTCCTCTTAAGATACTTTTAATCTATATTTTTGTGAACACTGTGATGCTAGTTGGTAAAAATTCCCTGGGGACTTGTGGAAACTGAAAATGAAATGAGTCTTTAAATCATGATGAAAGTGTTAAGGAAATGTGAATCATAATTTAATGGAAATTTCAGGTTTACAGATCCAATTATTGTTTATAGTCTAGTCTTTAATTATACCCATTTATAAACAAGGAAACCGAAAGTTCTATAAAAATATTCATTTTTTATGAAGTACCAATTTAGTAGAAATATTCAAGGTTTTGTATTGTTTTTTATTTGTTTGTTTTGTCTGTTTGTTTGTTTGTTCATTTTAAGAATAAGATGGTGTCATTTTGGTTTGTTTGATTGTTTGGGGATTTTTTAGTTATTTATCAGTATTATTGACAAGGTCAATAGAAACACACAGTTTTACACCACACAAATTATGCAGAGCTTTTAGTGACTAATTCAGAGATGCAACCAAAATTTATTTTTAACGTTACCAAAAAAAAAAAAAAAAAAACAACCCCCTTTGCACTTTCAGAACATTAGGTCTGTGAGATGACACAGATTTCTAAATATCTTAGGATCAAATCTGAGCATGATCCGTAGGTACTAACCTGAAGTGAATCTGAATTTAAAAGAAATGTGTTTATTTTGTTCTATTTTTGCATGTAAAGTTATTGTGATTAAATAAACTCAATGAAAGATTTCACACAAAAACACTGATTCAAAAATGTCAGAAAAGTAATTCACTTGAAAAAATTAAAATATTTTGCCTTCTCAAAATGTATTGAATTTTGCTTTCTTGTTAAAGTGCCTGACTGTCACAATATTAAGCTTCACATTCTGATGAGAGGTGTTGACTTTAGGGCTCCTTGTCCCTGTGTAGACAGATTTCTGCATGATGGCTCATTTGATGTGAACCAGATAGCCTCATCTTCAGAAACCAGTGATGGAGAGCTTATTCTCTAAGGTCCACCCCGTGTCTCACACTGACTTCATTGTCAATGGCAGAGGAAATGCTGCTTGATGCTGAACTGACACGAAAGACAATTTCTGGATCAGTTGCACTGTGACGGGACTTTAACAAATCAGAAGTAAAAGTTTAGGGTATGTGGTGGATTGGTTTTGATCTTGAGAAAAGGAATACAAAAAATATTTATTAGAAAAATAAATCTTGTGAAAATTAGCTGTCCTTTACCACTTATACCATACACTCTTGACACAGATTTGGTTTTTAGTGCCTCTTTAACAGCTTCTGAAACAGCAGTTTGCCTCTTTTCCCTCCATTATTTAGGTAGTGAGAAGGATTCAGGCATATTGACTTTAATGGGACTTCATTCATTTTATTGGCTGTGATCCAACCTGTCAAGCCCATGAATGTTCTATGGCTGCTCTTATTTTGCATTTAAGATAGTAGGCAGCTAATGCAGTTTCTTTCTACACCTGTCTTTTTTTTTTTTTCCTTTAAATATCAAAGAGGCTTTGAAGGAAATTAGGGAGAGAAATCAGAGGAAATGCTCTAGTATGGTATTGCTACATTAATGTAGAGGTTTATATAGCATTTGACAGGAATTATCACATATAAAATTTTGCAGCTGAGCAGGTATGTATTTCCTACACTGAGCTGAGATTTTGCTGTCAGGTGCTATGAATTTGTACCAAGAGTGCAATAAAAGTAACATAGATTTCTGTTTACATGTGTTGCTGTACAATATTTAAAGTGTAAGGAATTTGAAAGGTTGTTAATGGATGGAAATGTTTATGCTAGGAGAGATGGAGAAATGGAATAAGGAGTAGGAGGCATATGGTAACTCAGACGAGAAACATTTCATGCTGGTAGATATTCCTCTTCTATGGTGTGTTAAATAATCTGGTGTGGGTGTTTTTCTTTGTTTTTATGATATCTTAAGAGTGAAACAGTTCCTGTGAGTAAATGAGGATTTTAATGAATTTTAGACGATTTTGCCTGAGAGAAGTATGTATCTAGCTATAAAATATGCAAAGATAGCCCCAAATGATGTTGGCTTCATTCTTAATGTTCTGTGTTTTTATTGTATTAATATTTTAAATAACTCAGTCAAGATGGAGATTTTCTGCATACATGTGTACAGCTGTATATTTTTCACTGACTTGCAGTTTCTCTAGGATAACCTCAAATGATGAAAAAAAGCCTTTAAAACAGATTATGAATTTTTCTGTCTAAAGTTATGCATGTCAGTTTGAGGGGAAGTATTGTGGAATAACAAGAGTACAATTTAAATCTTGCTCAAATGAAAGACGTTGAGTGTTGTGACATGTGGCATACAAAAGCCCCAGCCCCAGAGCCTGTCTCCAAAAACCAGAATTTGCAAAGCTAATTTCAGTTTGGAGCAAGGTGAGATTGACAGCTGCCAGTACACCAAGTGCTGGGATGCCCAAACCAGTCAATTAAGAAATGTGGAAGAGCATTTCTGAAATGTTGTCTCCTGAAGGGACTGCACTCCCCAAAGCTGGGAGCCAGAGTCCTGTTTTTTTGCCCATTTGCCTGGTAGAAGCACTTGCCCAATAAGTGGTATTCTGCTTCCTGGGATGCTGATGGAGTTTTTATTTGCTGCTTGTTGGATGAAGGAACAAAACCAAACCAGGAATAATTCTGAGAGCAGCCACTCAAGACAGCATCTTTCCCATCGGACAAGACAAACTGCTAACATCTGCTCTCCTTTGGCCTGTGTGGCTTCTGTATTTCTTGCTCAGAATGCCATAGTTACCAACAAAAACAATAAAATGCAGTTACCTCCCGGAGCTTGTAATTAGTACAGTCTGTTATGATGGACCAGTTCCAGTCCTAACCTTCCTCATCCTTTGTTGGGGATGTCTCAAAATTGATCTCCTGGAGAAGATATTCTAAAAAAAGAGCTATGGGAATCAACAATTTAAGTAAACTTTTCGTGTTCTCTGAACCCTGAGAGAACTGGTTCAGTAGAGATTTTTCAACAGAAATTGGTGGAGGAATGATTGTTTCATAGACATTGGAAGAGGACAGATCTTTAGGAGACTGATACATAGTGAACAGCTCATGCGCAATATAGTCTTTGTTTAGACATTTTGAGAAGTTAGTGTGCAATACACTACTGTGTCTCAGACATCTGTGGAAGTTAATTTTATTTCATTCCAGTTTCTGTCCTTTTTTTTTTTACCCCCATCCAGTCTCTGAACTTCAGCAACTTCTCTTGTTTGAGTGAGACTCATAAGTCCAGATACTCAAGTTAACCATAAAATGGACTTGTAATGTCATTTTCCATTGATGCAGATATGTGTAAAATATAATATTTTTTTCTCAGAAATAACTGCTGGGGTTTATTTCAGGTAACTTCAAATGTACTGCTCTTAAACAGGTGATCTTGAGATAAAAGGTTTTCTATTGCTTTGTCATATTAAGTCATGCTCTAAAAGCTCCCCATGAAAAACATCAACATCAGCCTTTTACTTGCTTAAAGCATTCAGGGAGTCATAGTAGAAAATGCAAAATACATTTATTTCTTAATAATTCCTTTTCTTAAACTTAAAACAGTTTTAAAATAAAATATAGTGTGGATAAGTGACAAGAGATAAGATCGCCCCCAGCAACAGACTAGTGATTGATTGATGTGTTATATATTAGCTAAAAATAATGATGGTCCTCATATTTCTTCCTCCTACAGCAGAGTTTTTAATCTTAGCTGCATTCCAATGTAGCCCTCACTCACAGAAATATTCCAGAATGATTTAAATATTAGGTAACAATCTTCTATTCTGTTCTTATTACTAGAAGAATGTCAACTGTCCCCTGCTGAAATACATATTTCTGTTGTACAGACAATTTTTTTGCAAGAAAAGACAATGCATGTAAAATAAGACAGAAACAAGAAGGTATTGCATTTTTTTGTAAGAAAACCTATGCAGTTTCAACTTATGTACACAGCAACATACTGAAGATTTAAAAAATATTTTGTATGTATTTACTTATTTATTTGTGCCTTGTCCGACAATACCTAAATGAAAACTTCAGTTCCAAATTTTATTTAAATCTACAATATCCAGGGAAGTAACTTTTATTTATCTGAATCTGTAGAGTGTTCATATTTATTTCCCCTGTCTCTGCTTAAAGTTTGAATCCCTGGCGAGTATCTTTCTGGCGCTGCAGTGAATATGCTGTGGCTGTACAGAATAACACCAGAACACCGCTGACATTTTGTTGATAAGATTTGCTTTAAAATATTTTCACAGACAACCTGTCTTGCAAGTATACATTACTGTAGAACTTTTATCAATTTCAGACACACTCAGCCTCTATCATGCATAAACCTCACAGAAACTTTTGCCAAGAACAGTTATCCAAAAAGATGGAGAGTAAGAAGGTAAAGCATTTTATAACATTTCAGTTCCCTGTTGTGTCAAGATGGAGAATAAAAAAACCCCACAGTAATAAATTCTTGTTTTATTCATCTATGTTTATTTCTCTGCAAATGTCTGATGCAAATGTAGACCATTAACATGCTCTTTCTAGATAGGCTGGATCATATAACTAGGTGTTTATCTTTCCATTTATTTCTTCTGAGAAACTAAATTCAAAAATGCCTTTTTAGGTTTTTCTCATTTTTCTATTCACTTCAGAGTATGTAATTTTGTTTTCTGGGTTATGCAAAGCACACTGAAGTTAAAGTTTACCATTTTTATTTCTCAGTTCTGGAATGTCACCTATTTTACAGAGGATATATGTGACTGTGGACAAACATACTCATGTTAGTTTGATACTATCTGTTTGATTACATTGAGGAAATCTACCTCATATAATTCAATGGTAAAACTGTCATTTGCTGCACTGAAATGAGATCTATGCAATCAAGAAGTGTTCAGGTTGCTAATTAAATTGAAAGCCAGCTATTGGCAGTTGTTAGATCCTCCTGTAGTGCACTTCAACCCCTGACACAGTCCCCACAATTCTATGCACACATTTGAGGATGGCTTGAAAGTTACCAGATGGGAAAAAACAAAATGAGAATATGGTTTGACAGATGGCTGAATGTGAGCCAGCAGCGTACCCAGGTCACCAAGAAGGCCAATGACATCCTGGCCTGTATCAGCAATAGTGTGGCCAGCAGGACTAGAGCAGTGATTGTCTTGTACTTGGCACTGGTGAGGCCCCACCTGGAGTCCTGTGTCCTGTTCTGGGCCCTCACTATAAGAAGGACATTGAGGTGCTGGAGCGAGTCCAGAGAAGGTCCATGAAGCTGGTGAAGGGTCTGGAGCAGAAGTCTGTTGAGGAGCAGCTGAGGGAGCTGGGGTTTTTTAGCCTGGAAAAAAGGCAGCTCAGGTGGAACCTATTGCTCTCTACAACTTCCGGGTAAAAGGTTATGGCAAGGTGTGCAGTGGCCTCTTCTCTCAGACAATAAGTGACAGCACAAAATTAAACGGCCTTAAATTGTGCTGGGGTCAGGTTAGTTTGCATATTAGAAAGAAAAATCTTCATGGAGACCTGATTAACTTTGACACACTGTCCAGTTAAGTGGTGGTTTATTATCCCTGGAAGATTTTAGAAGACATGTAGATGTGGCACTTGGGGACATGGTTTAGCATTGGGTTTTCCATGACTATGTTAATGATATCAAAGGTCTTTTCCTACATAAATGATTCTATGAAGTCTTGGTGCAGACTGTGAATTGTTTCAAACTGTCCTCTGCTTTCTCTTTTGTCCAAGCAGCAAATAGATGACTGAAAAACTCACAAACCCTGCATAAATAAGAAGTCTAGATTTTATTGCCAAGACAAGTTGCCCTATGAGCCAGCAGAATTTCATATAATGGTATTATTTTCTTTTGTAGTTTTCCACTTTATAATTTTCTATTTGTTTAAGAAAGAAAATATACATAATTATTTTTGGTTTAGTGATGAAATGGAGTGGTTACTCCTAGAAGTGCTGCCTGCACAGTGGTGCTCAATGTCTTTTATTTCAACATATAATATTTTTGTAGCACTTTTGTGCATTCAGCTCAACCACCTAGCTCTGGACTTCACAGTGCTCAAATCATCTGTAGATCTGCATTTTACTGTCTCTTCCCTTGAGCCAGGCCAAACCCTGAAGTAATATGGCTGAATGGATTAATTTCTGAGCTGAGGAGAAAGTCCAAGAGGAATCATTAACTATCTTAGGGAGGAACTCCATTTTCAATTTTTGTATCTGCATCTTACTTCAATGCAGTGCATTGACTTTTAGGATCAGGTCAGCCTTGGTTTAGCGGTCTCTTCAGAGTATGCTGAAATCGAGTGTAGGTGTTGAATGGTGTTACTGTCTCTGCACAGCTGCTGTGCTCAGAACTGGGATTGTCTCTGTCATCGTAGAGTATTCCTGTAAACCCCAGCTGCCACCAAGGACAGTGACAACAGAACTGTCTGCATCAGTGCAAAAGGGTTCATGCCTTACAAGACAGGGCTGCTGAAGGCAAGGTGCCTGTCAAGAACTGGTCCTGACCTGTGCTAACTGCTGGCCTGTACTCACCGGTCGTTGGCACTGCCGAAACGCCCACTAGGGGCAATTCTAATAAGCTACTAATGGAGAAATGCCCCAGATTGTTTTCTTTCCCAAGTATATGTCTACCCTTAGTCCCCAGACTGCACTCCAGCATGGCCTCCTTTTACCTTTAGCCTGCTGCTGCACCTCAGCTCCTTGCTGGGAGTGAAAAGGGTATTTTGTTTTTTTTTCTCATCTTTGAGTGCAAGGCAAAGAATCATATAATGTTTCAACCAACCTTTTGAGTCTTTCTATATTTTATTTTATTTTCTCACAGGAAATATCTTCCTTTCCTGCATGTATGCACTGCAGTTTAATGCTAATAACCAAAATATCATTACCTATTTTCAATATAAAAAAAATGAAGGTCCTGAAGTCCTGCTTTCAAATCTCTCAAATGTATTCCAGATCCTTCTTAGCTATAAATTGCTTGGGTTTTGTGGATTTAATTCTTTTATTTGAACATAAAAGTTTTCTGCTTATTAAAAATATAAATGCTATGTCTACAATTACCAAAAGCTTTACTAATCATGGAAGTTTCTAAAAAAGCTCCAAAGTAATTATATCTTGTAATTATAAGAAAAAAAGCTTCCAACTATTTCTTAGTGAATCACAACATTTACCAGTTTGGAGCCTGCAGCTATACGGATGAGATTAGCTGCTAATTGGAGGGAGGAAGAAAAAAAGAATGAATAGAAAATTAATTTTATATTTTAAAATAGCTTGGACTTGTATCTGATTTTCAGTGAGACTCTCTTTTGTGTGGGTTGCTTTTTCTCTTTCTTCTCCAGAGGACAGTAAAGGAGCTTAAATGTGCCATTATATGTACAACAAAGTGATTGAAAGTTACAGATATTTTTTGAAAAGGAAAAGTGGGGAAGGTTGGCTAAGGCCTATCTGTTGCTTGTAAGGACCCTGGTATAAAAATTCCCCTTTATACATGCTGTGCCTTTGGCAATCTCATAAAAGTGCAGCATCATGGAGACTAAGGAACATCAGAAGGAGAAGGAGGTATAAGAGTGGGGCTTCAGTCTTTCACTAGTACTAGGTCCCTTACAATCTTTCTTCAGCTCTACAAAATGTTCTCAGACATCTCTAAAGTTAATTTATGAGACAGATTGATAGTTTCAGGAGTGGGAGTATGTCTCTCAGATGTTATGCTCTTCCAGGTCTTGATCCCATCAAAATTCTCTTACAATAGAGAAAATCTGTGTGACTTGTACAGGCTGCAGCTAATACATCAGAGTTATGCAGTACTTTGGGAAGCTCAGCTCAGATGCTGAAGGTGACTGAGACATGATTGCACAGCCCAAGGTAGAATGACATACTTCTCAAACAGGCTAATTAGCCTCAGCACAGGCCATGAAACTGATTTCTTTCATTCTGGTATAAGTGGAATCTCCACCAAATCAAGGTGCTGGGGCATATGGAGGAATGTCTCTGTACTGATTTCTATCAAACTATATTGGTGTACTAATAAAAGTGTAATTAAGAATTTCCATGCTGTTTTGTATACACAAAAATTATGGGGCACAAAATTAGAGGTTTCTTGGAAGGATTTGTCTCCTGCTGTTATTTGTTTCTTTGTAACATTTTGCAGTGTTAACTTATTTATGAGATTTTGTGTGTTTAGATGTTGATGGCTTGAGGTTTAATTCATCAACCTCTCTCCCTTTCAGCAAAAGTAACGACTAATTAACATTCATCTGCCATGCTGTAAAGTTGATAGAGATGGTGGATGATATTTTCGCTGGTTGTCATGCAGTGGAAATGACAAAAATAACAATATCTGGGACTAACTGGAATTTGAAAATGGGGTTTCTTCCAAGGCTGGCAAATCTTATCTAGATCATGCCTAGGGAGAAATGCAGTAACATATTTCACAGAAGATAAGATTATGCTGCAGGAGAGGAGATATAAGCAGGTGGTCTTGGCAATTGCTAGATTTTAAATCTAAGCCTGTGTAGCGCTCAAAGACTGAGCTAAAATTTTCTTCACAAATAAAAGTAATTGCTTAAATGAATTATTGCAAGTACAAGTCATTTTCTTACCAAAGCTGGTAAAGTAACAGAAACATAGGTAGATGTTACCTTTTTTAATTAGGTTTGGTGATCAAGTTATATGATTAAAGTATTAAATTTCCATCATCCACAAATACTTTCTGTCTAGTTCTATCTAGGGACAATACAAGTGAACAATGCAGAATATTTCTTATGGGGGTCCTGATGGAAAACAAGCTGTTCATGAGCCAGTAGTGCCCTTGAGGCCAAGAAGGCCAATGGCATTCTGGGGTGCATTAGAAAGGGCGCTGCCCAGAGGCCAAAGGAAGTGATCCCACCCCTATAGTTCCCTGGTGGAGCCTCAGCTGCAGTGCTGGGTCCAGTTCTGGGCAAAACAGACATGGGGGTTCTGGAGCAGGTCCAGCAAAGGGTTACAATTATTGGAGTACTGGTGTGTCTCATATGAGGAGAGACAGAGGGTTGGGCCTGCTTAGCCTGGAGAAGGCTGAGAGGTGTCTTTATCAATTTGTACAAGTGTCTGCAGGGAGAGTGTCAAGAAGATGGATCCAGGCTCATCTCAGTGGTGTTGAGCAAGAGGATAAGATGCAATGGGCAGGAACCGGAACACAGGAAGTTCCACCTGAATGTGAGGAAGAACATCATTACATGCATGACTGAGCACTGGAACAGTTTGCTCAGAAAGGTGCTGGAATCCCATCCCCTAGAGATATTCAAAAGCTGTTTGGACATAATCCTTATTAATATGCTGTAGGGGACCCTTCTTAAAAAAGGAAGTTGAAGCAGATAACCTCCAGTGGTCTCTTCCAACCCCAATCCTTCTGTGATTCTGTGAATCTTTGACTAAGGAAAAACAGTTAGATTGAAATCTATTTGGATGATAAGTTATGAGATTTTAATGTATTTCAGAAATACAGTTTTTTTAAAACCCTACAACTTGGCAGCATATGTGTCTTTATTACATGTATACAGGCTGTTTGAAATTAGGATCTTGTACTGAGCATGCCCTATCTGGTCCAGTGCTTTTAGACTACTTATGCCTCCTGTTATCCTTGATAATTTCTGTATAATTTCCAGTGGAACTGCATGAATTATTTTTTGTTACTAAAAGTTTCTGCAGAACTATAGTTCCATTCTCTGAACTGTTTATACTAGCAAGTGTTCTACATATATGTTGGTCCAAAGGACTGCAGAAGGAAAAGTCAAAGTGCTTCTGCTGTTTATTTTGACATAAGATTGTCTTTTCTAAAAGTGTGTGTGTATGTGATTTAGAATCATAGAATCATAGAATATTCCAAGTTGGAAGGGACCTACAAGGATCATCAAAGTCCATCTCCTGGCCCTGTAGAAGACCGTCCCAATAATCACACAAGGTATCAGAAATCATTGTCCAAACATTTCTTCAACTCTGACAGGTTTACTGATGTGAGTTGTAGAGTTCAAACATATAGCAATCCTCAGCAGGGTAAACATTTTTGTTGTCCACTAATTTGGTTTTACTGCTACTTGAGTCATTTTCAGACAACTTGCTTCATCTCTATATTAAAACGATCTTGATAGCAAATACTCTGAAATTAGAGTCTACTTTAAAAAGCATCATAAGCACAACAGAACCTGTCTGACTTCTTAGCCATGCAGATGGAGCCCTATAAACCTTTGAAGGACAAATATTTTCTCCCCTCTGATATAAATTCTAGTATGTCTGAAAGTTTTGCATCATTACTTTGTGTCTCCCCTCTTGGCAAGGGGAAAGCACTGGTTTCAGGAAAAGACAGAAAATTTTGAGAGACAGAAAAGATGAAATTTAGTCACCTCATTTCCATATATCCTTTGAAACTCTCAGACCAAATATCCAAGAAATATTTGAAACAGTCTTGGAATAACCTACTGATCTTTAGTAGATCAGTAGTACTCTTAGAACAAGATTTATTCATCATAGCTACTTCCTGCAATACTGATATTAAATTATAATTAAAGAATCAAGAAGTAGATTGTCACTTTTCAATACTCTTTTCAGGACATCATTCTATATATCTCATCTTTTGGAGGAAAATTTCAGATTCATCGACCCTGCATTGTGATCATATTGGTGTTCCTTATATCGCTGTAGCTTAGGCCTTGTTGCATCATTTTAGATGTGATCAGAGAGGCAGGGGCATGAAGTATTATTCTGAAGCATTCCTCACATTACTAAGTTTCTATGTATTCTCCTTTATGGAATTCAGTAATATGTTTGTGTATTTTTATATATGCATATGCATTATGACAAACTGTGTATAGAAATGCCAAGAAATGTCACTAGTGTTAGCTCGTTAGCCATGACATGTTAACTTTATGTCCAAAATGATACTGACAAGTCAAGAGCTTCTCTAATTCAAGATATGCCAGCTAGATGGCTTTGTGCCTGTTGCCTCTCTCAGTAGGAAGCCCAGAGGGATGGGGATGAAAGTAATGCCAGGGCATGTGGTATTTAAAAGCAACATAGTTATTCTATCACCCCATCAACTGACAGTGAAATCTATGAATTATTTGCAGCCTTTATGAATAGCCACTTGAAATATCTCTGGAGGTTTCTACCATAAGGCCACCTATTACTCTTATTTAGTTCCTAAGACATCAATTAAGCTTGATAAAGCAGAAAAAATGAATGTCACATTTGGTATACTTCTGGCTGACTGCATTGATTTTTGGCTTCTGAATAGATTCAATTATATGGTGTAATTCAAGCTTGTCGTGATTGCAATTTTGTTGGATCTCCTCCTCCAATAACTTCTCCATTTTCTAATTTCCCATGGGAGGATAAAGGTCACTCTGAAACCTACATTTTAAAAATAGTTGGGCATTAGATTTGTTAAAAACACTTAGTAAAACTAATGAGTTTTGTAAATGCTCTTACACACACTTGTCAAAAATCTGGAAATGTTAGGAACAGCAGGTCTCCAAGACACCTTCCCTGCTGGAGAGCCTTGTGGCTTTAAACAGCAATCTGTCATCATTTTATGGAAATCCAGGCTTGGAATTAATGATGTTCAAGGTTTTATTCTCCTTTCATAATCTTGAATGTTGATTTGGCTTTATGTATATTCTGCTGATATTCAAGATTTTTCCTTCATGACCATTTTCCACCTGCTTCTTACATTACAAATCATTTCAGATACTGCATATTAAAGATGAAACCAGAAACGAAGCATAATTCTTTACCTTAAGGTACTATCACTCAATTAAATTTTTTACTGTAGTGCTGCTATCTTTGATATCAAAACACTGGCATGATTCCAAGTCATAACGAGTAAGTTCTTGAATCTGTGGTCAGGTGATACTGTTCCTATATCTTATCTGGCTCCACAGGCCAAGGTCTTCAAAATAGTCTTTTTTTCCTGGTTGTCAACTAAAATAAGAAAGTGCTTTTTCCTGTCAAATTAGTATCATGAATAAGCAATGAAATAAGGGTATATAGTCTACTGAGAAGAAAAAAGTTCAATGTTTTGTTTATAATTAAAAACATGACTAAACAAGATTATTTTTGCTTCTTTTATAATAATGTTGGTGATTGTGGTCCAGTGAGAAAAAGTACAAGCAAGGATTCAGTGATATTTTTTCTTTCCAGTGAGATCAATTGATAAAATATTGTATGCTTGACAAACAATTCCTTGTTCACAATTCTGTTTCGTTTTTTGTTTGCTTGCTTTCACTTTGTTTAACATTTTGGGAGACAAAGAGTTGGGGAACCATTGTACTGAATATTCTATATCTGCTTTTTATTTTCTCTTAGTTGAAAAAGAACCCAGAAAACCCAGAAAAATAAGGAGAAGAAAAATCAGTCTCATTCTGTTGGACTAACTTCTTTATTCCTTAAAATCCTCATGTCATATAAAACTTATTAAGTCAGTATACAAACAAGACTTTGCTACATTACAGACTTCAGTATGGTTTACTAAGCCATATTGAACTATTTGAAAAACTGTGTTCAAACTAAAGCAAACATTGAAAGAAACACAAATTATTTCAGGGAAAAGAAAAAAACTCAATAAAGCCCAGAGTATTGTGGTTGTCAACCTGGAAAATGTGTTTAATGCCAATCCAACGCAAAAATTAATATTAACTTATCAACTCATTCCACATTCTCAGCTGTCTTTTGGCTGTAATCAAGTGGAAAGCCTTCCTCCAAGACTTGTCCATTGCCTCCTCATTTCTGTGTAAAGAAAGATTTCAGAGTTACCCATGACTGCAGATTTGTGCTGGGCAGGAGTGAAAAGGGGAAGCACGAAGCTTTTAAGTAGCCAGCTGGCTAGAGAGTGATAAGTTTCTCCTTTGCCAGAGAATTCCCTCCTCTGTTAGAAAATGGATCTGTGAGCTTTCTCTGAAAGTTGAACAGCTTAACCTCATCATCCGGTGAAAGACCTGGATGCCAAACCTTGTCTCTGAGAGACGGGAATAGACACAGACAAGGTGACAGCAGGAGGAAATGCTTCCACCAGAGGGGGGCTGTGCTGGTTAGGACCGTGCTTTCCAGAAAAGATATGTTTTAAGGAAGTTATGAAAACTGTGAGTGACATGAGAAGTGTGAATGTGGATCTGTTTTTTAGCATCCATTTTCAAGATATTGGCAGTCAAAAATAGTCGGAAAAGGTGATTATTTATGCAATGGAATTTGAAGCTGTAGGGCACAGGAGACAGCATTCGCTGTCAGCCACTGCTAAAGACAAAAACGCATAATGGATTCATAGAACTGTAGAATATATTGAGGTGGAAGGAACCCATCAGAATTGTTGAGCCCAGTTCCTGCTTAGAGTCTCAATATAACTCATTACAGGGGTTCCTATGATCATATGAGCAGGCTTACTACCTCCAAAATACAAGGAAACTGTGAAAATCTCAGAGTTTGCTGAATATGTATATATTGCTTTTTATGGGTTGCATAAGAAGAAATCCATATTAAACACTGTGAAGCTGACCAGGCGATACTCATACACTTAACTACCATATTGACTTGCTTGAGTGGCAGTACCTAGTTTTTGCAAGCTGTCAGTGCATTAGGAGAACCCTAGAAAACAGCAAATCCACAGGTGAAAAGGCCTTACAAACACTTTACCTGCTTGGGTAAGTCTCCCACTTTAAATCCTATAATGCCTCACACTAATGTTACATGATTAACTTCAGTTAATGGGGCAATTTCTTAAGAAGGTCTTTCCGGCCAATTTTGAAGACTAATTGAGTTAGGACAACTTCTTCTGGGTTCATTTGTAGTGTGCTCCTTGGGGTTATCCCTTTGGCCACAGCTCCCTCACAACAGACTGTTGAGTGCAGTGGATTATGTAACAGCAAATCACCCGTGTTCTTGGGTTATGTTGTCTGCCCTTGTTTCATTAAAATAAATCTTGATTAATAGGGCTATTTTAATGAAAAGTACTTAGGTAGCATGGAATCCATTGGCTTAAGAGGCTGAGCCTAGTGAAAACCATACTAGTCTTAGCAGAGCAGCACAGGTGACACTTAAATGCAAGTATTTTTTTCCATATTGTGAGTTTGTGGGAAGAATCATGGGATTAGCTGACAGATAAAAAAGATTACTCTTTTAATTTTAAGGCGTAATAATTAATTGTTTTAATTGGAAATCAATTAATGTTATTGAATCTAACAAATTCCTTTTCCAGGGAACTTAATATAATCCAAGAAAACATGAAAAAGGGGAAGGTGTTTCCCCCTTGTACTCTTTCTTGTCCTAGAACTAAGCCTTCTTTTTAAATCGACCTCCAGTGGGTTTTTTTTTTTAAAAAAGAATGTTTCTTTATACAACATACAATTGAATAATGGATCTCATTGCTACAATATATTTTGGCTACTAATAATATGAATTAGAATAAATAAGAGATGTTCAAGAGAAATAGCTTTGTCTGTTTGAGGTTGTTAAATATTGTGATCCAGCTGCAATCACAAATTACAGAAATTAAAACTATGTTGCAGGGGAGGGTCACTTTATATTTTTCCTGTTTTTTCTTACCTTCCTCCCTTAAGCATTGCTGATGGTTTCCATCACAGACAAAATAATAGGCTAAATTAATTTTGTGGCTGGCTCAATGACAATATTTTCACCTTTTTATTCAAGTTTTTATCCCTTATAATCATAACACTGGAGTACAACATTGTTCTACTGTCTTTCTTCCATTATCTGGCACACAGCTCAGTGAAGGAATTCAAGGAGTTCTTTGAAGATTGATAGCATTGTTACTGTAGGGTGATTTTCTCTGCTCCCACTTTCCCTCTCCCTGATCCCACATGATCCTGTAGGCTCTCCTGAATCAGCTCACTGGAGTTTAAATGGCCACATTGTCAGTTAGGTTCACTCACACATTTGATTAAAAAAAATTTTTTTTTCTTACCCTGCAGATTAATTTTCAGAAAAACTACTGAGTTGATCTGATTTGCAATACAGTGACACAAACTTCAGGGCTGATGAAAAGGATAATGGGGGCAGAGGGTCAATCATTTAACAAACTGTCAATTTTTAAAACATATTTCCCTTTAAAATATATATTTACTACAAAGTTTTTTTTGTACCTGTTCTTTTAAGTCTCCTATAAGAAAAAAATACTTATGCTGGAACTCCTGGTTGTGTATGTTCTGCCTGGAGTGTTGTCTTCAGTAGATTTTACAGTTCTGTCAACAGTTTTTTAAGCACAAGACAGTGTTTTCACTTCCTATGACTAAATTTTTATACATAATTTCTAAATCTAGACTCTGTCTGAAGTGCACTTCAAAGTAGTGTCTTCAAGAGAATGTCTGCAATCAGCACATCTCACATGTTAGTATTCAGTTTGTGAATGTGATGTGATGGTATTGTCAATAAATTATAAACTCTGTTACAGTTAATCATGTTGTTTCATCTTATTCTTTGAATATTCTCAACTTCAACATTCAGTTGTCTTTTCCTCTAATGGTTTGACAATAATCCAAAGTAATATTATAAAATGCATTTTTTTTCCCAGAATTTTAATGCAATTCAGTTACTATTTAGTGTAGATAGGGACAATGAAAAGTGGAGTTCAGTGCATTTACTTCTGCCTGAATATTTCTCTAATATCATGTTTTCTGTCATTGCTTCTGATTGTGTACTTTTGTCCATTTTGAAAAGGATTTCTTCAGGTTAGTAGTTTGCTTCTTTTCTGGCAAAATTTGGTACACTTCAGTACAATGAGTTGTTCCATCATTTTGTCACCATTCTCCTCTATGGTGTGTGTAAAGGGTTGGTACTTCTAAAATCTGTGAAGTAATCCAAGGCACCTTTTCACCCTGGGCCCCTATCTTGACTTGCTTGGAACAGCCTGGACCACTGCCTGTGCATCCCTAGTGACACACTGGTCAGGTTGCTCTCTGGGCTCTGGACACTACACCGGCATGTGGAGCAACTGATTGAGCACATGAAAGATCTTGTAAGTTAGACAGGAGACTTTTCATACCACAAAAGCATCTGAAGTCCAAGTAGGATGTCCTAGATGATCTCTAAGGACACTATACACATATTTGGAGTAAATGATGTTTCCTTCTGTGTCATTCTCTCTTTCCCCACACATCATATGCTTTCAGATCTGTTTGTGTCTCATCCTGTTAACTCAGTAATTGCTGAATACTTCATATGGTTGTCAGACAGAACATTTAGAGATGGAAGCAAGCAAGTGAAAGTCCCTGGAATGAAGGAAGAGAGAGAAAACAATCAGAAGCATTTTCTATACTTATCCTCCTTTTCCTTGGAATGTGTTCTGTCTTACCATTGGGTGGTGCTTACTGGAAGAACTGGAGTTTTAATGCTCTGGTTTTCTGGCAGCTGGGTGGCTACTCAGGACACATGAGAAATTGAAATGATTTGTGCACGAAGCCATAAGTGATTTGCCTGAGATTATTCAAGAACATCGTGGATGGGGGCATGCATGACCTAATCTAGTACTCTAACCACTTATTCATTCTTCCTTTGCACATTTGCACGGAAATTATGTTTATTAAAAATGTTCATTATTGTCAAAGAACTGCTCAACACTTGGATCCAAGTGATATCTTTGTGGGAAAACTTGAAGTTTAAACTCCTTCCTTTATAAATTCAGATATAAATTCATGGATTTTAATCAACACTTTCCAAGACTGCATGAATACTTAATGTACAGACTGTGTACCTTCTTGATTGCAGTGATATTTTTAAAATTCATATAAATAATTATGTTAATTAAGTCATTCAGTGCCAGCCTCTTATTGGAAAGCCTGAACATAACTGAATAATTGCCTGTCATGCATACATAAACCAGCTCAGGGTGATAAAATTATTTTGATGTGTACGTGATGTCCACCTATCATTCAGCACCCAGTGTGTGTGGTACGTAGTTACAGTCCCCAGTAATGCAAACTCTACCTATCTATAGGGATTTAGGAATTTAAAACAATGTCTCTGAAATATTTGGTACAAAGAAAAACGCGTCAGTTTTGTTGCACAGTTGGATATTTATAAGACATTTACCATTTATAAGACAACAACAACAAAAATATGTTAATCTGTTTATTCCATTATGCAGTGCCATTCTGATAATGGGATACAGCTGACAAGAGACATAGACTGTTTTCTCCATCTGTTTATCTACCAACCTTTCCTTGGTATAAAACATGAAGAATTTTTTCGTTATATAGCACCACAAGTACAAATATAAATCTGATTTATATTTACAATTGTCTTAAAATATGGTACTGATTTGGCCTTTGATATATGGAAACAACACTACGAATAATATCCATTAGTTACCCTAAGTACGTAGACAATATTTAACATTTGTGTTACTCTTACTCTCTTCTCACCTGCTTTAGAAGTATACCCTTTATGCTGTTTCTGTTTTTGAGTGCAGAGAAACTGATAAGAGAAAAACAGCAACAGGCTCTCTGTGTCAGTAGGGGTTTGTTTGGTTGAGCCTGCTGTGCATTTCTGTGAAGGGTGAATAATTCTGGTTGAGAATCAGAGTTGAGGGAGTTGTTATTTTCCACTTGCTAGCAGGTGAAAAATGTAACAGATGATTGCATCCAAAAACATAACAAGAACTCTGGAGATAGGGGTTCAAGTCACTTACTTTCACTCACTGTCAGTTCTCCATTTGAATGAAAGGAGAAGCAACGCTTTCTCATAGAAATATTGCCAGGGTAAATGTGGTGCTACATAAAATTCACAAAAAGGCAATGAGGAGTACTGCAGTAGGGTAGGTATCAGTAAATGCAGGTGGCCTGAGAGAATCTTATAAAAAAATTCTTTTCTTCTCCTGCTTTTCCTTTCTTCATAGTATTTGAGAGGGTGTGAATAAGAGGCACGGAATTATTTAAAACGTGAATCAAGTGCACCCATGACAGCAAGAGTTACTGCTACTTAACATCCTGAAACTGCTCTCCTACCCTATCCAGCTTAGTGACAATCTTAAAGATGTAGTCATGTGCTATAGATGGGAAATGGGAAGGAACAACCTTGTTAGTACTTCCTAAACAGAGGAATTTTTGTGGAAAATGGCTCCAGGTTTTGTGATTTTGCTGTGATTTCATAACTGAAACTAAATCCTATTCAGTAAGGACCGAATTTTTTTACAAAATAAAGAGATCTGTTTTAAAACAGATTTTTCAGCTTGTCCTGGAAAAACCTGATTAGCTTATTGTATTGTAAGAAGTAAGCAAATAGGACAACAACAGACCTTTTGTCAATATATCACATTGTCTTCACTTCAAAGGTATGCAAAGAAAAGAACAAAAAATATTTACAGTTGGAAATTTCTTTCTCTTTTGTTTTCATAGAAAATATATTGCTCAGTGGAGGAATGTATTCCGAAAGTAACCGTTTTTACAAAGTTTTCTGCTCCAGACATGCAGCTGGGCATAAGCTCCCAAGAAGGATTTTTTTTTAAAACTTCTTAATGATGTGGGGAAAGGATGAGTTAGAACAGGATTGCCATAGAAAATCTGGTAGTAATATTCTAAATTAATTTTCCCCACATAGAGCTTGAGTTGTATCTGACAATGAGAAATCTCCCCTTTTTAACTCAGCCCATGAGTTTTCTATTCCTATTTGTCCCTCTGAAGAGGGGAAGTGAGTGAGCAGCTTGTGGCATTTGATTCTTGGCAAAGCATAGCACACCACAAGACTGTGTAATCTTTCTTTGGCCTAGCACTGGTTGTCAATTCACTGAATTGATAGTACAGTGAAACAAAGACCCTGTTATGAAGGAGGTCAGACTTGATGGTAAAATGATCCCCTTGAATTTAAGTTTTGAAACCATGAAACCTATTAAAACTTTTTGCACAGCCAGAGAGGAAGACAAAGTTTGACCTGTGACCTCTACTGTATCAAAGTTTTAAAAGATTAGAGCTGTTTATGGTTTAGTAAGAAACTTGTTTAACTTGACAATTTTGTGCAGATTCACTGAAGCAGCTGCCCTTGCTAAGTGGTTTAAAGGGTCAGTCTTAATGAGGAGCTATGTATGTAGAAAGACAACTTGAGAATGGACTTTCTGCTTTATATTTGTACACTGATTAGGAAACGGGAATCTGACCTATGGCTGTCATTTTGACTGCTTTTGCAATGCCAGCTACTAGTTCTGTCACCATTGATCTGATGGAGTCTGATTTATTATGGATTTATATCTCTTGGTTAATTGTGTGCTTCAGTGGAAGCTATGTCTGTGATCAGAACACCAATAAGGTTTTTGTCACTGAACTTCTGGCATCTAATTTTAGTCTTTCTCTGTAGAAATCATTTTGTGACGACTACTGAGAGCCATAAGGTCTTTCCAACATCAGCTGCCTATTTTTCACTAAGACCTTATATACTTCAAATTGTCTTTATATTTCACCTGTTCTGTCATCTCTGGCTGAAATCAGACAAGGTGTTCAGAAGTTATTAGAGAAACACTTTTTCTTTATCATGTACATGCACGGACTCAGAGACTGAGCTGAATAAGCTATGGCTTCTTTTGAAACTAGGCTAATAAATAGCAACAGTGAAAGATTGCCTCATTCAGTGTTTTTGGAGTCTGTGGTGAATGCAAAGTGTACTCTCAAAGTATACAAAAGGATATATATAAAAAAACCCCACCTGGGCATGCATAGAACCACATTTCACTACAGATCCTCATAGGTCTTGAGGATGACCAGGAAATCTCTCACAGTTTTGTGTCAATATGAGAAGAGAAGCAAGTGTTGAGTGTTGGTGATGGCTGGCTCCCTCTGGCTATTGGCCAGAACAGTGCAGATATGGTTTTGAATGTCCTTGGTACTCTAAGTCTGTGAACAAGAAGGAGAAAGTGCAGGTGTGGAAGGAAGGAAGAAAGGAAGGAAGGAAGGAGGAGTGAAAATCTCAAAGAACACAGAAGAGGAGAGAAAATCTGCAGAAAAAAATTCTGACAGTTAGCTATGCTGGGTGTCTATGCATATGAAAATATCCTGACATTTCTAGACCATGAGGCAGTTGCAGACCCTAGAATATATATTTCAATGTTAAAGTATGACACCTTATTTCTGTTATAGGAGGAAGTAAGGGCTTTGAATGATATAGTGAGGTTTTCAGATGGAGATTTTGGGTTTTTTTCCAAAAACCCCATTACTCTCTGTCCATTGTTTCTAAACCTGCGGCTTCTAAAGATAAGATGCAAGAGACTGGTACACTTGTAAGTAGAGTAAACCATTTACATTTGAAGACAAAGAAAATGTGGGACATTGCCTAGTGGATGGAATTGAGTATTGCAGACATATTGAGTAGTGCAGACATTATTTTTGCCACTTCATCACAGAATTTAAGGTAGTCTTCATAAAAATATTATCCTCATTTGAAAGTTTGAAGCTACATTCATCCTCTCAAACTTCTGGACCATAGCTCAGATTCTGGTGGGTTCTGATGGCTGAGGAATAAAGATATAGGAACAGTATTATTCTCAGCCCTTTCCATAACTGCAAATATCAGAACAACTGAAAGTGGTACTGGGTCTGAACTAACTTTCTTTCTTGTCCGATTTTCTTACATAATTACTATTTTTATCTTTCTTTTTAAATTTAATAAAGCTGAAAGATGAAGAGAAAAGTCTTTTCTAGTTCTGAACTTAATTAAGGGGGAATTTAAAGATCTAGATAAAACTGTTGCACAGTTCGAGGTTCTTCATTAAAGATATTCAGTCATCTATATTTAAGTATTTGTGAATTGACCTGTTAATATAATGCAAAAACAAAGAGCAGGATGAGTAGTAAAAGAAAATATGTCATACTCGTAAAAAAAAATGTTGTTACCTGTAATTTATGATGTAAGTTGGCCAGACTGGGAATGATGGGAACTTCACATCACTGTAGTTAATGTACTTGAAGCTTCAGTGGGAAGGAAACAGCCTTACTGTGATATCTGGTTAATCTGGTTCCACAGGAAGGAAAAAAGAAAAAAAAAAAAATAAAAGGAAAAAACACCAGCAAAAAAATAGCACAAAAAAGGGAAAAAAACCCAACCAAAACCCCCCAAAAGCCACCAAACCAAACTAAACCAAACCAAACCAAACCAAACCAAACCCAAAACAATAAATGCGAAAAAAGGTCATGAGGCTGGCTTGGTTTAACTAGTAACCATATAGCATAATGATACAGATTTGAGTCTTATTTTTTGCTCTTTATGCAACACATTACGTTAGATAATGATCATTTAAGAAGAGAGATTTTTCTACCATTATTCTGATAACAGAAATGTGGGCACAAGGAAGGCAGCGCTGCAAATTAGCTAGGTATCACTAGAAAAGTCAGTAAAAGGCATTTCAAATTAGAGTGACAAACATGGGTTAAGCATCAGAAATCATTCTCACTTGAAAGCAGGAAGAAACCAACACAGGAGTTTTACCCATATGTTTTTTAACTTTGCTTTAAGATTAAAATGTTTTAAAGGAACAGTTTGTAACGTAATTTTTTTTCTGGCACAGATTTTTTCTTTTCAGATTCTTGACCCAGGCAGAGTTCTATGTTCTACATCAAACTAAGTGTAACATGCTACCACATATAAAGAGGCAGCAGGTGGAAGTTAAAGCAAAATCTTGTACAGACAGATACTTATTGAACATCTGCTATTCAGAATCTAGGATGAAATAACCTTGCAATAAAGGGAATTGAATCCATGTAACTTTTAGAGCAAGCACTATGAGGGTCCTGTTTCCAAATGTGTCAATGACTTCATGCTTGTTTTCCCAATGAGAATATTCTGGAGAGACTGCAGCCTATAGGAAGAAACAAATAAACATTTTTTAACCTCGATTATAAGCTAAAATAAAAACTTGTTTTACCAGATTTTATATAACAGTCTCGAAAAGTGAATGTCAAAGGCTTGAAAATCTCTAAGATGTCATTTATTTCTAACATGAACATAGGAACAGGAGCTTGATTGTAGTGACTTTCCAGGATTCCTACTTATGATGGAGATCTGGAATCAACGAATGTCGACGTTGCTGAGGTTTAAGGTCAAAAATATCAGTACTCCACAAAAATGTCTTTTAGTATATCGCAACAGTGATCCTACACCAGCGAGATCACGTAAATTTAGTGAAGGAAATAATCAACAAAAGGAAAAAAAGAATTTGTTCCTTTTGACATATAAGTAAGAAAGACCTGACAGTTAAAAAACTCTCTAATTAACACATTGTAAAATATACAGTGTTGCTGGATATAATACTGCAGAAAATTTACAATAAATGCAGTAAGTGAATAACCCCTTGCACATATTTTTAAACTTGAAATAGAGAAAGCTACAATAGTAGAAGGAAATTCTATGGTATGGTACTGAGAAACCTATAGTCTAGGATCTATCTAAACTCTACCTATATATTCTGCTTATATTTAGAAATGAAGTGACACTTTCTGTTCTTTTTCATGAATAATTTCCTTTCTCTAGTTTGCAATTTGGAAGCTAAAAGAGCAGATTGTCTTGCATTTCTTTCCCTGAATATGCTTAGGACTTTTGTTCTGAGGAAAATTTACATCTTTTCTGGATCATCTGACGTAAGAGTTACTTTCAAAAAAAATTCAATGTCCTCAAAGTGTGGAAAGGTTACTCTAGACCCTGACTGACAGATTGGGCTAGGAATGTAATTTACTGTTAGTGCCAAATGATTTTTATATGATTCTTTGTGGAAAAAAAAATAATTCTTGCCTTATTTTTTTTTTCTGGAAAGAACCTTGTAATTCAACAGGTCAAGTTCTTACCATTATAGACTTATGCCATAGGGAAAAAATGCTCACTTCACATAGTTTCAACCAAATTGGGATTGAAGTGGTTTATGGATTTATCAATGACACATAATTAACTGGCAATCAGTGACCTGTGCATTGAGGATTAATATCAGCCATACAACAGATTAACCACAGCAGTAGAAATTTACAGAATGCTAATTTATAACAAGTTTCTGAACCCCCTCACTACACATTTAATTAAAAAAATGGGCTATTTCAAATTCACTGACCCCTCCACAGGCCGTGTGGCTTGCACACAGGCGCACACAGATGCACAACCCCCCACTTTCCCCCTGGAAACCAGCATGCATATTCCCTGCTCACTTCTCCTTGCAGAGGGAAGATAAGGGTACTCCAGCTCTACACACCCCCATGCAAACTCCACAACTGATTAATAAGCCCTCAGGACACTTCCCTACACCATTTCTGGTTGGTCCACAAGCTCCCTCACGGTGGAGGGCTGGTCCTGACATCCCTCATGGAGAGGCTGAACCTTTTCCTAGGAAGGGGAAAAAGAATCTGTGTGTATGCTGCTCTGCTCTCTGCTCTGTCTCTCTTCTACTAAAAATCTAGACTTTTTTCCAGGTTTACATGCAATTATAGACATTATCTAATCAAAGTCTCTTTTTAAAAATGGAGAAGAAACTTCTATAGTTTCAATGAATATAATTCTATAAATTCAATGAATTTAGCTGAATTTCATCTTATCATATAGAGCTTCCTCTACCATAATTTCCATCTTCAATGCATTCATTGACCATTTATGATATGTTGTTCTTATTTAAATTTTTTTCCTACTTCCATTAAAAAATGTTTTTTTGGCAGAAATTTTATCTACCCAAAGATAGAGTTGAAAGAATAAAAAAATGCTTAGATACTTAAAAAGAATAATTTTCTTTGAATAAGGAGTTTCAACTGACTCTCAAACTCAGGTTGAATATACTGTTTTATGGGGAAAAAAACAGACAAAATTTCAATTTATTTTATAATGACAAATGTAAAATTGCAGAATTTTCAGCAAAATCAATGGTTTTTGTTTTCTTATCTTGGACTGGAGTTTCAGACAGGCAGTAAAAGTGGACTTCATCTCCAGACAGGCATCTACATTTATGTGTCTAAGTGTAGGTGTACTCATGTGCTAACTTTCAAGGCTCCTGATACTGTCAGTGGAGACCTTGATAAATCAGTCAGTGGAGTCATGTGGAACACAACTCACTCTGAAGAAGACATTTAAAGGTTAATTCAAGTGCCCCACAGGGTTATCTAGTGCTCTTTTAAATGTCTTGTGTTATCTAAGAAATTCACAAGAATTTCTGGAAGATACTTTAGGATAACATGTGCTTATTCATGCTGGTAGATGGGGACCTGGTGGAGTACAGTAATTGAGTTTCTCTTTCAATGAACTGAATAAATAACTAGGTTAGACCTTCTTAAATGTAGGCACATACACCTGGGTGTCTCAGTCAGCAGCTGATGCCCACTTGTAACTCTAGTTTTTGTGGAGACACATGATTCAAGAAACCTGTAGATATAATCTCACTAGATAGAGACGTATGGAGTAATGAAATAGGAAAGACCTCGTAGTTTCTGAAAGAGAAGTGAGATTAAAAAGAATGTTTTCACTTAGAAGTTTAAATTAATAGAAAACCAAAACATGCAAAAATTGCTTGATTTATTTCACTCTAAAATATGTTTTTAGTTTTATCAAAGTTCAATGAAAATCAAAAGCATTTAATTTTCAAAGAAACATTTTGGGTAGATCCAGAACAAGTTTCTTTTGGTGTTATTTTCTTTAGTCTTTCCACTGCAACAGATGCTTCCTTGTTTTTACAGTTCACTGGCTCAGCAATGTATTCATTGATTTCTGTGGACACAAACTCAAATTTCTTAATGGTAATGAGGATCTTTCTGTTCATCATTCCCAGAAGATAGAGTCCATGGGTTTGTTCCTAGAGTCACCCTGTTCTCTGCGGCATGTTTACAATTTTATGAAATTCTAAAAAGTTCTAAATCTGTTTACTCATTAGTTCTCACAAGAAGGAGAAAGTCAAAAGAGAAAACTGAAATTTTGAGAAAGTCTTAAAGCTGGATTTAACATCTAGGAGTGAATTGTGTTAATAATCTGTGGTAGGTTTATTTTCTGCTGTGAGATAGGATTAAAAGGAAAGAAAGCAAAGCAGGTCTAAACTTGAAAATATACAAATAAAACTTTATTGACAGAACTAAAGGGGAAAACAATAATAAGAAAATCAGAATAAACCTTTAGAACACCTCTTTTCTTTCTCACTGACAATGCAAAGATAAATCTTATGACTTTCAGTCAGTTTACCACTTTTAAAATCGTCTTTTTCTCAGTTCACCTAGGGAGAAGAGTCTCTCTTGCTATGCTATGGAGAGTT